>CM076577.1:407684663-408022880 GCA_034641835.2 Pinus albicaulis
TCGATCCGGCAATAAGGAATCCCAAAATTCAACCCCTGTATGTGTTGTTGTAGCTCAGCAAGAGTCTCATCCATATCCAAATCCTGAAGGACTTCTCTCCTGACAGCCCTCTCTGCTGGCTCGTCTGCTCCCTGCTCTGGCTATCCCATTAGTCAAACTCGACCTACATCTGCATCACATAAAAAATTTAGCTTAGTCTTGGGAAACATAAAAATATAAAAACATGTATAAATCTTATAAAAATAAAAAAACATGGTCAAAACATTATTACCAATTGCACCCCATTGAGGGTCATCTGGTAAAGCCAAATCTGGATCTCCTCGGATGCCTTCATATGCATAATCATAAATGGTGACCATATTTCATCTAAACCAGGTGAAGAATTTAGTCAAGAACATGATGGTCGATTGACCAACATGTCTAGCCATTAGTTCTACCCATATCTGCATCCTTGTATCTCTAGGGCTAGATATACCTAGTATCGCATGCCGAGGTTGCATCAATGGAATCCGTTCTAAGGAAAAATAAATGAGGACTAAACCATAGTTGAAATTTTTCTTCCTTCCTCACTTTTCCTTGCTCAATTTTTCTTTCATATAAGAGATTAAAGCTTCATCCCAGTTGAAAATTTCCGATTCCAAGCTGCACTCTAGTGCATATTTCATGTAAGATTTGTTTGCTACATGTAGCGTAGCGATACCAACGAGATTTAAAGTAGTGAATAGGATGGTCCTAAATGGAAATTCATGAACATCGTGGATGTTTATATTCCCATCCTTACTAGGTTCAACCCCTGGATTTAAATACTACAATATATAATCTCTCACCGTCTCTCCTCCGAGAGCAGACCCTGAAAGAGAAATGGGCAGGCCTCTCCTTGATAATCCTGTGAGAAAATAAATATCCTCCACTAATATTGGGACCACTTTGTCCCCAATGTGAAATGCCTCTATCGCTGGATCCCATTAATTAACAAGGAACTCTAATAGTTCCATCTATTGCCTCATACCTGATAGTCTGAAGTACTTTAGCATCTTGTAGTCTCTAAGGGATCTTACAGTAGCTAGATCATTTAGGGCAATCATGTTTTTTTCCTCATGTTCTCTTTCCCTCCACGTAACCGTCATTTTGGTCTAATGAATCCCTGAAACACAATCATAAGACTCATAAGGATCCATTTAATGCAAAAAACTAGGATAATTTTGAGCACACTGCAAAGAAAAAAAATGGGAATTACGCCCAACGAACCCCTGGTCAAGGGACATTGCGCTGAAGTACACTTAGCCTTCAATTCCAGTGCATTGCAACATACCTTTCGACATTCAAGGGTGCATTGATCTATGTGCAAAATAAATTTACCCTAAGGGGACCAAATCCCTAAAAAATTGCAATGAAATGAAACATAAATGCTACTGAAGGAAAGAGAAGGTTCATATCTCCAAATTGTATCGAACGACGAGGAAAATCATCCACAGAATCTATTGCAATAAACTGCAAAAGTTCGGGGGAAAAAACTAGTTCAGAGCTCCAAAATCCAAATGGTAACTTTAAAATGGTAAAAATGAATGTTAAAACTCTTTTAATAAATCATTTGATTAATTGCAAATCATATTTATTATTGTGACTATGTTTTTTATTCATTTTTTGCTATGAAATAGGTATTTTAAATCCATTTGATGTTGTTCTAAATAGGTTTACAGTTGACATAGAAGATTAGTCATGCACACTTATTCAATAATGATTTGACCACAAAGCATAGTATTTTCCTTATTTTTTGAGCTTTGATAAAAATGAAAAAGGACTTGAAGTGGACTTTTATCTCTTTTTTGAGCTTCGATAACAACAAAAAAGGAACCCTTGGAATCTTATTATAGCCCTTTTCAGACTTTGATAATGTGAAAATATTGTCGATCACTTGTCTTTTCGAGATCGTAAAATTAAATGAAACGACATCTACTCAGTATAAGTTTAACCTTTTTCCGAACTGAGATATTTTATTTACGAAAAAGGAAAACCTTAGTTGAACATGACTAGGAGGTTCTCTTAGATATCATTTTACACTTTTTCGGATCTGAGCAACAGATTTACAGAAAAGGAATCATGGAGTTTTCTGTTGTCATCTATTTCAAACTCTCTAAATATGAAAAAGGACAGGGTTGTCACTGTCGTTAGGCTCGTTAAAACATAAAATTGCGATGACCTTGTTGATCATCGAAAGAATCGAGTTTCATTTATCGCTAGACTCGTTAAATTATTAAATAGTGATGCATATTTGCCGAAGGGTTGAATTATATATCAAGAATATTTTATCCTCTTGAAGCTTGTTAAAAAATAAAGAGGTATTGGTTGACAAATGCTCAAGGAAAATTTTGGAAAGCGAGCATAACACTTTTACGATATCAGGTCGCTCTTGTACATGACATTTTCACTCCATCATTGTGACTTTTGGGTTGGGTAATATTCTTGGCAATTCATTCATACCTATGGTTCATCATACCTTCACTTCAGGTTTGGGTCAATGCTACCAACTCATCTCAATGTTTCCGATATGTTCAAGAGAAGTCATCCAGTGAATACTCATCCTTATGCAATACTCATAAACCTTCATTTTCATGACAGTCATCCCTGAACATTACTATATCAAGTCACATTTTGTCTCTGAAATCAATAACTCCCATTTTATGATAAAGTGGCTTCCTGTCGACATCAAATCATCATCTAGGAAGTTTACTCAGGAACATCATCTTCTAGTACCATGAGGCTTATTACATCATCGAAAAGATCCTCGCTTCCGGACCTTTGACCAAAATATTATATTTGGAGTTTGACATCAAATCATCTATTCACGCCTTACAAATTGTACTTCATTACCTTCAGAGCCATTAACATCAGTGGTGGTTCTCTCACATTTGTTAATAGCTCACATCATTGTTTGGTAATAAAATTATGTCTTACCATGTTTGACTACAAATCATATATTTGCATGGCTGTACTCATACCCGAATGATCGAGTGAATGAGATAAGAAGACCCTGGATCTAGTTTCATCCATCTGGGCTATGATTCCAGGATTTTTTTACACATCATTTGTATGGTGAACTTATATATTGATCGTCATCCAAACATTGGCCTATATATGTAGGCATGTTTGTATTGGGAAACATTCCAATGTAGATGACTTTCTAACCTATGTACATGTTATTAGATAGTTTATGTGTTGAGCATGGGAATTCCTCCCTCAAAAATTCACAATCAAGATGAAAATATCATGATGTAATGTATTCTAAGATTGGTGCAGGTCGCCACTCTGCTTCAGTTCTAGCTCATCACATCGTAAAGCATCTCATCCAAATATTATTATTATTATTTTGACTTCATGCTGTAGGGGGAAGTTATTATAGGCTATTTTGGGCATCATCCCCCATGACCCGGTCAAACTGGACATCATCCCCAAGACCAATGAAATAGGGTCTATCATCCCCTTATATTTTAGTTGCTATATGCCCTAAGAGAAGAAAAATTCATTGATGGATTCTACTGTGAGATTTCCAAGGTTTGAAGTATATGTTATATCACTTATTGACTCACCAAAGCAGCCTCTAAAGGGAAAAACTATGTTGCACATTCAACATCCTCCATTCAAGGGTTCATTGCAATGCACTTCCCGACATTCAAGAGTGTGTTGGTCACCTGGGAGCGGAATTCTCATTGTTCCGGGAATCTCCACATGGAAAATTCCTTTTAGAAGAGTCCATATGTGTCAAAATTTGAATCCATGTGTCCATCTAACACCTCTAAAATTGGGAACATTTCTTTCCTATTCTTAGAAATTCATTCATTGAGAAACTACCATCAGTTTCCCTATAAATTGAGCACAGATCCTAGTGCTAGGGAAGTAATAAATTTGGTAAAGATGTTGTTGGACTCTCATTTGAGAGAGTGAAAGTACCAATATGTTGCTGGTGTGATGTTGGATATGATGAGGCTGGGATGAAGCTGGAGCTGGTGGCAACAAATCGATCACTGGTTTTAACCTCCCCCTTCTACTCTTTAACAAATATTGTTGTTCATTTTCCCATATATATGTATCTATATGTAAATATTTCTTATGCAATGGATTCTTGAATGATATATATATTTCACATCTAATCAATTTGATTGAGTGAGATAAGTAGATATTTGTACATGCATGTTGTTTTTTGTTCTTTGTTTGTGTTTGCAAGAAGCACTCACATCAACAACGATAGAAGGAGAAGGAGAAGCACTTGGATCACAAGTAGGTCCTTTCACCATTATGTATATCTCGTTATTTTAGAGAAAATGATAATAAATTATTTTTTTTGTTGTTCAAAGTGACTAGCACCACACTTAGGGAATTTGGTTTATCCATAGATCACAATTTCGCATAATAGCTATTGAAACTAGAAATGTTCACAAGGCTTATACTAGTAAAGAACAATATTCTACGAAACATCCAAATAAAAGGTACTCAGATCCTACTTTTAACCATTCATCTATAAATAATTCCACTTCCTCTCAAACTATATATTATTCCCCTTCTTCTTCTTGAACTATGTTTCCTGGATTTATTAATTTGACTCAAATTGTCAATATTAAAGTTTACGTTTCAGTACTTGATATGGCCAAAATTCTCGAGAAACAAAATAAACTAAAAGTATTCCTTGAAGATGATGTTCCTTATTCCATCCATTACTTGGAGATTCAACCTAAGGAACACCCTTAAGAATCATTTTTCACTGCCAACTATCCTTCTAGTCCCTTCAGGACCTCTCCATTCTATGTATCCATGAAAATTTATGATAATATGACACATTGTTGCTTGGTAGATGGAGGGTTTGGACCATATTTCATGCCTAAAATGATTATAGAACAAATTTTTCTACAATTTATTTATGATACTCTCGGGAATATAGTAAGTTTCAATAACTAATTACAAGAATCCATTAGCATTATCTGAAGTATTTCACCCTGGTCATTTGTGACCATGCAAAAAATAGGACTACATGTAACATAAAGGTGATGGATATGCCAGTCTCAGACTACTCTATCATATTAGGACATGATTGGCAGGTCCAGATAGGTGGATACTTATCTTTCGATGGAACACACATCACCATCCCCAAATATGCTAAAAACATTATTGTTTATTGGGAAGGTTGGATCACTCCTTTCATCAAAGGTCTACCTCAACCTCATGTTAATTATTTTGAAGAGGAAATGGGTGTGTACTCCATCTTCACAAAGGAAGATGGCTCCCCACCAAGTGAACCTAAATCAAATGATCAACTTGGGTATTTAAATTCCTATGGTGCTTCATCTCATGAGGGAAATGGTGTTGGTTTTCTCTTATACTCTCCTCAAGGTAAAATGCACCAATATGTTTTCAAACTTGAATTTTATTGTACTAGTAATGTTTTTGAGCTTGAAGGCCTTATTCTTGGAGTCAAACAAACCATTGCATTAGGATGTAAATATTTGACTTATTTTGGTGATTATGAACTTGTATTAAATCTCTTTATTGAATAATTTTAATATTACTCATGTTCATAGAGAGATTAATGTTTTAGCTAACCATTTTACTACTTATGGTTCAAGTCATTTTTGTCAAGCCTTATGTGATAGGCTTGATTGTGTGTTCCAATATTTGTAGAAAACTCATCTCCCTAATAATGAAGAAGACTGGCAAGTATTTCAAGATAATGAAAGGATTTGTGCTTTTATTCAGAGCTATCCAATAGATGACATATAAATCATATCACTAAAAGACAGAAAGTATTCTCCCAAACTATATCCACTGGAAATATAATTTTCTCCCAATGATGTTCCCTCATCAAAGAATAATCATAAAGAAGAATAAAAAAGGAAATTTGGTGAAATTATCTCAGTCGACATTAGGACACCTGATAATTCCAAGATTTTACATATTGGGACTCAATACTAACCAATAAAAAGAAATATTAATTTCCCTTTTTAAGGAATTATCTTATGTCTTTTCCTAGACATATAATTATCTTTGTGGTTTCGATCATGGTATCATACTACGTGATATTCCAATTATAAAAGATTCCAAGCCCGTAAGGAAAAGAAAAAGACCTTTTAATCTTGTACTTGAAGCTACAATTCCAAACTAAGTAGAGAAAATGCTAATGCTCACATAATTTTTCCTATTAAATATTCAAAATGGGCAGCGAATATGATCTTGGTTAGAAATAAAAATGGGGATATTAATTTCTATTTTGATTACCTATCTTTGAATAAATCCAACGTAAAGGATAATTTTACCCTACCTAACATGGATCAAATTCTGCAACAAGTTGTAGGATCCCAGATGATGTCACTTTTGGATGACCTCTTTAGTTAAAACCAAATATGCTTGAAAATAGCTAATAAATTTAAAACCACTTTTACCACTCATTGGGGAACCTTTGCCGATGAATGCATTTATTTCATCTTAATTAATGCAAGTGCTACCTTTAAAATAGGCATGTATTTGGTGTTTGACGATATCATAAAGAAGATCATTTAGATCTATATCGGTGACATGAATATTTATTCTAAGTGTCGAGAAAATAATTTTTATCATCTTAAGTATGTCTCCTTCAGTGTAGGAAATTTGGTATTTCAGTAAATCCCAAAAAATTAGTATTTGGTGTCAAAGCTGGTAAATTATTGGGACATATTGTTTCAGAAGAAGGTATTATTATTGATCCCAATTGAGTCATTGCAATCAAGGATCTTCCACCTTATTTTCATTGCTACAACACTCTCCAAAATCTCAGTACATTCACATTTTGGAGCCTACTCAATTTCCACATCAAGTGTCGCATTGGTCGTTAAGTGTCATTTCAAGTCATTTTTTATATTTCAAATGCTCTTGATCATTCTTAAGTGCCATCTTATTATTTAGAACACCTCTAGTGCATTTCATGGTCATAATACCTTTGTTTCTTATAAAACAACACTTTTGGTCATAGTCCCACACACTTTGTCTGTTTTACTTGGGGAATTTTTGTAAACTAGTGTTTTGATGTGTATTTTTAATTTTCAAAGCTTGTCTAAGTCTCATTAAAGAGTTGGTATGTGTCTCACTTGATTTTATGTTTAAAATCATTGTGTTCGCCCCTTGTTATATCTTTCAAACTTAGGAAAATTTTGGTTGTGTCTAACATTTTATTTAACATCTATTCAAAAAAGAAAAACATTTTTTATCAGTTTTTTCTGAAATTGCAAGTAGATTGTTAAAAATTTCCAATATCATCCCCTTTCCTTATTAATTATGTCCTTGGTTGTTGGTTTTTCAAACTCAAATTATTTCTTATTTATTAAGGATGAATTCCATATATTTCTCTACTTGTAAGAAAATTTATGAATTCATTTCCAGTATGAGTTCCTTTAACAAGAATATAGGCAGAGGCAGAGTTATAGGGGGGGGGAAATAGAGATCAAAATTTGGGAGTGAGAAGGGACAGGAGGCCTATGTGTGTCAATTCATTTTAATGCAAATTCACAAGAATTGAGGAAAATTATTTGCACTAGTGTAGTAAACCTTTTAGGGTAGCCAGAACCTCAACATGTGGCCCAACCTAAGCCTTAGCAAACCATTTTTCATCATGCACCAAGTATTGGTATTACCGTGTGGCAACATGCATCTTCTCCTCTTGTTGTCCCTAACAATGATGGTTGGAAAAGTGCAATCTCCGCACAACCTTTGCATTCATTTCAAGGCTTACCTATTGCTTCTTTTCCTCCTCCTCCTAAAGCAAATGTTTCTCTTCATTTACATTCAATTTCCTCACATTTTTTCCACTCTCCATGTGTAGCACCATAACCTTCCACACTTTCTAGTCAACATCCCCCATTTGTTGCTCAAGTATCTAAAAAACCCACTATACTTGCTAGCCTAGTTGGTTAGTATTTAAAGAATGTCTCTACACCTTATCCCTCCACAAGTGATAAAAGTTGTAATTCCCAAGTCACTCTTTCTGATTCTTCACATGACTCTTCTCATTTTGTCACGTCTCACCCTCATTAGGAAGAGCAACTAGTAGAGATTTCTCCTTCACTTCGGGTGAGACAATAGCCTATGTTTACTTGTTGTATATTTATGATATGTTGATGGATATTATTCAATTTTTTTTTTCAAGTTGATACAATGGTACTACTATTTCAATTTTACTTGGATACTCATTGCTACACATACATTTGGATATTTATGATGCTTTATTTTATTTCTGATATAATTTTGGTATGAAGGAAGAAACACATAATGATGCATATGAATTTCTATTGGATATGAATTGTAGAAATGATGTTATAGATTTCCATATGCTCATGAAGTTTTAATAAAAATCACAAGAAAAAAACCTACTCTACTACTCTATGAGCATTAATTCACAATTTAGAACAAAATTTTAGACATGCAATAAGAAAGCACACACATGCAAATAGTATTTTTATTTGGGAAAGAAATATGCTAAAAACCCAAATTCCTACTTGCATTAATCTAATGAATATAGATGTATTGCAATTGCTTTTCTCAACTGAGCACAACTTGCAAGTGCATAACCTATCTCTCTGCTCACTGAGAAGCCCTAACCCGGACTTCAATAAAAAAATTCCTTTTCTTGAGCTCCTATTTCCTTGCATTGTTCTTTGAGAAATTATGCCCCTATTATTTAGGAATTTCTCCAAAATTGATTGCACAATTCCTTGGGATGATAATTTGACTACATGCAACACTTGTACACCCAATACTAGTATACAACTGATGTTGCACTACCTCATAATCTCCACCAAGCCCAGGGAACTTGAATTATCTGCATGAAATATCTATTTTGGGTTGATTGATCAGTTAAATGGATGATCACTAAGTTTGAATGAAGTCCCAATACACAGCTAACCCTCCACTAGTTCCTCCAATAGTTAGAACTAGTTTAACTGAAAACAACCTTAGATAAATAACCTTCATTTCTACAAATTAGAAATCACACATTATTAACTGAAATATAACTCCTCCAAACTCAAATTTATTGAGTAAATTGGGTGACACAAACCATGTCACACAAGATAATTGCATCCAAGTTGTTTGCTAATGTGGAAATTCGAATTTTCTCAATTTAATCAAGGAAAAATAAAATCGAGAATTTCTAGCTACATTTTTCAACACTCCTTCTCAGCAAGAAATGGATTATCAACGACCCCTATTCTGCATCGGTGGAACTCTAACTTCCCTCTTGACAAGGCCTTTTTCAAAATGTTAGCATCTTGTTCCTCGCTCAGAATTTACTGAAGCAACATTAACCGCCTTTACACACAATCCTATAAATGGTGATTATAAATATATATATACTTGGATCGATCATAAAAAAATGATTCTCAAAGAGCTTGATGCAAATATAATTATCACATTAAATGATAGTTGGATTCATCATCTGAAAAACAGTCCAACAAGTATATTTCTCATCCATATCGCCTCACATGTTGCTTGACTTGTAACTATATATTCTTCTTCTGCCAAGATGATAACCATAGATCATTGCTTCCTGTTTTACTAGGAAACCGATGTTAAGCCAACATAGAAAATTCCACCTATTGTACTCTTTCGATATGATGGACTCCCCACCTAATATGCATCTGTGAAGCCACACACCTTCACTCCCTCTTTCCATTTGTACCATAATCCAAACTAGGTAGTGCCTCTGAGGTACTGTAAAACATGGTTAGCTTCCCTCCAAAGTAATTTAGTTGGCTTAACCATAGCTTGGCTCAACTGGTTAACTACATATAACATATCTAGTTGTGAGTTCACAAGGTACATCAATGAACCCACTAGCTACCAACAAATGGTAGCATCCACTTCATCACCTGAAGTGGCATCCTCATTCCTCTAGTTGGTCACTAGAGGTGTCTCCATGGGTTTGCAACTCTCCATGCGTTAATTATTTAGTATCTCATTTGCATACTTTCCTTGAGAGAAAAATAGTTCCCCATCGCTTTTCCATACTTCCAATCCAAGGAAGTAGTGCATGAGACCCATGTCCTTCATTTCAAATTCTATTCCAAGTTCTTCCTTGCAACATATGATCAGTTTTTTATCACCAGTTAAAATAAATTCATCAACATATAAGAAAAAAATAAAAAATTTACCTTCTTCCAGTATATGATAGAGGTTTTCATCCGCTTCACTTTTGGTGAAGCCCAAACCGGTGAGATAGTTATCGATCCTGGTGTACCAAGCATGGGGTGATTGTTTGAGACTGTACAATGCTCACTTGGGTATACACACATGATACTCTCTATTAAAAGTCCCAAATAATTTTGGTTGCTCAATTTACACATCCTCAATAAATCCATTGAGGAATTTTTTTTACATCCATTTGGTGGATATTCCACCCCATCTCCACTGCCAGAGCAAGAATTTATCTAATAGGAGCAAAGGTATCCTCATATTCAATTCCTTCAAGTTGATAGTACTCCTTAGCCACAAATCTGGTCTTGTACTTCTATATGCTTCCATTTTCTTCCTTCTTTACCTTTAAGATACATCATGAACCCACAAATATTAATTTATTTGTTGGTATTGGGACCACTTCTAAAAAATTGTTCTTTACAATGGATTCATATTCCTCCACCATTGCATCAACCCATGTAGGTTTCTCTATTTGTTCCTCGAAAGAGGATGGATCAGTCTCTGCTATCTCCTCCATTAGAGCAATGTAGTCAGTTTATCGATCTGGTTACCATCTCTACCTACACAAACTTGAAGGAGCACCCACATTCTACCTCGCATCCTGCATAAGTCTCTCAACTTCCCTAGTATTTTTTCTATCTTCTTTGGATGGTTATGCTTGAGTGGTTGTCTCCACTCTTTGATACTCAATTTGTGGTTTCTCCATAACTTCTTGAGGTTCCTCCTCTAAAGCTAAAATATCCTCTTTTGGTGGGATTTGAAGCTCCCTCTCATGAGAGCAATGCATCGCTTTCTCCTTATCAAATTTTACATCCCTTCACACAACTGTCATTTTGTGGGATAGAAATTACATGGTAATTGTTGGGATTTTCTATGTAACCCACAAATAACCCCAATTCTTCTATAGTATCTAGCTTCTTCCTTGATTATTTGGAGACATGGAAGTAAATAGAGATATAAAAATCCTGAAATGCCACACATCCGGCTTTATCCCCGAGAAATCCTCCTCCAACGTAATCATGCCTAGAATCTGATAAGGACTCTGGTTCTACAAATAGATTGTTATGTTGCATGCCTCAACCCATAAGTGCATAGGTAGGCCTTGGTCATGCAACATTTGCCTCACTAATCCCACAATGCTAGGGTTCGTTCTCTCAGCTACCCCATTCTGTTGTGGGTTATGGGGTGTTGTCAGATCTCATCAAATTATTTCGTTTGCAAAAAAAAATTTAAATTCATTCAACATGTACTCACCTCCATTATTTCTCCTAAAAGCCTTCATCTTCTTACCAGTTTCTTTCTCAACCAATTCCTTGAATTCTATCAACTTTGAGAATGTTTAATATTTCTTCCACTTGAATAAGATGCAACACTTTCATGAGGTCATAAATAAGAATGAAAAAATATTTGTTCTTAGTGGTGGAGGTTATCGAGAAAGGTCCATGGGCATTAGATTGGTTCCTTTCTAGGACTAAATAATCTTTGTTGTCTCGATCATGGAATGTGGATTCTATGTACTTCCCCAAAGTACATCCTCTACATACATCATGTTGCTCAAGTGCTCCTTTGGGGAGGATTTTGGTTATTTGTTGCATAATCTTCAGGGTGCCATGATGCAAATGGGAAAATATTCTATGCCAATGTTCACCGACATCGCAATTCTTCACCTTCTCTGCCTTAGTGCTTAATGTAGCACAATCCTCCACATCTATATTATACAGTTTCTTCACATGAACCTTGATATTATTCACCTTTCCCGTGGCTATTTTTCTCAGGACCTCTTCTCCTTTGCTGAATATCACATAATTACCATGGTCTTCCAAAACTGCAATAGAGACGATATTTTTCTTTCGGTCCAAAATGAGCATGACATCCTTGATCCTGAGGGGGGAGCCTAACTCCCTCTGAAAGGTGACTGTACCAACCCTAGTCATGTTATACCTTCCTTCAACCCCTATCTCTATGTTCATCTTCAAATATTTTTCTTCCAGGTCACTAAAAAAATCTCTACACCCTTTCATGTGGAATTATGCACCTGATTCCAAGTACCACACATTCCCCATCACTGTGTTATCCATACATGAAATAAGGGTGAATTCAAGCTCGAAATATGAGGCCGGGTATTCACCTGTTGCTCCTCATGAGATCTTCTTTCTTGACTTTTTTTGTGGACACTTTGTGACATAGTGCTTGAATTCATGACAATGGAAGCATTTAATTTTGGAAAAATATTTATTCTTGCTCCCATGGTTGGATTATGGTTTGGATTGATATTTCTTCCCTTTTCCCTTCTTTTCCTTTCCATCCAATGAAAATTTTTCTTCATCCTCTTGCTTAGATGAAGTCCCATATATGGCATTATACCTTATTTCCTTGTATACGAAATCATACCATAAGCACTCCCAATTCAATATTTTCTCCCTCTCATTCACGGAATCTTTATAACAATGCTAGCTCTTGGGAAGGCCCGGAATGGTTAGGTTTACCAAGTCTTCTTTAGGAAAATTTATGTTGGGTATGTGTTATATTCTTTCCACGACTAATCACGCATGGGGGGGTTACAGGGGGGGGGCGGTAGCCCCTCCTGTCAGGGTTCGGGGCAATGCCCCAGAAAAAAAATTGGTCCTTATTTTCCAGTGGGCAGATCCGCCCATGGTTTTGGGAGACGATGGTTTTCGACCCTTGGTATTTTGTAGATCCGGTCAAGGAAACTATGGTTATGTTCTAATCCAGGGTTAATGGATTTGGGTTTATGTATGCTTTGGCATGTATATATATGTTTTGTAACACTAAAAGGAATATAATGAAAAATCAAGCTAGTTGTCCCGATTTGGGATCCAGGGGAAAAGCTCTGTGTTTATCTGTTTTATGTTTTATGCTCTCGCTATTGTTTATTTTTCGTTTGAAATATTTATTCGTAGTTAATTTTTGTACGAGGCTAAAACCTACATTTGGTATCAGAGCAGTTTCGGCTTCAAGGGGACGCCTTTGCTGTTGAGGGGTTTTTTTCTTGGGATTGAGGTAGACCTTGTTCAGTGGGAGATCCGTGGGATCAATTCTTGCGGTGAAAGAAGATGGTGAGTGGCAGGAAGACAGAGATCAAGAAATTTAATGGTCATAATTTTGAGTTGTGGAAGATCAAGATGGAGGATCTACTAGTGGATAAAGATCAGTGGATCGTGGTAGATCCGGGTACTAAACCAATGACAATGTCAGATGAAGACTGGAAGAAGTTGGATCGAAAGGTAAAGAGCACAATACGATTGTGTGTCTTAGATTCAGTATTTTTGAATGTATCTGGGGAACCTGCCACGAATACCTTGTGGGACAAGCTAGGGAATTTGTACCAATCTAAGTCTCTGGTGAATAAATTGTTCCTGTGGAAAAAACTGTATAACCTGAGGATGAAGGATGGAGACTCGGTGACAGAGTATTTGAATGCCTTCAATACTGTGGTAATTCAGCTGTCATCAGTTGATATTAAAATCTCAGATGAAGATAAGTGCATCAGTTTGTTTTGTTCTCTACTAGACTCGTGGGACAGTTTGGTTATTGCAATAGGTAGCAATACAACTACCTTGAATTTTGATGACATTGTCTCAGCCTGTTGTCGGAGGAAATGATACAGAGAAATATGGAGGGTCAGAATAGAGATGCCTTATCTATACGAGGAAGGTCCCAGAACAAAAACAAGAATAAGGTTTTGAGTGGGAGATCTTAATCTAGAGGGAGATCTAAATCTCCTGGAAAGTTTGTAAAGGTGTGATGGAAATGCAGAAAGGAAAGGCACTACAAAAAATACTGCAGATCTAAAGCTCTTGAGAAAGGAAAGGGATCTGATGATGCTCCCTATGTACAGGCAAAAACCACCTCGGATGAACGTGGGGATGTGTATTTGGCTTCTTCTTAAAATACACATGTAGATCATGAGTCATGGTTGATTGACTCAAGTGCATCCTTTCACTTCACTCCCCATAGGGAGTAGTTCTGCAAGTATGAGATATATGATGGCGGTGATGTCTTATTAGGTGATGATAGGAAGGCCAAAATTGTAGGACGTGGAAAATTCAAGCTAAATATGCAAGGTGGAAGGATTAGAACACTTCCTGGTGTTCTACACATTACTGCATTGACCAGAAATATGATTTTTGTAAGCAAGATGGATGATGCAGGTGTAAAAACAATGTTCGAGAAAGATACCTGTAAGATGGTTTGGGTAGCACTGGTATTAATGCGGGGAGTTTGGATTGGAACTCTGTACAAGCTTCAGGGAAGCACTGTTATTGCTGGGTGCAACAGTTCTGTGGTTCCTGAAGGTGGAGCGGAAATCCTAGCAGTCTCTGGAGAAAATACCATGCTATGGCATCAAAGGCTTGGACATACTGGAGAGAAGGGCCTTCAGATACTGCATGGAAATATTATGGTAGAAGGTATGTCTAATAGCTCTCTGGATTTAGATTTCTGTGAACATTGTGTATATGGGAAACATAATTGGGTGAGTTTTCCTTCTGGTGCTAAGAGGGAAAACAAGATATTAGAGCTTCTGCACGGTGATGTGTTTGGACCTGTGTGAGTTCCATCACTGGGTAAGTCTGTGTAATATGTTTCATTCATAGATGACTTCTCAAGGAATACATGGATATATTTCTTGAGGAAGAAATCTGAAGTCTTTGATAGATTTAAAGAATTTAAGGCTTTGGTTGAAAACCAGACAGAGAAGAAGATAAAGGTGCTGAGGACATATAATGGTGGGGAGTTCTTCAAGAAGGAATTTGAAGAGTTCTGTAAGAAGTGCGTTATAGCATGATAGAAGACTACTCCATACACACCTCAACAAAACGGAGTTGCAGAAAGAAAGAAAAGAAAGTTGATGAAAAAGGCAAGAAGCATGCTTAGTGGTGCCTGGTTAGGACAAGAATTTTGGGCAGAGGCAGTGGAGACTGCATCTTGCTTTGTTAACAGATCACCTTCATCAGTGTTGGAGGATAAGACTCCACATGAGGTATGGATTGGTAAGAAACCCTCTCTTTCACATCTGAGGTTATTTGGATGTGATTCATATGTACATGTTCCAAAGGAGAAAAGGACCAAGTTGGATAATAAATCTGAAAGGTGCATATGTATTGGGAATAAGGATGGTTTAAAGGGTTACAAGCTTTGGAACCCAGAAACAAGGAAGGTTGTGTAGAACCAAGATGTGGTGTTTAGAGAGGTGAAATATGTTGTTAAACATGAAGTCCTACCAAAGGAACCTGCTAAGATAAAGTTTGAGCTAAAGGTGGATGAATCAAACTCTACAATAGAAGAAGACTCATAATAGGAAGAGCCACAAACTCCAGCTATGAGAAGATCAGCTCAGGAAAGAAGACAACCAAAAAGGTATAGTCCATCTACTTTTTGTTCAAAATTTTCTTTAACTATAACTGATGATGATCCTAGAACTGTCAGGGAGGCAGTAGATTCAGAGGATGGAAAACTCTAGAAGGAGGCCATGGTTGATGAAATGACATCCTTGCATAAAAATGAGGCATGAGATCTGTTGGAGTTGCCAGCTGGAAGGAAGCCCATCGGGAGCAAATGGGTGTTTAAGAAGAAGATGAATGTAGAAGGCAAGGTGGAGAAATTAAAAGCCTGGTTGGTAGCAAAAGGTTATTCCTAGGTATCGGGAATTGATTTTGATGATATTTTTTCTCATGTTTCCAAAGATACTTCTATTAGATTACTTTTATCTGTTGCTGCTGCATTTTATTTTGAGGTAGAACAGATGGATGTGAAGACAACATTTCTTCATGAGGATCTGGAAGAGGAGATCTACATGAAACAACCTAAATGCTTTATGGTGAAGGGAAGAAAGAACTAGTATGAAAGTTAAAGAAGTCTCTATATGGGTTAAAACAATCACCAAGGATGTGGTATCAGAAATTTGATACTTACATACGGGGACTTGGCTTCACTAGAAGCAAGGAGGATCACTATGTTTATTTTAAATTAATTGGTGCTCGTGTTATTTATTTGGTCTTGTATGTGGATGATATGTTGTTGATTGGAAATGACAAAGAAATTATCCAAGATTTGAAGACCCAACTGTTCTCCAAATTCGACATGAAGGATATTGGTGCTGCAAACTATATTTTGGGCATGGAAATTAAGAGATATCGGGCAAAGAGGAAGCTCTAGTTAAACCAGAGGAAGTATGTCGAGACTATATTGCAGAGGTTCAATATGCAGGATAGTAAACCGGTGAATGTTCTGGTTCTTGTAGGTACAAAGTTGTCTGTTGAACAGTGTCCCAAGACACAAGAAGAAGAGGAGGATATGTCTCGTGTTCCATATGCAAGTGCAGTGGGTAGCCTGATGTATGCAATTGTCTATACTAGACCAGACATTGCACATGCAGTGGGAGTATTGAGCTGGTTTATTTCAAACCCAGGGAAGGAGCATTGGATAACAGTGAAGCGGGTTTTCAGATATTTATGTGGCACTAGTGATTATGGCTTGTGCTACCATGAAAGACCAAGATTGTAAAGAGTGTTGGAAATTCATGGTTTTTTTGATGCAGACTGGGCTTTAGATCTGGACCAAAGAAGATCTACAAGTGGGTATGTGTTTAGCCTATTTGGAGGTGTAATTAGTTGGATGAGTAAAAGACAGTATGTGGTGGCTCTTTCAACTACAGAGGCTGAATACATAGTAGCCACTCATGCAAGTGAGGAAGCAGTTTGGTTGAAGAGATTGTGTTCAAGTATGGGGTTGGTGCAGCAAGCTATAAGGATAGATTGTGATAGCCAAAGTGCAATTTTCTTGGCTAATAACCCTGCTTATCATTCAAAGACAAAGCACATTGATGTTCAATATCACTTTGTGAGAGATATGGTTGAGGCTAAAAGGGTGTTGCTGGTAAAGGTGGAAACTTTGAAGAATTTTGCAAATGCATTGAAGAAGTCTGTAAGCACTCAGAAGTTCTCTTGGTGTAGAGAAACAATGGGTGTTAAAATCAAGAGAAATCATACTACACTAAGCTAAAAAATTGAACCTTCTGAGAGACAAATTTTAATTCTTTCTCTAATCTAAATCCATTTTTGATACCATATAGAAATTATGTTGTATATTTGCAGCTTCTCATGAATTTTGAATAAAAAACAAAAGACACAAAACTACTCTACTACTTTGCGGACATTAATTAACAATTAAGAAAAAAAAATTAGACCTGCAATAAGAAATCACACAAATGAAAATAGTATTTTTCCTGCGGAAATAAATCTACTGAAAACCCCAATTTTTCTTGCATTAATCTGATGAATAGTGATGTATTGCAATTTATTTTCTCAACTAAGCACAACCTGCAATTGCATAACTTATCTCTCTACTCACTGAGAATCTCTGACCCAAACTTAGTCAAATTTTGGCTCTGCTTGAGCTCCAATTTCCTTTTGTTCTTCCTTGAGAAATTAGGCCCCTATTATTTAGAAATTTCTTAAAAATGGATTGTGCAATTCCTTAGATTGATCATCTAATTGCATGCAACACCTCTACATTCAAGGCTAGTCTACAACTGATGTCACACTACCTTGGAATATCCACCAAGGTTTGGGAGTTTGAATTATTTGCATGCACTAGCTATTTTGGGTTGATTGATCAGTTAAATGGATTATCATTGAGTTTGACTGAAGTTCCACGGCACAACTATCCCTACACTAGTTCCTCTAATAGTTAGAATTAGTTTAATTGAAAATAACCTTAGATAACTGGCCTTCATTTCTACAAATTATAAATTGCACATGCTTAAATGAAATATAAATCCTCCAACTCAAATTTACTAAGTAAAATTGGTGACACAATTCATGTCACACAAGTTAACTGCATCCAAGTTGTCTATTGCTGTGGAAATTTGATTTTTCTCAATTTAATTAAGGAACAATCAAATTGAGAATTTTTCAACATGCACTTTAATTGGGACACATTTTGTGTGTGTGTGTGTGTATATATATATATATATATATATATATATATATATATATCATGAGAGGACATGGATAAACAAGGATATTTTGGGAGGTACAAGAAGATGACATTTGTCATTTATGGCATGATCACTTATGATTATTTTGTCTTATCATTCAATGATGTTAATATTGGCACATGCTTGGCTGGTGATATATGTGTATGGTTTATTTTCATGGTTATTATTGTTTGCACATAGTTATTGGTTATAATTAAAGTATCATTTTGATTATGTAACAAAAATGAGGTCCCACCTACTAGGGTCGAAAATAAAGACTCGTGAATTAATTTATTTTATAATATGCCTTTAGAATAATCATTCCTACCACTTTCTAATCAATTCAGATTAGAAATTAAAACATTATTTAATATGTTAAGAAATAAAACTTCCAAAATTATTTTCAAGCCTTTTAAAAAGGGAATGCATCTATGAAGGTGGGAGGGAGAACTATGAAGAGATGTATGCCATAAAAATGTTGGTTGTTATTTTGTCCTCTTATTTTAATTTCTTAAAAGTTAGAAGCTAGTCATGATGGTGACAACAGTCTCATTTCGCCAAGGGGAGACAAATTAGGGTGACTCCACTAATATTTTCAAGGAATTTTTGAGGTATCTTATGTCTTTCTGATCTATTTTATTTATGTTCAAAGTCCTTTTCACCTTTAACCAGTTCTAATAGTTATCCATTTGCATTGAACAAGTTTCTCATATATGTACTTGTGTGAAGGATTTTAACCTGCCGCCATCCATGCTTTCTTTCTGAGCTATTGTATATTATGTTATTTACATTACAGTAGTTTTGCATTGAGACTAGTCAAAGGATTTCACGGAAATCTTCCTTTCAATATTTTTGTTGTACTTTTCATTATTATTAAAATCAACCTTTATGTTACAGCTCTGTTATTCTGCATATCTCGATATTTATTATACATTTTTGTAGCACCAATATCTCGTTTTTTCCTATAATTTGTTGCAAGTTATGCTCTACATAATTTAGGACTATAAAAGCCAGATTCTGACTAGCTCGTTGCCTTAAAATAAATCTGATTTTTATTTCAATTTTTTTTTTCTTTTGATTATCAACAATTTGGTTGTAAATATTGTATTTTTGTTATGCATATTTTTATTTCCATTTGATGTAAATTATTATTTCCTATAATATAGATATTCACTATAAAAACATAAAACCTCAAAAAATATATAAAACCTTATTTGTAAATACTGAGCACACTATCCAATTATCTTTGTAATGTTCCAAATTTTATGGAACATTAATTTTTGTTGAGGAGATGAATAAAATGGGTAGGGGACCCATTCTTTGCATCATGAGAGAATAAAAATCCTCTAAGTATGAAAGAGGATCATATTGGCGCTGGATTTCACACCTCTATGTGTGAAAGGAGGATTTTGCATACATGCTTGGCCAAGGTTGACCAAGTCAAACTACGTTGGCATGAGTTCGAAAGCACTATGTGGGACAACGTAGGAGGGAATATTCTAGAGAGAGGAAACCCTAATTCGAAGTAGGGCCCATGAAGGGAAGGCTCACTTGTTTCAAATAGGAGCAAGGCAGCCATGGATATTATCTTTGATCATTTTTACATCCAAGTCTTGGAGACTTATTGTTGCCTCTTGTTGTTCAGCAGAGCTGCAGTGCCTTCGGGCACGAGGGAGTCTTGTTGAGGATTTCCTCTCCTTCTTGAGTAGCTCATGAAGGATTTCACTCCATTCCCATATATTCAGGCATTCAGGCCATAGCTTCATCCATCTCCATCGACGCAGTTTCTGCAGCAGATATTGTGCAGTGTTGCTGGGGAGGTTTCCACACACCATCCGGAGCTTGTTTTTCAGTGGAGAGAGGTTCTATTCATTAAGAGATAAGAAAAGGAGGTTTACGAGAATATCACATCATATTTGGCATCAGGCCAACCACATTCCATCATTGGAAGCGTAGTCCCTCTCTTAGACAACATTTTTCTAGGTGAATATTTGCTGTGACGGATTAATATATTTTGGAGGGGAAGTCATGGGTGAAAGGATCAACCTTTCACTTCAGATTTTCATTGGAGAAGGGCTCTTCATCTAAAGCATCTATTTCAGCCTTCTACATCCATTTCCAGCTCTTGAGTTGCAACAGCTACTGCAACTCTGACATTTTTGTATTATAGTGTTTTTGCATAGATTCTAGCCAATCCTCTTAAAGGATTGATGCTATGTATTTTCAGGGGTTGAGAGCTTGCTCCCACACTTTATTAGAGCCTATCATTTCTATATCCTTGTATTTCCATCTTTTATGCAGCAGTTCCTCCTATAACTGAGCAGTCATGGCCTAGGGCTTGATATATTCAGCAGTGTTCTTCATATTTGTATGTACATATTTCTTGAGGGATGTTGTGCCTTGAGAGATTATTTCCTCAAGGAGATGGATATTTTATGCTGCTATGTCTTAATATGATGGCCATTATATTCTCTAGAATTTCATGTGTATATGATTCACTGCTATTTTCCCATTTAATGTATTTTTTATTGCTGTAGCTGCAATGTTGGGGTTATCTTAAGAGATTCCCAATCTTGTTGTATTTCCCTATTGGGGATATTGTCCCTTGAAAATCACTCTATAAATAGAGTCTGCTAGCGGGCCAGGTAGCCCCTAGAGCTCATCCTATGTTAAAAGGTGACAAATCCATTAAATTCCCCTGCAGTATATCTCTGAAATAGATTTTCTTTGTCAATTGACAATGTTTCTGAAAAATGAATATTACAGTGGTATCAGAGCATCAAACTGGCACAGCCTGTGAGTTCGATTTCAGAGGAGAATGATGAATAAGATGATATTGATCTCATCCAATTTTGGATTAAAGAAGAGCCTCCCTGAGGAGGAAGAGAAGAAAATGGGAGAAGAGGAAGGTCCATGCACTTCCTATTCTCTTGAAGATCAACATGGGAGATGCTTAGATTTCCATATCTTAAGCAAGTACCTGGGTGACTATAAACCCCATTCTGCAGAATTCAGGAGAGCTACAACGTTATCACAGTCTATTCAGCAGATGGAGGAGAGAAGGCCTTACAGAAAAGGAGAAATCAGAGGCAAGAAGCTTCTATTGTCTACATCTGATGGGGTTACTTCAACTAGAGCTTGGGAGAAGAAGCTGGAGGCAATTGTATTGTTGCATCCAATGGCAGAGAAAGAAGCAGTGGTAATAGAAGTGCTGCACATAGAGGAGGAAACCTATGTTTGGTGGTTCAAACCCTTGGTCCATTCAAGGGTGAGTTATTTTGCAGTCTTTACTCAAAGGTTTATTCAAACCTTTGATGGAGAAAGAACAAAGGAAGAGAAGCTCACACCACCATGGGAGGAGGATTGCACCAACGCTGATATAACTTTGAAGGAGCATCCTTCAACATCTATGGATGAAGAATCCATTGGAGGAAAATCCATTGCAGCCACAGAATAAGGTCCCAAGATCCACCAAGGTATGAGTAAAGTTCCACTTTATATTTCATCAAATAATCTTAAGGATGGTGGAATTTCATATGAAGAGATCCAAGGATCAAATCACATGGCCACTTTAGGGCCTCATGTTTGCACTGCACTGTGCAAAGGGTTCAAGGAGGATAAGAACCCTCATCCTCATACATATTTTATGATTTGCATTAAGCCTTCAAGGTGGGAGTGTAAACTTTTGGAGGATGAAATAAACCATGACACCTCCATGGAAAATCATGAAACAATTTGTGAACCGGAGGAAGAGACAGTTGCTACATCATTGGAGGAACCAGCAACGCTGTTGAACATGGGTGGAGAGGAGACATCACCTCCATCACATTTGAATCCTCATGGGTCCAACATAGTCATGGGAAAGAGGCCTTTCTTAGGGGGTCTCCAAGGAGCTGCATTTCAAACTCTCATGAAATGCAAAGAGAAAGAATTGATTTGGGAGGATGGTAGCCCTCATGGGGGGAGTACCAAAAGGATGGAAAAGAGATAGCAGGATACTTGCATCATTGATCAACATAGATTATGGATGCATGATGTTGATGTGATACTCATATCATCCATTGTGTCTTCATCACATGAGTTGTATGATGAAATTATGGGAAGGCAGAAAAATACTTTGTTCCTTTGCTTGGGAGAGCAAGGGAAGAATTGCTATCATACTTTGCATGATGTTGCAGGAGGAGGAAATGACATTTTCTCCTTGACTTTAGATGATAGAGAGGTACTTCCACCTTGGGAGGGGCTTCTTATGCATTGCAGCATTATGAAAGATATCTTTGGCAAAGAACATGTCAAAGAATGGAGCTTGGTATTGATGAGAGCCTATGGGTATAGGCCAACATCGTTGTCTCTTTGGAGCAGTGACCTATTGATGAAGTGTGCCCAGTGGAAGTGTGGTGGATCAATAACCCGCAAGTCCTAGGATCATTTCATATTTGTTTCACTTGATGGACAAAGAGGAGGTGAGATGGATGAGGTAGTAGATATATTACTATGCTACATTCTTCTTGACATGGATTCCCAAGCATGAGAAGAAGGATCTTCTTGCAGCACCTAGTTCATTCCTCTTCATGGGAGCATGCCAAAAAACTATGAAGGGTTCATTCATGGATCCATATATCATCTTACTCCCAGTATATGGTAAGAAATTTGTTCTTACATTGGCTGATTTGTATACTCTTACCATTATTTTGCAGTGCATGGCTCTACAAGAGGGTAAGCCTTTCAGATTGCTCCATGGACAAAATTGGGCCAATTTGTATGATGGAGACAGCCATATTTATTATGGCCTTGGGCAAGTGTTAACTTCCATGTATTTTCAGCATTTATGTTCAGCCACTTACCATGCATTATCAGAACATACATTGTTATTCATGAGGTGAAAAACAACTTGCCATATCATTTCTCAAAGCAGCGGTTTGGGAAACTGCGATGTGACTACTTGCGAGACTATTGGTACATCCTTGCATAACATGAAACCTTCAGTACTTGCCTCATTTCATTGCTGAGTATGTTCTCCTTGGCTGATGTTTCTGTTATATTAATGGAGGACATGATTAGAGGAGAGACTCATGGGATGAATGTGTCCTTGATGAGGAAGGACTCCCATATTTTCTGCATTGCATGTTCTAATGGGAACATGAGAAGAGACATGGCCACCACAACCATATATTTTCTTTCTATCAGGGAGGGCCATGAGCATGCTGATGACATCCATCCATATTTTATATTTGGGCATGTATTTGATTTTGTATTGCTGGTTCACTCATCTATTTATTGTTCAGTAGTAGAGGTGATATTTTTTTACAGTACTTGCCATGCTATTTTCTGCAGCTACAGTGGGTGTGATTGCATTGTAACCCTATGAGACATTGTTTGTACCTTGTTTCACATGATATAACCTAAAACAAACATGTCATGGGGGAATTCTATGGTGATCTTGTCCTATTCATAATAGATGACATGTCTTGGGCCAGCTCATTTTTCATTGATGGAAGGGAGATACTTGGGGAATTACTCTTCATTTTTCCATTTGATGGCAATAAATTTGTAGCCCAGGATCAGCATACACTCCACACTTGTCATAAGTGGGGGAGAGGATAGCATGGGGCAAGTTATAATGCTTGCCATTATCATATTTTCAGCCCATCTTCATTTCCAGAGCTCAAGGTGGAAGGAGATTTTCCATGAGTTGCCTTGTTGGGAGGCAGCTTATTTTTATTATTGATGGCTTGGGGATGAGAGATTCACATGGGGATGATCAGTCCCATTATATATCAGATCGCATGCCTCAAGGAGGCCCTAGACAACTCTTTTTCCTTCGTGGATAGTTGTTTCTACATGGTAACTATTCGGGGATCTTCACCCAAAAGCTAGATTGCATATGTTGGAGGGACAGTTTGGAGACTTGATTGTTGATATGGAATCCTTTTTCTTGAAGAGATCATCACATGAGGATGCTACAGGAGGAAGATCAAAAATAAACTCAGTTCATCCTTGCAATTTCTTGAGGGCAAGCAATATTTTGAGAGGGGAGGACTGTAATGTTCCAAATTTTATGGAACATTAATTTTTTTTGAGGAGATGAATAAAATGGGTAGGGGACCCATTATTTGCATCGTTAGAGAATAAAAATACTCTAAGTCTGAAAGAGAATCATATTGGAGCTGGATTTCACACCTCCATGTGTGAAAGGAGGTTTTTGCATACATGCTTGGCCAAGGATGACCAAGTCAAACTACGTTGGCATGAGTTGGAAAGCACTATGTGGGAAAATGTAGGAGGGAAGATTCTAGAGAGAGGAAACCCTAATTTGAAGTAGGGCCCATGGAGGGAAGGCTCACTTGTTTCAAAGAGGAGAAAGGTAGCCATGGAGATTATCTTTGATCATTTTTACATCCAAGTCTTGGAGACTTGTTGCTGCCTCTCGCTGTTCAGCAGAGCTGCAGTGCCTTCGGGCATGAGTGAGTCCTCTTGAGGATTTCCTATCCTTCTTGAGTAGATCATGAAGGATTGCACTCCATTCCACATATTCAGGAATTTAGGCCATAGCTTCATCCATCTACATCAGCGCAGTTTCTACAACAGATATTGTGCAGTGTTGCTAGGTGTTGCTGGGGAGGTTTCCACACACCATCCGGAGCTTGTTTTTCAGTGGAGAGGTTTTCTATTCATTGGGAGATTAGAAAAGGAGGTTTATGAGCATATACCATCATCTTTGGCATCAGGCCAACCACATTCCATCATTGGAAGCGCAGTCCCTCTCTTAGACAACATTTTTCTGGGTAAATATTTGCTGTGAGGGATTAGCAGATTTTGGAGGGGAAGTCTTGGGTGAAAGGATCAGATTTTCACTTCAGATTTTCATTGGAGAAGGGCTCTTCATCTACAGCAGATATTTCAGCCTTATCCATCCATTTCCAGCTCTTGAGTTGCAGCAGCTACTGCAACTACGACATTTTTTTATTATAATGTTTCTGCATAGATTTCAGCCAATCCTCTTAAAGGATTGATGCTATGTATTTTCAGGGGTTGAGAGCTTGCTCCCCCACTTTATTTGAGCCTATAATTGCTATATCCTTGTATTTCCATCTTTTATGCAGCAGTTCCTCCTATAACTAAGCAGTCATGGCCTAGGGCTTGATATATTCAGTAGTGTTCTTCATATTTGTATGTACATATTTCTTGAGGGTTGTTGTGCCTTACTTGAGAGATTATTTCCTCAAGGAGATGTATATTTTATGCTGCTATGTCTTAATATGATGGCCATTATATTCTCTGACATTTCATGTGTATATGATTCACTGATATTTTCTCATTTGATGTATTTTTTATTGTTGTAGCTGCAATGTTGGGGTTATCTTAAGAGATTCCCAATCTTGTTGTATTTCCCTATTGGGGATATTGTCCCTTGACAATCACTCTATAGACAGAGTCTGCTAGTGGGCCAGGTAGCCTATGGAGCTCATCCTTTGTTCAAAGGTGACAAATCTAGTAAATGCCCCTGCAGTATATCTCTTAAATAGATTTTCTTTGTCGATTGACAATGTTTCTGAAAAAGGAATATTACAATCTCGTTGAGTTAAAAAGATTCAAGGAGTTGAGTTGTTAAAGTTTAATAAACTTAAAAAATCATCAACACTGCCCACAATAGGACTACGAAAATCCATATATCAAAATATATCCACCCACTTTTTACATCAGGAACCTCCCCTATCTCCTGCAAATCTAAAGCACACTAGCTTTTCCACCTAATGCCCTCCATGGGATTCTGAAGAGTTTGGTCTCCACCTATTAGCCAAAAGCTCATGATTCCAAAGCTCTATTCAAACTCCACATAATACACAACAAGAATCCAATTCACTTGCTCCACCTTCAATTATTCCACAAAACTCCCTTTTTCCTTCTCTTGGCCTTTTCTTCCCCAACGATTTCCTCTTTTTATCTTGTCTCATGCTCTACCTAGTGTTTTTCCTTTGTCTTCCCTCTCAGGTATTTTTATGTGTGTCTTCTTCCTCTCCTTTCCTTTGCTCTCCTCTATGTTCTCTTCCTTTCTAGTATGTTTGTTCAGTGGCATGTTGACAACCCCTACCACGACAATGGGACAACTCGTCCTTTATCCTCCAATCCCATACATTACATTTAATCAGGTGTGGAATTTTTTCTTTCCTCAAAAATGACCTATACCCCTATCTTAGCGCCTGACCATCCATGACTTATATTCTTACCAGATCGGTAGTGTCTCCCCTACACAGGATTAAATTCCTTGAGCTCTGATTATGGTTTCCCATGGGTTTTAAATCGAGGAAAGTACTCGGGTGAGTCTTTAATGCAAGATTAGGCTCCACAAGCAATCCTCCCTCTTCACCTCCATAGACTCTGAATCAATGTCCCTCTAATTCCAGCCAAGATTTTATCATTTACATTAATTCATATCAATTTTCATAGAAATCCTTATAGAAATATTTATAAGAGGCTGACAATGGGGTTGTTACAAACCCCACACCTTTAGAGGAACATCGTCCTTGGTGTTTTATCCTCGAACACAAATTTAATATTGAGATTTATAAACAAAACTCATTTACAATTACACTTACATTTATATTTTCTTTCATGTAAAATTAATTGGTATAACACCCCATTAATCATCCATTTTCTCAGTGGCTCTTTAAAGTTCACATTGCTTCCATTGAACCTAATCCAAATTTGATGTTTTATATTCAAAGCTTTTGTCTACCTCCCATGTCCAATAGTTCTTTCCACTGTGCTCAATGCTCCTTTAGCAAATACTCTTAACCCATTTCCTCATGGGACACACCCAATGCACCTCTGATCCCAACCAATCATTCCCATGACTCTTTTAAAATTGATTCATGTTTTCCTATTCCAGCATCCCCTTCTCTTCTTACTATTCACTCAATCGATTCATCCCTCATCAAGTTTTCTTCACATCAAAAGAGTTTCATAACCAAGGCATTTCCATACCTTAATACATTCATATCAATCATGGAATGCTTCATGGAAATCATCAGACATTACTGGGTTCTGATGCCACCACAATCGCCATATTATTGAATCCTTCAACTAAAGTGCATTGTTATGCACTCTAATACCTTTAATGTTGATAATGTTTGACTTGTAGCCATATTCATGCACTTGTGCTGGGTAGTTCAATGATTCTCCTAAACTGTAAACATATACATTTTATGAGTTTCACCACAAATACATTTTCAAACAACTGTAGAACATAACTCTATCAACAAATTTATTCATGAGGTGAATCCCTACAAAACTAATTTATGTCACAACAAAACCACATTACATCATAATTTCAAATTGTTGCAAGTGAGGACTTTTGAATTAAAATAAACCATTTTTTTCAATTAGAAATTTCATTAAATGGAATAATTGATACTTATCTCTGGTTTTCTCCTTGCTTCTTTTCTTTGCAATCACTAAGGGGTGTATACACTCCGTAGTTCCACTTATTATTTAGCTCTACTTTTATCAAATGATCTCCATGTGATCTACTATGAAAAATTATAGGGATATAGAGCAATTCTCCACTTGTGGTGCACTACAAGAATCCAAAGTATGTCTTCACCTGTTGCGTTTTGATTGTCGAATTTTCTACTCAAGCTCTAGTTGACTCCATATTCAACCCCAACTTGTGGGAACCTAGAGCCCACCAAATGTGCACTACAATAATTTGAATCATGTCTCCACCTATTGTAGATTGACTTGTAAAATTCTTCTCACAGTCTCTTGCCATCTCTGCCTTCATGTCTAGTTTGCAAGAATCTGGAGCACGTCTCCACCTGTTGTGCACTAAAGGAATCTGGAGCACACCTCATTAAGGGAATTTTGAGGTCTAAACTGTGCCTCCTAAGGAAATTATAAAATAATACTGGAAATAATAAAATAAAATTTGATTATATCATCAAATTTTAGAGGGAAAACAGAAAAAAACTATTTTTTCAACACATATTTTGAACTTATCTCCCTAATGTTTTACTCAAATTTTGAGCAGGAATACTCATTGGATTCAAAATTTAATTCCACATCCAAGGAGTATCCATGTTGCATACTTTTGATGAACTTTGCAACATGAAAAATGAAAAATACATAAAAAAGTGATTGCAATCACGTTTTTTTATGTATTTCTCATTTTTCGTGTAGTAGGGTCCATCAAAAGTATGCAACATGGGTAATTCTTGGATGAGGAATTAAATTTTTCATCCAACAAGTATTCCCACTTGAAATTTGAGTAAACCCTTAGGGAGATAAGTTGAAAATACGAGTTGAAAAAGTAGTTTTACTATTTTATTTTATTTTAATCTTTTACTTTTTTACTCCAAAAATGGTGAATCCCCATGGTTGACATCATCATCTTGAATGCTATTGGTTCTTATAAAGTTTATTTTAGTTGTAATTTTTTCTTAGGAGGCCCATTTTAGACCTCGAAATTCCCCTAATCCCACCTACTGCACATGGGTATATTTCCCATCATCTACTCACCTATCCAGGGTTATGTACCACCAATTTGGGTGGTCCAGATATCCCAAGGCTTTCCTACATGGAACCCCATCAGCTACTCATCTATTTAGGCCTAGGTACCACCAATTTGGTGGTCCACTTGTCCCAAGGCTTTCCTTCATGGCATATTAATTAGATTCTTATAGCCCATTAGTCATTTTTCATTCTCTAATGAGTCCTTCATGGATTCTTATAGCCAAATACCCATTTGGCATACTTCCCTACATTACTCATGGTGTATCATAGTCAAGGCCTTGATTATGACTTGATCCTGTAAGTTAAAAAATGTTCCACAAGTTACAATTCTTTCCACGAAGTCATATTCCTAGTATTCTGCCTCTATAATGGCAGATGTGCCACATCAGTCATGAGATATACACAAAATTTCAAACTAGAAAATTTAATGGCCCAATTGTGCTTCATATAGAAGCCTAATCTCATAATTATGAGACTTTTAATCATTTTTTTGGGCTTCCTTGTAAGTGGTGTTAATATTTCATGGTGGCTTGGTCTCCCACCATTTCATAATTGTTACATATTCAATAATGCTAGCACTTCTACTAAATTTAATGAATTGAATTGACATTAGAATTGCATTGTATATGTGCATTCATTCATTCCAAGAGTTTGATAATGCAATTAAATATTTATTTTAAAAAACCACTGGTTCGTAAATGAGAATGCATTCCCCAACGTTCACTAGCATTTTGGTTTCCAATTTCACTCAATGGGAATTGCTAAAACCATTGCATTATTTCACACTGAAGGCTACCTACCTTCACTGTACCACTTCCTAACATTCATGCAATCATGCACAATTTGGAAACAAAAAATTTTCAATACTAGATGTTACCCTAGCTCCTTCATGTTATCTCTTGACCCAAGCTTATTGTTTGCCTCATTTACTCGATTGTCCTTATCAACAATTTTCAGCTAAGCCTTTTGAAGGCTCTAGCTAGATAATGATATTTTTGTTGGTTGTAATACTCAACAGTCCCTGGATTATCACAACCCACACATTAGTCATAGATTTATTCATTCATTTGATTATGATTTCAATGCAAGTTTCCTAAAGGTGTTCTTCCTTGCATCTAGTTCTAGCATGTTGTTGTCCATGCTAGGCATGCCCTACCCATATCTAGTATTTGCCACTTTATAACACCAAGAGTGTCATCACAACATGTTAGTAATGACATTGATCAGTGATTCAACATGGAATTAGGTAAGTGACATCATTATGTTACTCAAGCATGCTAAGTGCAATTTATGCATTCACATGATTCACATAGTCATTGTATTATAAATTTATATGGATTATATTGCTATTGTGATGGTTCTATATTGATTAACATTCTCATATCTTTATTTTGTTTTCCCTTATTTCTCATATTCATGAAAATTAAAATATAAACCCTACATAGTTCAGTTAAGGAAACCCCTTTTTTATGTCAATGTCATGGTTGTTTTCTTACTTTCTTGTTATTTAGGTAGACCCGACTAGTCCATCTAGTTGTTATGTCCTCCCTTATACATTCCAACTATGTTTCATCTTGTATAGGTTTTATTTTATTTAAGGTATTTTACTATCAGTTTGGGTTTTATTCATCTTCTCCACATAGCTCCATTTATTTCCCTTCTACACCCAACAATTGATCACAACCAAAAAAAAAAAAATACAAGAAAGAAGAAGAAACATGGATAATAAAAGTTCATAACAACAACAAAAAATGACAAGCAAGGTAGTATGGCCATGCTCAGGTAAATAGTCAATCAGAAAAATATAAATGTAAATTGAATCATGAAACACAAAACACATGAAACATAACCCATAATAAACTCAATCTGATCCCTCGAAATAATTCATGGAGGGACCTTTCAGTACATCAGAGAGCTTGAGAGTGGGTGCTCCCTCCTCTCCTTCAACATCACTCACTACTAGGATTCAACATGAAATTCTCTTCTTTTTATTTTGCCATCAATTAGGATAGTCACCGTTCTTCTTCATAGTTCCAACATGAAACTGACTTCCTTTTCTTTTCAGCCTCACAAGATTTATCTTTTAATTTATCAATGTGGATTTCCACTTTCCTCGTAGGATGATGATTTTTACAACAACTCCTACACGTGTGTAAATTGTTCTAGAAGCATTAAGTTCAACCTTTCTTTCTCTTTCTACTTCTTGATGAGCCTTTTATTCTCTACCTTGCAGCTCTCCGACTTAGCCTTCAAGTTCCCAAAGGTTTTTTCTCTATCAAGGGAATTTTCTCTTTCTTGATTTTGATGGACTTGGTCCATGCTATGTTGCACCATATTTTTTTCCCTACCTTTTTTATTTATTGCTACAATGGGTCTTCTTATCTTATGTTTTATCACACACATAATTGTGAGTTATACCAACATAAACAAATTGACATATTACCTTATCATGCCAACCCCATGCATGTTGGTGTGAATTATTTTGATCTATTTTTGTTCACATATATAAAACTCATGTCAACAACATATAAAATTTCATACAAGTATATTTATATTCATATCATCATTAAATCTGAAGTCAAAATTTTTTCCAAGACCAATATAAAAATGACTGCAAGCGTAAAACTTAGTTAGAACACAAACCAACATATATTCATAAATAATAATACTATAACCAACACCTTATTTCAAACAATAAATCACTAGAAACACAACATTTTGTAATAGATTCACAAAACGTTTGTGCCTCAATGTACAACAGATAACCTTTTCCTTTTAATTTCATTTTCCTTAAGCCCATCCAATCCAAGTGTTGAACTTGGATGCACTTGACATAACTTTGTAATAGACTTTATCAAATTATAATACTTATTTAGAGTTCCAAATTTACCTCCATAGGTCTAGTGTTGAACCTTATACTTTTATACCACTCTATAAAACTCTCTCCCACCCCCTTGGAGCTTCTAAGATGAATGAGAGGTGTTACTTTGTCCACACAACTTCCAAGGTCTCATTATGGAAACAGGGTTACAAAATTACTCAAATTTCAACCTCCTCATAACTAAAAAATAATACCACCATCGCAACCATCTCATTTAGATCTTTCTAGAAATATAAATTTTATCTTTATATGACCTACAGATCAAAAGTTATGACCATTTAAGGGTTACTTAATAAACCTTTTCCACATTAGCAGGGTATTGTTATGTGGCCCCCATGTGGCAACCCCTCCTCACCTGGTTGGTATACATTATCATTCCCAACCATTTTCTCCACCCTCATGCCACATGCCACATCATCCCCATACTTGAGCCCCACAGAGCCAACCCTTATCATGTTTTGTGGCCCAATCATGTTATAATGGATTTCGTGCATTTCTAAATTCACTATGTATAATAATTTCCAAAATTCCAGGGTGAGACAAAGACTTAAAAAAACATATATCGATAAATATTCCTATCCCTAGACCCCATTAATCATGGTCTCATGTGTACATTCACTACCATAGCGAGAACCCCTGAGGTTTAAGGCCCCATGACACAAGCATTTACTGTCAAGTTCTGGGGAGACTTCTTGTGCCTTGGACTCTTTCAACCACAGCCTCCTCTACCACATACAAGAAAAATACACCGTCTCTCATCCCCTCTCTCTTGAGGTCTTGAGGTCGCACTAAGATGACATGCACTCTTAGCCTATGTGGCGAGAACACGAATCTTCCCCTTGTTATATTATGTGAAGTTCCCTTCTATTAATGTTTATACTCTTTTGACACTTAAACAAATTTTGGGCCTATCCCTCCTAAACCATACATCAATAGGGGACGCCCCTTGACACTTAGACATATTTGGGCTATCCCTTCTTATTTGTAATAGTATTGAAGAGAATGTTTCCTACATACATAGAGGTTATTACTCCATGGCCCCCTTGATCTAGAGCCTCAATGTATTAGCAAAAAAATTCCTTAGAATTGTTATCACTAAGTAATTTCTCCAGGTTCGAGAGAGAACTCACCGAGGTAACCAAAAACCAACTTCAAACTCTAGGATCTAGCCTTCCTAGGGTTCAAAGAGGGCTTTAGGAAGTAGGCTGGACACTTCCAGTGGTATTGACAGTAAATGTGTGGCTCTTTGCTGGTTCTTGCCTTAAATCAAAATACAGGTTTCATTTTCTTCAGTCGGGAGGACAAATACAGTTGATGAGTGCAGAAAAAGGGATAAAATGGCACGATTTCAGGGTTTATTAGGAAAATTAGGGTTAAATTGGCCTCCAATATATGGTGGTCAAGTCAAGCAATGGGCGGTTTTTGGGCTTCAAAGGGTATAAACCATGAGTGGTTTATCGCGCGCATTTGAGGGGGTAAGTAGTTTGGGATGGATTGAATGTGATCCAGTAGGAATGAGCCACATGGAGGAGGGAGAGGATTAAAAAACCACCTATTTCGTGTGGAAATGAAAGTGTTATCATCGCAAGACTTTATTTGCGATATGGGATTTCAATCATTGGATCGGGAAGGGTATATGTGAATGGTTGAGATTTGTTTGAGGAGTAGCATGGCATTTAGAGGTGGGGTCTGGGGTTTATTAACGTGGTGGGATGGGTTTCAAATGTTAAATTAAAACATTTACGTGATGTTTCAATCATCATATATATGAACAGATCTAATATTATATAGCTTTTCAAATGTTTTCAACATTTTTTCAAACCTATAGGAGGAGGGATATAGTTTTAATGATAGGTTTAAACCAATGGGATAGGGCGAGGTTTTTATTTATCACATGGGATATTTAAAACACTCGTTTAACATAAAATAGAGGGTTTGTGGGTTTATTTAAATATAAGGGTTTAATATTATATGGGAAGGAAATAGTTTAGGGATTTAATAAGTAAGTTAGAAGTTAATATGAAAATTAAGGGATAATGTATACAATGAATAAAAATACATGTTTTAACTCTAATTTAAAGTGCAAATAAGCATATCTTGTCTTTGATGTATTACTTCACACTTTAACTTAGGATAAATGAATTTTGAGGGTTTATGAATGATTTTTGAAACATAATGAAATTAGTTATTTAGGGTTTCACTTTTACTAAGTAAAAATGGGTTTTTACTTAGGAAAAGGGATTATGATTATGAATGAAGGATAAATGCTAATGAATGTGGGCTTTGCGTAGGAATTCAATATTTTTAACCAATCAGTCATTGAGCCTTGGGTTCGATCCCAACAGAAGTCAGAGAAATGATCTGAGCCTTTTTAACTGATAGTTTAGAATACTGAAGAATTTGTAGGGAAGGGGAAATTTGTGATTTTCTTGCCTGATGATGCTTTATTTCATGTTTTCACAACTGCTTTCTACCTACCCATCATTATTTCTAACATTTTTTACTTCATTTTCATGGGTGAATTTAGGCTTGCAACCCTAAATGAATTTTCTTTCAAAGCATAAAAACTATCTAAGTCTAACCTGATTTCATCTAAGGGCTCAGATTAAACTATTGAGCTCCTCATTTATTCTCTAACTATCTACTTATCTATCAAGTTTAAACAGTTTGATAGATATTTATTCTCTATCTAACAACATAAAATTTAAACCGTGAGAGGTCAAGTTTAAGCTATTTGACCCTCATGGATTGTGGCACTTAGGACAAGATGCACACAATATTATTTGCAAAAGTAGACTAAAGTAGTGGCATTTAAACTTGCAACACTTTCACGATCTATTTTTATCTCTTTTTGTTTTTTGGGGTCCATTATTTTTCTAAGTCATTTGATCTTTCTTTTAGGAATTTTACCCTCTTTTCATTTTTTATTATTTTCAAATATGGGAAGACAACTTGCAGAAAGCAAGGTATGTACATATTTACAAGACTATCAAAGTCAATTAAAAAATTATGAATCCTATTATTATAGGACCCTAATAGTGGCTCCACATGGGGATGGAATATCCTTGTGAGATGTCAAGAACACCATCGACTAATAGCTTGATCCATTGGCCAACACCAAACATGCATATGTTGTGACTCAAAACTCTTGAACTGAATTTACACCTTTTTATACAAACTGAAATATGATCTAAGACTTAAAGGTATTGAAACCTTCAAACCAAATTACCAAATCATCAATGTCTTAGGGCCTTTTCCTTGGCCTCAAATATTTAATGAATTTTTTCAAAACTAGGTGAAAACTAAAAACTGAAATAAGCTGAAATCCTACCTACTTACTCTAATCAGTTGTCCAACTGTTGGTTAGGTGAAATGAAATATCCAATGCAACCATTCATGCATTATATACTTTGATAGATTTTGTTGCATGTGCTTGTTTATTTTCAAAACTGTAATTATGCAACCTATTAAAAACTTGTCAACAAATGAGATGATAAGGAAATACTTGATTTCCTTTGTTGACTCTAGAAACTTTTCAAAAGGATATTCCAAGATATATACACTAATGTTTAACTGATCTAAAAAATTGTAAATCTATTCTGGATGGCCTCCATGCCATGAAAATGAAATGTTATTTTCATCTTTATCTCCCTGCAAACTTTCAGATAAGTTTTGTGATGATATTCCTATTGATTGTAATGTTTGACTGTTGAAACCTTTATCATCTTGATTCTGAAACTCATAGTTAGTTAATGGAGGCGGGATTTGAATGCATTCATTATCCAACATATCTGTTATTGGATCATGAAAAACTTGTGAGGTTGGTTGCAATCTATTGGATATGGAATTCCATGGGACTTCAGAAACTTCAACAAGTTTCTTATCCTTTTCTTTAAAGATGTTATACCACATTTTCTTTAAAAGCTGAAATGATTGAAAACATAGTGGTATGGAAATTTCTTCTGTTATTTGATCAAATGCTTCAATGGAATTTGATAACTATAATTGTGAAACTGAATAATCCTGATCAAGAAATTCATTTGTTTTCTTTGTTGTCCATAACAATCTCTAAATACTGATGATTATTGATTTCATTAAAGTTGTCTCTAACGAACTAAAATGAAGAAAAGAAAAGAGTTAAATAACCTTCACTTATTTCCAAATTTTGTGCTTTTTCTTCCTCACTCTCATAGCTGATTTGTTTTGGCTGATCACTGTATTCAAATTGTTGAGAATGAATTTCCTCATTCCAGAAACTAGCTTCTGATTTCTCTGTAAAGTTAGCTTGAGTTTGGAGAACATAACTATCATCATAATGATCGTACTTAGGAAAATCATCAAAAGAAGGAATGTCATCAAACATACACATTAAATAAGTAAATTCCTCTTCCACATATTGATCTATAAATCCTTTTTCTGATCTATGATAATTGGAATTAGTAGGAATTTTTTCATGGCTATCAACCTCTTCTATTTCTTCATGGTGATTTTGAAAAAAAAATTCATCTTTCATAGTGATCTTCTCTATGATTTCATATATTTTTCCTACCAAAAGGCTGAGTTTTAACTCTTCAATGTTTTTCTTCTCTTCTTCTTCTGCTTTCAATTTTTCCTGTCCGATTTGAAAATTAACTTCTACATCAACTGCAATGTTCTGCATTTGTACAAGTGTTTCTGAATTTCTTTCTCTTAACTCAAATTCTATTTCTAGATCAAAGGCACTTGGATAATGCAAGAGATCTGAATCATGAGGAGGTCTTATATTTTCTGGCATTGAATAATAAACTTGATTAAATCTGTCAGAAAATTGTTGTATTGTTTCATTTGGATGTCTTTTTAACTGATTATATTCTTCTATGATCACAAAATGATTGAATTTAGTTATCCATCTGTCAAGAAAAAGTTTTACAAACTGCTGGAAATTTGAGATGCTTGCATTAGGCAGATTCTTGAACCAACTCTTTTTTCTATTTTGCAAAGAAAGAGCAAAAATTCTGATCCTAACATCATGTTCATCAATCTAAAATAGGTCCAGATAATTCTCAAAACCTTGAATATTTTTTTGGGCAGTGATGTTATTATTTTCTCCAACAAACCTCGGAAGAAATTTGTAATAGATATTAGGGAAATCATGGAGTATAGGAGGTAAAATAAGAGGCTTATATCTATCTAGAAATTTATATGGTATAGGAATATGCATAGGGATTTTAAGATCAGTGTTGATTATTTGAGGCTTCTTAATTGAAAAATTATCATCATTAGATTCAGAAGAAAGTTGCTAAAAGAGATTAGGAGAATTAGTAATTACAATCTTCAAAGGTAAATAATTAAAAACTAATCTAATATCTTCTCTAAAATACAATATAAATTGAAAAACTCTCTTAATGAGAAAGAACAGGATGTCTTGGATTAAGATCCAAGTTAAAAGCCTAATATTTCTATATTGTTCTTTCAGGTTCATTCCTCAAGTCGAGTCTTGATTGTGAAATTGATTTGGAGTCATCAGGTGGATGATTTTAACCTTTGTGTGTCTAATCACTATCCACCATCATAGATCAGATCTGAACTTGTAAAATGTTTCTGAAGAAAATGTTAGTCTTCCCCAGTATGGTCACCAATATGTTATCACTCAGTAATTTCTCCAGGTTCAAGAGAGAACTCACCGAGGTGACCACAAACCAACTTCAAACTCTAGGATCTAGCCTTCCTAGGGTTCAGAGAGGGATTTTGGAAACAGGCTGGACGCTTCCAGTGGTATTGACAGTAAATGTGTGGCTTTTTGCTGGTTCTGAGCTTAATGAAAACACAGGCTTCATTTTCTTCAGTTGGGAGGACAAATACAATTGATGGGTGCAGAAAAAGGGATAAAATGGTGTGATTTCAGGGTTTATTAGGAAAATTGGGGTTAAATTGGCCTGCAATAAATGGTCGTCAAGTCAAGAAATGGCTAGTTTTCTGGCTTCAAAGGGTATAAATCGCGAGTGGTTTATTGCGCACGTTTGAGGTGGTAAGCAGTTTGGGATGGAACGAATGCGATCCAGTAGGAATGAGCCATGTGGAGGAGGGAGAGGATTCGAAAACTGCCTAGTTCACATGGAAATGAAAGTGTTATCATCATGCAACTTTATTTGCGATATGGGATTTCAATTGTTGGATCAGGAAGGGTCTATGCGAACAGTTGAGATTTATTTGAGTAGCATGACATTCAGAGGTGGGGTCCAAGGTTTATTAATGTAGCGGGATGGGTTTCAAATGTTAAATTAAATTATTTACGCGATGTTTCAATCATCATATATATGAGCAGGGCTAATATTATATATTTTTTCAAACATTTTCGACATTTGTTCAAAACTATAGGGGGTGGATATAATTTTAGTGACAGGTTTAAACCAATGGGATAGGGCGAGGTTTTTATTTATCACATGGGATATTTAAAACAATGGTTTAAATGTAAAATAGAGGGTTTGTGGGTTTATTTAAATATAAGGGTTTAATATTATATGGGAAGGAAATAGTTTAGGGATTTAATATGTGAGTTAGAAGTTAATATGAAAATTAAGGGATAATGTATACAATGAATAAAAATACATGTTTTAACTCTAATTTAAATTGCAAATAAGCATAGCTTGTCTTTGATGTATTACTTCACACTTTAACTTAGGATAAATGCATTTTGAGGGTTTATGAATGATTTTTGAAAGGGAATGAAATTAATTATTTAGGGTTTCACTTTTACTAAGTAAAAATGGGGTTTTACTTAGGAAAAGGGATTATGATTATGAATGAAGGATAAATGCTAATGAAGGTGGGCTTTGTGTAGGAATTAAATATTTTTAACCAATCAGTCATCGAGCCTTGTGTTCAGTCCCAACAGAAGTCAGAGGAATTCTCTGATCCTTTTTAACTGATAGTTTAGAATACTGAAGAATTTGTAGGGAAGGGGAAATTAGTGATTTTCTTGCCCAATGATGCTTTATTGCATGTTTTCACAACTGATTTCTACCTATACATAATTATTTCTAACATTTTTTACTTCATTTTTATGGGTGCATTTAGGCTTGCAACCCTAAATCAATTTTCTTTCAAAGCAGAAAAACTATCTAAGTCTAACCTGATTTCATCCAAGGGCTTAGATTAAACTGTTGAGCTCCTCATTTATTCTCTAACTATCTACTTATCTATCAAGTTTAAATAGTTTGACAGATCTTTATTCTCTATATAACAACACAAAATTTAAAGCATGAGAGGTCAAGTTTAAGCTGTTTGACCCTCATGGATTTTGGCATTTAGGAAAAGCTGCACACAATCTTATTTGCAAAAGTAGACTAAAGTAGTGGAATTTAAACTTGCAACACTTTCATGATATATTTTTATCTCTTTTTTTTTTAGGGTCCATTATTTTTCTAAGTCCTTTGATCTTCCTTTTAGGACTTTTACCCTCTTTTCATTTTTTATTATTTTAAAATATGAGAAAACAACTTGCAGAAAGCAAGGCATGTACATATTTACATGACTATCAAAGTAAATTCAAAAATTATGAATCCTATTATTATAGGACTCTAACAGTGGCTTCACATGGGGATGGCATCTCCTTCTGAGATGTCAAGAACATCGTCAACCAATATCTTGATCCATTGGGCCAATCCAAAATATGGATATGTTGTGACTGAAAACTGTTGAACTGAACTTACACCTTTTTCTACAAACTGAAATCTGATCTGAGACTTAAAGGTGTTGCAACCTTCAAAACAAACTACTAAATCATCAATGTTTTAGGGCCTTTTCCTTGGCCTCAAGTATTTAATGATTTATTTCAAAACTAGGTGAAAACTAAAAACTAAAATAAGTTGATACCCTACCTACTTACTCTAATCAATTGTGCAACTATTGGTTAGGTGAAATGAAATAGCCAATGCAACCATTCAAGCATTATATACTTTGATAAATTTTGTTTCATGTGCTTGTTGATTTTCAAAACTATAATTATGCAACCTATTAAAAACTTGTCAACAAATGAGATGATAAGGAAACACTTGATTTCTTTTGTTGACTCTAGAAACTTTTCAAAAGGATCTTCCAAGATATATACACTAATGTTTAACTGGTGTAAACAATCGTACATTTGTTCTTGATGGCCTCCATGCCATGAAACTGAAATGTTATTTTCATCTTTATCTCCTTGCAAACATTCATATAAGTTTTGTGATGATATTCCTATTGATTGTAATGTTTGACAGTTGAAACCTTTATCATCTTGATTCTGAAACTCATAGTTATTTAATGGAGGTGGGCTTTGAATGCATTCATTATCCAACATATATATTATTGGATCATGAAAAACTTGTGAGGATGGCCGCAATCTATTGGATATGGAATTCCATGCGACTTCATAAACTTCAACAAGTTGCTCATCCTTTTCTTTAAAGATGTTATACCACATTTTCTTTAAAAGATAAAATGATTCAAAATATAGTGGTATGGAACTTTCTTGTGTTATTTTAGCAGATGTTTCAATGGAATTTGATAACTGTAATTGTGAAACTGAATAATCCTGATCAAGAATTTCATTGTTTTCTTTGTTGTCCATAACAATCTATAAATACTGATGATTATTGATTTCATTAAAGTTGTCTCTAGTGAACTGAAATGAAGCAAAACAAAGAGTTAAATAACCTTCACTTATTTCCAAATTTTGTGCTTTTTCTTCCTCACTCTCATAGCTGATTTGTTTTGGCTGATCACCATATTCAAATTGTTGAGAATGAATTTCCTCATTCCACAAACTAGCTTCTGATTGCTCTGTAAAGTTAGCTTGAGTTTGGAGAACATAACTATCATCACAATGATCATACTTAGGAAAATCATCAAAAGAAGGAATGTCATCAAACATACACATTAAATCAGTAGATTCCTCTTCCACGTATTGATCTATAAATCCTTTTTCTGATCTATGATAATTGAAATTAGCGGGAATTTTTTCATGGCTATCAACCTCTTCTATTTCTTCATGGTGATTTTGAACAAAAAATTAATCTTTCATAGTGATCTTCTGTATGATTTCATCTAGTTTTCTTACCAAAAGGCTGAGTTTTACCTCTGCAATGTTTTTCTTCTCTTCTTCTTCTGCTTTCAATTTTTCCCATCTGATTTGAAAATTAACTTCTACATCAACTGCAATGTTCTGCATCTGCACAAGTTTTTCTAGATTTCTTTCTCTTAACTGAAATTGTATTTCTAGATCAAAGGCACTCGGATAATGAAATAGATTTGAATCATGAAGAGGTCTTATATTTTCTGGCATTGAATAATAAACTTGATTAAATCTGTCAGAAAATTTGTTGTATTGTTTCATTTGGATGTCTTTTTAACTGATTATATTCTTCTATGATCACAAAAATATTGACTTTAGTTATCCATTTTTCAAGAAAAAGTTTTACAAACTACTGGAAATTTTAGATGCTTGCATTAGGAAGATTCTTGAACCAAATCTTTATTCTATTTTGCAAAGAGAGAGCAAAAATTCTGGTTCTAACACCATCTTCATCAATCTCAAATAGGTCCAGATAATTCTTAAAACCTTGAATATGTTTTTGGGTTGTGATGTTATTATTTTCTCCATCAAACCTAGGAAGAAATTTGTACTAGATATTAGGGAAATCATGGAGTATAGGAGGTAAAATAAGGGGCTTATATATATTTGGAATTTTATATGGTATAGGAATATGCACATGGATTGTAAGGTTAGTCTTGATTATTTGAGGCTTCTTAATTGAAAAATGATCATCATTAGATTCAGAAGAAAGTTGCTCAAAGAGATTAGGAGAATTAGTACTTACATTATTCAAAGGTAAATAATTGAAAACTAATCTAAGATCTTCTCTAAATACAATATACATTGAAAAAATTTCTTAATGAGAAAGAACATGATGTCTTGGATTAAGATCCAAGTTAAAAGACTAATCTTTCCATATTGTTCTTTCAGTTTCATTCCTCAAGTGGAGTCTTGATTGTGAAATTGATTTGGATTCGCAGGCGGATGATTTTAACCTTTGTGTTCCTGATCACTATCCACCATCATAGATCATATATGAACCTGTAAAATATTTATGAAGAAAATGTTAGTCTTCCCAGTATGGTCGCCAATATGTTATCACTCAGTAATTTCTCCAGATTTGAGAGAGAACTCACCGAGGTAACCACAAACCAACTTCAAACTCTAGGATCTAGCCTTCCTAGGGTTTAGAGAAGGCTTTTGGAAGTAGGCTAGATGCTTCCAGTGGTATTTACAGTAAATGTGTGAATTTTTGCTAGTTCTAGGCTTAAATCAAAACACAGGCTTCGCTTTCTTCATCCGGGAGGACAAATACAATTGATGAGTGCAGAAAAAAGGAGAAAATGGTGCGATTTCAAGGTTTATTAGGAAAATTCGGGTTAAATTGGCCTGCAATAAATGGCAGTCAAGTCAAGAAATGGGCAATTTTTTGGCTTCAAAGGGTATAAACCGCGAGTGGTTTATCGCATGCATTTGAGGTGGTAAGCAGTTTGGGATGGATCGAATGCGATCCATTAGGAATGAGCCACGTGGAGGAGGGAGAGGATTCAAAAACCACCTATTTCACATGGAAATGAAAGTGTTATCATTGCATGACTTTAATTGCGATATGGGATTTCGATCGTTGGATCAGGAAGGGTCTATGCGAATGGTTGAGATTTGTTTGAGGTGTAGCATGACATTCAGAGGTGGGGTCCAGGGTTTATTAACGCGGTTGGATGGGTTTCAAGTGTTAAATTAAAACATTTATGTGATGTTTCAATCATCATATATATGAGCGGGTCTAATATTATATAGTTTTTCAAACGTTTTTGACATTTGTTCAAAAATATAGGGGGTGGGATATAGTTTTAATGGTAGGTTTAAATCAGTGGGATAGGGAGGGGTTTTTATTTATCACATGGAATATTTAAAACATTAGTTTAAACGTAAAATAGAGGGTTTGTGGGTTTATTTAAATATAAGGGTTTAATATTATTGGGAAGGAAATAGTTTAGGGATTTAATAATTAAGTTAGAAGTTAATATGAAAATTAAGGGATAATGTATACAATGAATAAAATTACATGTTTTAACTCTAATTTAAAGTGCAAATAAGCATAGCTTGTCTTTTATGTATTACTTCACATTTTAACTTAGGATAAATGCATTTGAGGGTTTATAAATGATATTTGAAAGGGAATGAAATTAGTTATTTAGGGTTTCACTTTTACTAACTAAAAATGGGTTTTTACTTAGGGAAAGGGATTATGATTATGAATGAAGGATAAATGCTAATGAATGTCAGATTTGTGTAGGAATTCAATATTTTTAACCAATCAGTCATCGAGCCTTAGGTCTGGTCCCAATAGAAGTCAGAGAAATGCTCTGAGCCTTTTTAACTAATAGTTTAGAATACTGAATAATTTATAGGGAAGGGGAAATTAGTGTTTTTCGTGCCCGATGATGCTTTATTGCATGTTTTCACAACTTCTTTCTACCTACCCATCATTATTTCTAACATTTTTTACTTCATTTTCATGGGTGCGTTTAGGCTTGCAACCCTAAATAAATTTTCTTTTAAAGCATAAAAACTATCTAAGTCTAATCGGATTTCATCCACGGGCTCAAATTAAACTGTTGAGCTCCTCATTTATTCTCTAACTATCTACTTATCTTTCAAGTTTAAACAGTTTGATAGATCTTTATTCTTTATCTAACAACATAAAATTTAAAGCATGAGAGGCCAATTTTAAGTTGTCTGACCCTCATGGATTGTGGCATTTAGGAAAAGATGCACACAATCTTAGTTTCAAAAGTAGACTAAAGTAATGGCATTTAAACTTGCAACACTTTCAAGATCTATTTTGATCTCTCTTTGTTTTTTGGGTCCATTATTTTTCTAAGTCCTTTGATCTTTCTTTTAGGACTTTTACCCTCTTTTAATTTTTTATTATTTTCAAATATGGAAAAACAACTTGTAGAAAGCAAGGTATGTACATATTTACAAGACTATCAAATTCAATTAAAAAATTATGAATCCTATTATTATAGGACCCTAACAAGAAGATTGATGGAAAAAACCAAATATATAAATATTACAGTTACATGTAGAGGCATGAATTCATTTTAAACAATTGGTCTCCCAATGCCATAAAACATAGGTAATTTCATTACAGAGAATTAATCAGTGAAAATGGTGATCCACATGTCATTCTCACCATAACATGAAAAAGCATCAATCCATCGATATACATAGGAACATACATTCCACAACAATATCACATGCAATTTAACAATAATAATAATCATTTACAATACATTAGAATACATAGTTACATGAGTAAACAACTTATCTTATGAATAGATAATTAGAAATTTATATTGGTGTAATATCCCAAATGGAATATTTTATGAATTTTGCTGGAAATTAATTCAACCATAAAATCACCAGAATATTTCCATGTAAAAATACCTTTAGAAATTCAAGCAGTGAACATTATAAACTATCAACTAGAATATTTATAGAAAATGGAAAATAGAACATGCAACTGAATAGTAGAAATTATAATCATGCAGAATATCTTAGCCTTATTTTATTAATATAAACTGCTAGTACAAAAACTAGAGATGTCTAAAGCAATGGCTGCAAATAGATCTACAACAATGTCACGACTGGCCTCCAAAACAAACTGGAAATAACTCCACCTGTGAATCTTGAATGGATCCACCAAGGGAAGAGATGGGTGCTCACCCACTCTCACTAAATCACCTGAGGATTTCCATCTTGGGGCTACTACTGAAGTAGAGAATTCAAGTTCTCAAACCTCTCACATAAACAATGATCCAATCTAAGATATCTCCAAATGAAAGTCACTTCTCCTTTTATAGATTTGATGGATAGATCTCCAATCCTCTAGAAGCATCTTATTTTATTATTTTATTATTATTCTAGAATATCCTCCATTCACTCCATCAAAGTAACTTTAATTTAATTATATTTCACTTAAGTCACTTTGGGCCCATTTTCCTCTAAATATTATTTTTCCTTCTAAATTTTATTTTTAATTAAGGAAAATAGTATATCGCCCATGGTACTATCTTTGGCCATTATAAGTCACTTCTCAGCATCCCATCCTGAAGATATCCTCATTCTGGTTCCAACGAGATATTACACTAAGGTGTTCTATCATGTATTCCTCTCGGAATGCCACCTTGAGCATAATTAATTGAGTTAAGCCCAAAAATAACTCAATTTTATGAAAGTTGTCAGAATACACCAGAACGAAAGGCAAACTATGCATATGATGGAATACATCAAGAAAATGCCATCGGTCCTCATAGAAACTCCTCAAAACTCCTCCAAAAATCCCTTGGGTCTGCTAATGACACCAACCTCTATCTGTGACCTATTTGCTCCCAACTCTTGAAGTCCATCCTAACCCTGTCATAGGTCACACCAAAAAATATATCTATATATATTACAAACCTTCCTCCCCAATATTTCTTACCCTCAATCAATCCAAATATGTGGGCTACCCTATTGACCTGATGAAACTGAGAACCAATGCCCTGATCCCATACAAACCCTTGGGTGCTACTATGCACCTGTGTCAAGCCACCCAGAATACACCCTCAATGCCAGGATCCCAAACTGATCTCTCACTGTACTTGTCATCAAACAATCCTCTAGGATCCCAATGCCACCATGTCGAATCATTGCCCAAGTCCAACAACTCAAACTACTTATTGCCTTTGGTTATAGCTGCTACCCTATGAAGCGAAGTCTATCAGTGAGCATTAATGCTCCATGGCTCCTACTGTGTTGTACCTCTAACTATATAAGCTACCCCACCAACTGGGTACCAACTTATCACCTCTCTCTAGTCCAACTCCTGGTCTAGGCCAAGGTCAATCCTAATTTGTGGATGTTGAGCTAGTGCTACTGAAATACTAATGGACTATCAATCCAAAATCCATGGCCCAATGGAACATGTAACATCTCTCTCGTCCAAGTGCTCCTTCCGAAATGTACCTGGGACTAAGAATGATACTCTATAAATAGAATACCAACTCATCACCTCTCTCCAATCCAAATCCAGACTCGATCTGATGCTAACCCTGCTCTCCTGAAGTCGGGATGGAATGCTGAAGAACTGTCAACCTATGCCCCACTACTAACAGGAATCTATAGCATATTTCATGTTTGAGGACCCCTACTTTGCTATGCTCCCTATGAAGAAGAGTGTACCATCAAGAGGATACCAACTCATGAATATCCCGCCAATATAACCTGGAAGAAGAATCCAATATAGTGACATCTGCATACAGAACATGTCTTGAGTGTTTTCGCCAGCCCATACTCAACTCACACTGCTCTTTCCTGTATGCCGACAAGATCTGCCTCTAGAGGAAGGCCCTTCTCTCTATAAAAGGGAAAAGTGGGTGAGATATGTTGCAAGCCCCATCAATGTACTCCTCAACAGTGCTACTCCCTAAAAGTGTTGTTGCTCTGCTGACTGCACGTGCATCTATTTGCACCTCATCTGTGTATCGACCTGACAATGGATGCTCCACCATCTCTAACAACTCATACCTCTCCTGATCATGAATGTCATGCTCCTGCTGTATACTAGCCTCCTGCAAAACTATCCCATCAACCTCCAACATCTCATGAGGATAAGTATGTGCAACTACTGCCTCGCTGCTAGATGCCCATACATCCATCTTCTCTTCACCCATGGCTGACCCTAAGGGTAGTCGTACATCCATCACAAACTCAATGTGAGCCTCCATATGGCTCTCCCCCAAAAGACTATCATGCATGATGTGCATAGCCTTCTCCTCTGCTAACTCATGCTCCATCATATGCTCCTACGGTTGAATCATCGCAAGTGACTCATCACGCAAAGTATCTCACGTAGATTCCCCTGACTACTCACCCTGCACACTAGAATACAACATTGACCTAATGTCATCAAATCCACATGGCTGCTCTTTCTCTCCAAAAGCATCCTCATATGATCCCATGGAATCATCTAATGAAGAACCCTCATCCTAGCATACAGAAGGAATGTCCTTCTATTCTGCCTCTGCTAAATTATCAACATCACTCAAGCATGAGTGATCAGGCCCCCAAGGTTATTTGCAGATGAAGCAAAGTCCCTTCCTGCTTAGCTCATTTCTGTTGCTTGATCCACCAAACTAAAACAGCTCCTCCCCGATCAACTATCTCCTTAATAGCCCAATATTATACTCAACCAGCCCTTGGGCTAGCTCATAAGCAGTAGGTGAGACCAACTTCTCTCTCCTCCAATTTCTCAACATTATAGTCTACAACTCTCGGTAAATGTCCTCACAGTCTCTCATACATGACGATAGGATGGACTACATGTGTTCTATGACTATGTCAGCATGATGTCTCCTAATGTTGAAGAAGCATTGGAACATCTGTAGAATCAAGCCATCACATTCAAGATCAAACATGATGCAATATGTTCTAAATGTGGCCATACCTCCTAAAACCTCAAGCTTCTTACCAAAGGTAGAGCCTACACTGATGTCCAAACCCTGAAATGTCCCTACCATCAGTATGAAAACTCTCTCCATAATGTCATCATTATAAGGGGTTGTAGGGGCGGTTAGTCTCATGATGTTGTTGAGACAATCTGCAACTAGAAGTGTGACCCCTCCATAAGTTTCCTCCAAAAACTTGGGTTGTATGATAGCAAGAATACATGGTTTTAAGGCCCAAATTAATTTTCTCCCATCTGACTATTTTTATTTTGGAAAGGAGTTCACCAAGTTCCTCAAGTTTGGAAAGAATTCTCCATGTGATCTCCATGTGTTTCAAATTTTTCCCAAGCACAAGGATTTTGTTCCCTATTTTTGGTTCCTTCTCTAGGTCCATGGTTTGCCCCTTTTGAAGAATGGCATAGACCCCCTTTGAGAAATTTCTATTTTTCCGCTTGGTTTCTTGGTCCATAGAAACATTGTGGTTCAAGGCTTCAACGGTTATGTTGCCATGTGGGTTTCGGAGGTATTTTAAGAAACCCATGTTTATGGAAACAATACAAAGTTATGATAATAATGAAAGGTACCACAAAAACACCCTACATACTTAATACATTTTCCAGCTATCAATTGGAAATGAAACTAATGTCAACAACAGATAAGTCTAGCTCCAACAAATAATTTAAGCTCTAGAAAATAAATTGGGCTCTAGTAAAATCATTTTTGCACAACAAGATGAATTCATCCTAGCAAAGAAAGATAAAAAATGTTACCCTATATGCAAGGGAATGATCTCTCCTCAACTCTACGCTAACTCTGGAAATTGTACAACTGTTGGAAATGTTGTTGTTGGTTGACTTCAGACTGCCAATTGGGCTGCTTATACTGCTCATAAAATTCTAGGAATTTGGGAAGGTGATCCTTGCCCAAAACCTATAAAAACCTAGAAATGGTTTCCTCGAATTCCAAACTTCAAAATTTGACCGTTTTTCTCCTAGCTCAAATAAGTGCTAGCTAAGTAGGGACAACGTAAATCGGCTGATATAATGCTTAGAAAATTCTAAGATTTTAACCACGTACTATACTTAAAAAAAATAGAAAAACCCAGAAATGGTTTTCTCTAATTCTAAATTTAAAAATTTTTCCTTTTTGCCTAGTTCCTATAACTGTTGGCTGAGTAGGGACTGCATAAATGGGCTGATCTCCTACTCAGAAAATGTCGGGATTTTAACCACAGATTCTACTAAAAAATCTTAGGAAAACCCATAAAGATATTGGGCAAATTATAGCTGAATAATTTTGGCCCTGCAATATAAATTTGGCCCAACAAAATTCTCTCTGACAGCAATTCTACATTAGCTGCTGCGATGGATTGGACAAACCACCCACATTTTATGCTTAAAAAATTCATAAAAATTACTCCCTAACTCCTCAAACCAATCTGAACAAAACCCAGAAATAGTTTGGCCAAATCGCGATCCTCCAAATTGACCCCAATAAGCTCTATGCTCTCCTAGTAGTTGCTAAATACATCGTCTACATAATTATTAACGAAATATTCAAAAACCCTCCAAATGTGCATCAATTAACCCCTCCTATACTTCCTCAACAAACAAATCTCAAAATGGTTGAGACCTTCCTCCACAACTAGGCTCAGCTATCCTCCTCTGCGCTAGCCTAGAGACTGCGACGCTGCTCCAGAAATAGAATATTAATCTCAGCCCTGGATGCTTGCCTATAGATGAAAAGCTAATGAACCTAGGTTTGACTATATATCTCGTAAGCTGATGAACCTTGTAACCAACAAAAAACACAAGAACTCAACTGCATCCTCCAATAATGTCTCAAAATAATAAACCATCAATCTTCCTCTAAAATTGAGCTGTAGTAAAACCCTTGAATTTGACTTTTCCAGTAATTTGGAAGGTAAAATCTCAGGCTGGCAAGATCATCAGCTCTGATACCATTGTCATATCCAAATGGAATATTTTATGATTTCTTCTAGAAATTAATTGAACCATAAAATCACGAAAAGATTGCCATGTAAAAATACTTTTAGAAATTCAAGCCATCAACGTTATAAACAATCAAACACAATATTTACAGAAAATGGAAAATAGAACATGAAACTGAATAGTATACATTATAATCATTCATAATATCTCAGCCTTATTTTATTAATATAAATTGATAGTATAAAAACTAGAGATGGCTGAAGCAATGGCCGCAAATAGATCTACAACAATGTCGCAATTGGCCTCCAAAACACACTGGAAATAACTGCAACCTCTGAATCCCGAATGGATCCACCAAGGGAAGAGATGGGTGCTTTCCCACTCTCACTAAATTACCCGAGGGTTTCCATCCTGGGGCTACTACTGAAGTAGAGAATCCAAGTTCTCAAACCTCACACACAAATAATGATCTAATCCAAGATATCTCCAAATGACCTTCGCTTCTCCTTTTATAGATCTGATGGATATATCTCCAATCCTCTAGAAGCATCTTATTTTATTATTTTATTATTATTCTAGAAGATCCTCCATTGAATCTATCAAAGTGACTTTAATTTAATTATATTTCACTTAAGTCATGTTTGGCCCCTTTTCCTCTAAATAATATTTTTCCTTTAATTAAATAACTAATTAAAGTCATTTTTAATTAAGGAAAATAGTATATCGTCCATGGTACTATCTCTGGAAACTATAAGTCACTTTTCAGCATCCCATCTTGAATATCTCCTCATTCTGGTTCCAACGAGATATTACAATAAGGTTTTCTATCATGTATTCCTCCCGGAATTCCACCTTGAGCGTAATTAATTGAGTTAAGCCCAGAAATAACTCAGTTTTCTAAAAGTTGTCGGAATACACTGGAATGAAAGGAAAATTGTGTGGATGATGGAATATATCAAGAAAATGCCATCGATACTCATATAAACTCCTCAAAACTCCTCCAAAAATCCCATGGGCCTGCTGATGACACTAACTTGTATCTATGACCTATCTGCTCTCAACTCTGGAACTCCATCCTAACCCTGTCATAGGTGATACCAAAAAAGAAGAATATTATAGACTTCAACTCTCCACCCAACCTTAGGTTGTCTACACAGTTCTTCTTTCTTATAACCAACCACACCCTATCCTGTTTCAAAGCCTATGAAGGGAAGCACTCAAGGGATATTCACACCATTCATATGCACATTCACATGGGAATACAAACTCCATAGAGCCTCCACCTAACCTCCGAGAATCCAAATTTCACTATGTCTTCACCCAAACACAACCAAATTAGGGAACCCAAGGTGTCTAGATCTCCACCCCACAACCAGTTCAGGGACTCTAGAACTCTAGTTCTCCACCCCTATGCAATAAAATATAGGAATCTAGAGCATCTAAAACTCCACCCTATTAATTTTTTAGATTGTTCTATGTTGTTTCAATTACTTCAACCCAATTCATTTCTTCATTTAGAAATGCATCCAATTTATAGCAATGTTTACAATCATAAGAAGTAACTGAAGATAGAACAATATATCAAAATGAAAAAGGAGACAATAACACATCCATAAGAGAAACCATATTTTTCAAAGACCAGCGAAAAACCCCACAAGGGGGAAAATCCTTTAAAATATTATTCTTATTATATTTTCATAAAATGTTTTAGCATAGAGTACAATTAGCCCAATACATAATCTTTCAGCGGATATTTACCCAATAGAAATCAGAAGCAGACTTCCATAATCATTGTATAGCACACAGAAACATTCCAACCTTCAGAAATTTGTGGTCAATTCCAATCAACTATCAAACCTTAGCTTAGAACCCTGGTCTCACTCATCAAGAAATTTTGCGAGTGAGTGTGACCTCCCAATCGCTCTATAAGGCACTATGAGTGAGCGACTTTGACTCCTAGTCACTCCCTGAGGTACTGTGAGCACTCGAATGTAAAGCAGAACTAACTCAAACCCTTAGTCACTCCCTACAACATGTTATACGAGCAACTATGATGCCCTAATCACTCCTATATGTATTGTGTGCATGTATTTATGGTCAGATCAGCCCAATTCTACCTCAAAGCCTCGGTTGTTCCCTTCAAATTGTATTGTGATTCTCTATGATGCCCTAGTCACTCCCTTAGCCATTGTGTGCATGCAACTATGGTCGGATATGCCCAGATCCGATGTAAGGGCCTTTGCCGCACCCTTCAATTTGATATGAAAATGATTGTAGATTCCTAGTCGCACTCAAAGACACTCTTTGTGTGCGACTGCAGTCTAATATGACCTATGGCAAGTGTGCGTCTGGAAAACAGAAACCATAATACGTGCAAGATTTAGACCTGAAACTTCAAACCTTGATATAGCTTCCTATAACAAGCCTTTTTGAGCCAAAAAAATAGAATAAATAAAGAATAAGATGCATGATGATGATGTTCAAATGTGCTTTAGGTCTCTTAGATTTATAGGCTTCCATGAGGATCCATTTGATGTTGAGGCCGACTTGACCAATTGTACACAATGTATATGGCTGACCGAATCCAATGTACATGAGTGGGTTCATAAATTTAAAAACCAACTTCTACTTCTCCAAATGAGGTGACCTTTAAGTCGATTTTGGTCCTCTCGAAAGGAAAAATTCAATGCAATAAATAATCTGAGTTTTCAAAGGTGTAATTTGACCCTAGTTGCATAAATTAACACTCCCTCTCAACTAGGAATAATTCCACCTATCATGTTGTCGTCATGTCGTGACCATCTCTGCTCAACTCTATCTGCTGAAACATTCTCGAATATAAAAGAATAAGAATCAAGGAGCATGAGCTTCCACCCTATATCTCATGGGGGAGTCACATATCTCAACCCCATATCAAGAAATAGGATATCCAAACACATAGGGGAGCACATCTCAACCCTAGAATCACATCGAGGAGCTCATTCTCAACCCATAACCACAAATGGGAGAAAATATTAACCCAATCCTATTTCCTAATGATCTTACTATAAATGACCCTCAAGAGTCATGAGTTAGAACACCTACACCATAATCAACTTGGGTTTTAAATCCATCAACCCCAGGAGCCCTCTATCTCAATTCCTCAACCTGGGAGCTCAACAGAGGGGAAGAGTTGGTTCTATCTCCTCAATTAGTGTTTCCCTTTATCAGGATGGGTCACATCCACCAGTCCAAGCTACTCTCTAAATACCAATAAATTCCATTTCGATAAGACTTTGGTGAGAATATTTGCAACCAGTTCATCTATTGATATGTGATGGAGACTAACAGCTTCTCTTTGCACCATGTATCGAATGAACTGATATTGAATCTCTATGTGCTTGGACCAGTCCTGAAACACAATATTCTCTACCAGACGAATCCCACTCTTTTTTTCATAATATATCATATAAGTGTCTAGTACTTACTCAAATAGATCTCCAAAGAGCTTCCTCAATGAAACTACTTCGCAGTTAGCCATACTAGAGGCTATATACTCTACCTCGGTAGTACTCAATGCTACAGAATTTTGTTTCCTGCTCATCCATGATATCACGGTAGATCCAAGACTAGAACAAAATCTGTATGTACTCTTCCTATCGATAAAATTTCCTACCCATTCAGCATTGGTGTATACATGCAGTTGAACATCTTCGACAGAATACCTCAGACCAAGTGTGATCATTCCATGCAAATATGTCAATATATGTTTGGTAGCAATCCAATGTGCATGGAGGGGCTCGGTCATGAATTGACTCAATTTGTTCACTTCATAACATATGTCTATATGGGTGGTCACAAGTAACATAAGAGCCCCAATCAATTTTCTATACTCTGATGGATTCACCAAATCGGGTCTTGCATATTCTCCACATAACTTCTTGAACTTCATTTCCATCGGTGTAGCCATATATTTGCATATTGTCATTCTGAATATTTCCAGTAGCTTCACAAAATATTTTCCTTGTGAAATGAAAATTTCACCAGGAATTTTCCACACCTCAAGGCGTAAGAAGTAGTGCAGGACTCCAAGGTCATTCATCTCAAATTCAGAGGCTAGCTCACTCTTACACTCGATCATCAGAGGCTCACTATCTGTCAAGAATAGATCATCGACATACAAAACCAAAATCAACAACATACCTTACACTACCTTGAAGTGGAGATTTGGATTGGCATTTCCTCTTGTGAATCCAAGCTTCATCAAATAATTGTCTATGCGAGTGTACCAAGATCTAGGGGCTTGATTCAAACCATACAATGCCTTCTTCAACCTATAAACATGCGTGTTGGAGTGGGGTCCCCTTAGGCACAATTTTCAATACAATTGTGTATAAATTTGTATGTACGCACTGTGCAAAGGGAGTCAAGGGGCCTTGGGGTGGGTCAAAGTCCCTAATTTTGATGTAAATGGGTTTAAGGGTAAACTGTGGGCCTCAAACCATGGTTTGAGACCATAGTATCTGTGTGCTAGCCATATATAAATAGATAGATCGTGTCTAAGCCAATTAGTGCTAAGTAAGTTCACGATATTAATGTTTTGATAAGTTTATGAGTTTGTATGGGTTTTTTTGGTGGGGTTGAAAGGCTCATGCTTACTGTGTGCATGGAGACCTATTCCTGGCTATGTGTGGACTTCGCTGGCTGTGTGCGTGAAATGGTTTTGTAACGGAAAGTTGATGTATTGATTGACAGATCTAAAGCTAATAAAGAGGATAATTTTTGGCAAGTTTACTATGTTATGCATCTGAGTGGTTTACTGCTTATGTTATGTGAATATCGCATTATCTGTCTTACTTATTGATGATTTTTCAAGGATATCTGACATGATTATGAATGCTTATTAATGGTTGATATATCTATTTAAGTATTTTTCATCTTTAGATCTAGATTTAGTTCTATTATGTTTATCTGCGCTAAGGCAAACATCAACTCTGTGTTATTCTATTAAGGATTGCAAATTCTTTATGATTTTTTTGTATATTGTTGCGCATATCTATTTACAAGTGATATAATTTTTCATTCGGTTTTGATGAGGACCACTTCATTAATTTCTCCCTCAAGGTGCAGAAACATGGTTCCAGCATCCCCCCATACAACTTCGGGTGATACTTTGGTCTGCGCAAGTAGATCACCATCGAAAGGGCCAGTAGTTGGAGGGTTTTTTGGTTTATCCATAAAATTTGAATCTGGGTCAAGACCCCTCAATCCAAAAAATGGTTTTGTTGCTGGGACTGGGATCATTTTGAGGGAGATTTGATGTTGTGGCATCCATCACGAAACGAATTACAATATTGACTGGATAGAAAGATCCTTGAATGTGTGCTCCAAGAGAATAGAAGTATTAAGTTCATGAAATCTTATTTGGCTCCTTTGCACACAAACTACATGGGTATTTGTCACGCTTATCTGAATTCCATCACTGCATAAAAGATGACGTAGTCACTGAGTGGACTCTTGAATTGATCCAGAAAGTAGTGAAGTTTGATATTAAGATCACCCACGCATTATATCATTGTATTGATCGCCTCTTGGGAGGATTTGTGACTGAAATTTCCATTGATCAATTTGTGTCATATTCTGAAGCATAAATAATGTTTTTCAAAGGGCCTAGAGGTAAGTTCATGTGCTCATTGAAATTATTGTTGAAAATGCTATTGTGTGAACCGGGTTGTTTGTATGAACATACTGCTTGAATGCATCAAAGAGGTCCAACTACGCGCAGTAGAATAATTTACCGTGAAGATTCTGAAAATTTTATTTATAGCCCTCTAAAGCCTATATCTGATAGTGAACCTAAACTAGAAACTACTAGCTCAAGTGACTCTGAAGAAGAGAGCTCATCACATCAGAAACCATTGAGTCTGTTTCCAACTCCATCCACTCTAGTTCTAAACCCACATCACAGATAACCCACTCCATCGCGCATTCCACCTCCACCACCACCTCCACCTCCCCCTGAAGTAGATATATATGCATCAATGAAGTTACCTAATTTCAGAGGCATTGGAAATGAGGACACTGGTCACTTCTGGTTTGTAACTGAGGTTGAATGGTAGGCTCAACAAGTTAACAATATTGATAAAAGCACAACTGGCTATAGCATTCCAAGATCGCACATTAGATTGGTACATTAGGTACGCTAAAGAAAACCCTAATTCTACCTTGGAAGAAATTAAAGCGACCCTAAAAGAGTAGTTTAAAAAGGTGAAGTCATACACGCAACTGATGAAAGAAATGAAGGATATTCATCAGGAGCCTAATGAATCTGTATGGGAGGTCGATCAAAGGTTGAAGCACACCATCAGAGATGGTGGATTTTTTATTGATGATACTCAACATAAAGAATGGTTAATTTCACACAAGTTGAGGCTGTGGAGGTCGCAATGAAACTGGAGGCTAACCCAACGCCTATTGCGTTGGGAACTCAACATATTCATAATGAGCTGGAATCCATGCATCTAGAAATTCAAATTATGCACAAAGACAAAAGCAAGGAGGTCTACGTAGAGGTGTGGTGTATAAATTGTAAAGCTTCTGGGCACCATAAATAACAATGTCCTATCATCAACAATTATTTGAATGTTCGAGGTCCCAGTCTATTAAATAATATTGTATGGTGTAATATTTGTTAAATTGTTGGATTACATGACATAGATTCTTACCCAAGGATTGGAAAATATCAGCTTGAATTGAAGAAATTATTTTTCAAATTATGTTCGTCATTAGGGCATGATGAGAAAAATTATCGTACCTATGATATGATGTTCGAAAAAGCTGATATATATAGAATTCAGGTTAAGCCTACATCACCAACATCCCCTTTTGGGCATGGAGGATTCCAGGGTAGAGAAAGAGGTCGAGGAGGTGGATCACCTGGCTGAGGAAGAGGGAAAGTCATTTGCTATAATTGTGGAGATGTTGGCCATTATGCGCGCGAATTTTCGAACCTAGCATGACAGTCCTACAGGTACTGTAGACAATTTAATCATGTTATAGAAGATTGTCCTGCCTTGATTGCTAAAATGCAGGAAAATAAGACACAGACTCTGACCTAAAATATTCATATGGTTCATTCAGAAACTCGTGAAGAAGACCCAAGTGTGAATGTGGTTACTAGGAGTGGTGTAGCCACCAATGAAGATAAAGGGAAGAAACCAGCCACTGATGTATGGACCCATAAAGCACCTGAAAATAAAGAATATTTTAATCTTCAACGTGCAAAGGAGGCTTTTATTGAAGCACAGAAATAATTTTCAGAAGGAAGAACATCAATATCTGATAGAACAATGAAGGAAGTCAGAGCAAATGAGGAGATTAAACCATTTCTGCAAGCATGTATAAATTTTCCGTGCAACAATAAGGTAGTCGAAAATATGCAACCTTTGATTGATAACTGCGCAGAGGAAGAAAAACCCATGATATAACAATGAGTAGTCAATAAAATATACAAGAACAAGAAGAGAACGGGTAGGGAGATGCGTATGACCGCACATATTGGTGCTTATGAAATAGACCAAGTTATTTTAGATCTGGGATCAAATGCTAATGTTCTACCTAAACAGACATGACAACGCATGGGAGAGCCAAAGCTGGAGTGGTCTAGTATCCAACTATGAATGGCCAATCAGTAGAAGATCATTCCTTTAGGGAGGTTTTCACAAGTTGTGGTCAATATAGAGGGTGTTATTGTGATGGCAAACTTTGAAGTCATAAAAATTGTAGATGATACTAATCCCTATCCTACACTACTAGGATTGGATTGGGCCATTGACATGGATGGTGTTATCAATCAAAAAAGAAGAAGGATGGAATTTGAAAGCAATGGATTCAGGGTAATCATTCCTCTAGATCCTGCAGAAGGCCAAAGGTAACTTTTCACAAAGAATATTGGAATATTATGTGGGATAAGGATAGCTCTTGTTTTTTATACTCTAATGAAGAACTAGAAAATTGGTAGAACCAACTGCATGAGGTGTATGTGTTGCACTGTAACCATATGACCCGATCTCTACATTGTATAACATTTGAGGTACGTGATTTACCACACTATGAAGGCTCGACTAATGTAAGCATGTTTCTAGGAGAGCTTGAGAGGACTATGCCTGAAGGACAAAGATTCCATGCTTTGGATCTTGTCTTGCTATTATACAATATTTTTTCATTGTCCCTACAATCCCCATCCCGAATATTGGAGGACCATTTCAGTGACCCCTGTGTACTATCATACATTTACATAAATGTCATTTCACCCATTAACATGTCAAGAACATAATATTTGTTGATAATTCCTCAAGAAGACCCTCATAAACCTATGCTTGTGCGTCGGCACTAGTAGGTAGTTATGTCCTCATGCCCATGAACAAATTAACACTGAGCTTCACACTAATTGGCGCTCTGTCTCAGAAGGGCACTTGCGCTGAGATGATTTTAGAATTTTTTTTTTTAATATAAACGAAGGTTGTACTGTTTAACAACTTCATGAGTGAAGTCATGGTTGTTTGTTCGACTGGATCAAGTCAAGTTTCTCCCTTTGACCTATTAGTTCCTACAAATTTGAAACTCCCCAAAGGGATAAACCTCTCCTCCAACTTATGTGGATCCCAAACCTCCTCCTCCTCTCCAATAAATTCTTCTTCCTCATATTGATTCAGCTAGCTGAAAAATCATTAGTTATAGCTAGTGTGTTTAAGAGAGTAGAGAAGAGCCCATGGCTGAGAGAGAGAGTTTAAGCCCACTGCCTCATTCAGCCGAACGATAAGTGAATGCTTGAGACGTGCCTGATTGAACCCGTCGAAGGATATCTACAACATGAAGGCATAGGTTGTAAAATTATTTTTCATATATCAATATCACATGATTGGTTTCTGGTTCCAACTTTGTTTCCATTTATATTCAAAGTGTTTAACACTCCTTAACTAGTTGAATAGATGTAGATGAATATATATGTTTGTATTTTGTCAATGTTTGTTTGATATTTTTCCAAGTGCATGGACATCATCACCAACAGAGCGCAAGTCGTGAAGACAAAGATCGAAGGATCACTGTTACGTGCCACGAAAAAATCATTGGACTAAGGTAGGATATCTGTTCCAGTCCATATTTCATTTACAAGTTAGGAATTTAGGAATTCAGTGTGTTCCCTTGTTGCTAGACCCACCCTAGTTCTAGAGGGATCACCTCTGTTCGCAGAGGGGATTTTTCTGCACAACAAGTTGGAGAGAAAAGGTTATAAAATAATGAAAATAGTAAAAAAAATTCACTTTTTACCTTTTCACCTTGTGAACATTTTTACCATTTTTACTATGAACTTGCGGAGCTGACAGTAGGAAATCCAGGAGGTCATCTTTCAGCTCTTTTCTCACTCTCAAAAATTGAAAATATTTCCGAGACTCTTGTCATTTTAAACTCAGTAAAGGCTGCGAAACCTCATCTTCCCAGTATACATTTACCCCCTTTTTGGGCTGAGACAGATTATTTACAAGAAAGGAATACCTTAGTTGAACATGGATAGGAGGTTCTCTCTGATATTTTTTTCTACCTTTTTCGAATCTATCAAAATAACTACGAAAAGGGACTTGCTAGAGCTTTCTTTTCCACTTCTTTTCAAACTCTATAAACATGAAAAGACGTCGAGTTTTCCCTTTGTCAGACTCGTTAAAAATAAATGGCATCGGATGTCGTCATCATGACGTTACTGAGTTCCTCCTTCCTATGGCTCGTAAATTCTACTAGGATGGATTTTTCTGAAGGAAAAACTTACATGACAAGCATATGCTATCCCCTTCAAGATTTTTTCCAAAAATAATTGGGGTACTCACCAGAAATGGTGGGGGAAAATGGAACCAGTTCTCAGTTGTGTTGGCAGTATGTCGCTCTTGAACATGACACTTGTCTGCAGTTCGTGTTGGGTTGGGGACACCCCATATTCGTCATTTTTCCTTCATGGATTTGGGTTATCCGCTTTGACCTCTCATATTCTCTTTTCCTCATCACCATGACCTCAGATCCCTTGATGTCAAATAATGCCAAATTCTGAAGTCGTGTCAAGTTACTTCTATAGTTTTCAAACCTTGATCCTCTAGTCAGTCCTAATTCACTATCATCTTATTCCTCTGTCTCATGTCGATGATGTGGGAAACATTATGGCCCTCCTTCAACTAGTCACTTCTTGTCGACTTCAGCTCATTATCCAGGAAGATGACCCAGAGACTCCCTTCTGGTACCTTATAGCTTGCATGCCTTAATGGAAAGTTCTTTGCATTCGATTATAGGTTCTCATCATTTGCCTTCGATCGAGTGATTTCACAGGTGATCAACTCCAACTCATTGTTCACATTCCATGGATTGTACTATTAGTACCTTGAGAACCATTATCATTATTGGCGGTCTCTATCGCATATGTTAACAACTTTCATCATTGGCTGGTAATCATGTGAATTTTTTTCATGTTCGACTTTAGCTCATACATTCACATGCCTAAATTTGTACTTGTTCGGGTCGAGATGGAGCACAAGACCCTAGTTTTTGTCTGATAAAATCTAGGCTACGGGATGATTTGGTTTATCGTGACTATATGCATGACTCTTCTAATTGGATGGCTGCGACCATACCTGAGTCTATTTGATGATCCTTTTCACTTGATGGTTGCATCCATACCTTGGATCTTATTACATGCTCTCTATTATGGATGGATGTGCCCATACCACATATTCATGTATCAGAGATATCAGTTGTACTTGATCTTGCAAGTCTTCCTATGATGAATTTTTGGTTTTTGCATGTTCTCGTAAATCATTTCACCCCTCCTTCTCTCTTGGACTTCATGCTTTAGAGGGAATTTGTTACACAGTATTTTGTCTCCGTCCCTAAAATCCCCATCCTGAACATCAGAGGAACATTTCAGTGACCCCTGTGTACTGTCATACATTGCCATAAATTTCATTGCACCCCTTGACATGTCAGGAACACAATCTCTTTTGACCATTCCTCAAGCAGCCCCTCATAAACCTATGCTTTTGGGTCGGCGTTGTTAGGTAGTTATGTCCTCGCGCCCATGAAAAAATTAACACTGAGCCTCATGCCAATCGACGCTCAGTCTCATAAGGGCACCCAAGTCGAGCTACTTTTAGAAATTTTTAAAAAATATAAATGAAGCTTCTATCATTTAACAACTTCGTGAGCGGAGTCATGGTTGTTTGTTCGACTGGATCAAGTCGAGTTTCTCACTTTGGCCTATTAGTTCCTACAAATGTGCAACTCCCAAAATGGATAGACCTCTCCTCCACCTTATGTGGATCCCATACCTCCTCCTCCTCTCCTATAAATTCTTCTTCCTCACATTGATTTAGCTAGCTGAACAATCATTAGTTATAGCTAGTGTGTTGAAGAGAGCAGAGAAGAGCCCATTGATGAGAGAGAGAGTTTAATCCCACTGCCTCATTGAGCCAAATGACGAGAAAATTCTTGAGACACGCCCAACTGAACCCGTCGAAGGAGATCTACAACTTCAAGGAATAGGTTGTAAACTTATTTTTCATATATCAATATTAAATAACTATTTTTTGGTTCCAAATTTGTTTCCATTTATATTCGAAGTGTTTAACTCTCCTTGAATAGTTGAATAGTTGTATATGAGTATATATGTTTGTATGCTGGCAATGTTTGTTTGATATCTGTTCAGGTGCATGGACGTCATCACAAATGGAGTGCAAGGCGTGAAGACAGAGATCAAAGGATCATTGTTGTGTGCCACGACAAAAGCATTGGACTGAGGTAGGATATCTGTTCCAATCCATATTTCATTCACAAGCTAGGAATTTAGGAATTCATTGAGTTCCCTTATTACTAGACCCACCCTAGGGCTAGAGGTATCGCCTCTATCCACAAAGGGGATTTTCTTACACAACAATTTCCCGCTACTACAACAAAATGGTGGGAAACTCATAAGGATAATATGGGCAACCGGGAGGAATGTGCGTGCATGACGAGGTTTCGATTTGAATGTCTAGTTATTAAAATGGAATATGTGTGCTCTGGCAAAGAGGATGCGCATAGGCATTTGGCAAGATGGCATCAGGTATGGGGTGTAGAACCAAGACCTGAATAGGTCCATATGTTTATTCACACGTTGGGAAAAGTGCCTACTGAATGGTACTTGGAGACAAAGCTGCGCAAAGGTACTAGTGAATGGTCTGCGGTGATAAATACTTTTATTCATAACTTTAGCTCAAAACATGATGACCAAGCTTTTATCCCAGAAATTATTAATTCGCTGACCATGGAGACTGTGAATTATATATAATTGGCACTTGTGGACTCTAGGGAACCGTGCTTGGTCGATGGAACCCCAATTCCCTTGCCTGCAAATGTCAAACAAGTCTGCTCCATGATGAGCCTTGTTGGATATTGCAGGAAGAACATTCCAAAGTATGAGTTGATAACTACTCCCATGAACATATTACTCAGAAGAGGTGTGACATTCCATTGGGATGACAAATGCCATAGAAGTTTGCAGTTGTTAAGGGATGTAATAGAAACTGTTTGATATGATTTTAATTACCTACTCAAAAATATTGTGTTGGTGGGAACAGTCTGTCAGTGGTTATCCTTAGCTCTGGATTATATGCACAGTAAGTGTAATGTTCCAAATCTGGAATTTTCTACTCCATCGGGAATATCTTAAGATATTCCAATTCCTTCTTCGGTGAGGTATCACAAGTCCATTTTAGAGATTTAATGTTGGGGAATTTACAGTATATGTCTCCTTCCAAAGAAGGGAGAGATCCTTAGGCTAGCTGGCCCTTCACAAACTCTATCTATGGATATGCAATATTCCACCTCGGGAATTTTTGCTACAGGTTCCTTGAGGACGATGTATAAGGAATTTGTTGTAAAAATAAGACAATCCAATGCTGGTATGCCCTAATACATGTAAAATTTAACTCCCTTGCAGAAAATGAGCTCAAACAAATAACTCTATATGGGTTATACAGATCTCCCCAATCTAGGTCTCTAAAACAATGCTCAATGAAAGAGCTCACAACAATATATGAACATAACCATTAAAATCTGCAAATATGAATACACCATGAGAGGGAAATGTATGAAGCCAAAATTATATGATTATATCATCAATAATATACAAGAAATAGTTTAGGGACAAGCCACTCAAGCCTTAAGAACCAACCTCCAATGAATGAACAATAAAATACATGAGTTGCTGCAACTCCACAAAATGCCGGAGAGCAGTGACTGCACTGTGTATATGAAGATATCAGCTGCTAAATATAAATGAAATAAAAATTTGGCTATAGGATACAAAGAAATAGCCCAATAACAAAAGAATGGGCTGAAATACTAGATTTCTAGCCAATCTAAGAGAGATTGCTAGAAATGCTGAAAAATACAAAATGCGACAACTGGGTTGTCACTGCAACTGAAAAAAAAACTAGAATGAGGTTGTGGCTGATCTGAAATCTTATTTCCCTCCTTTGATAATTTCTCCAAGAAAAGTGCTGATCCCTTTGACTCAAAAACACTCCTCCTTTGAAGCTCCAGAATCCCTCTCTCACTGCCTCCTCTGAAATAACACAGTTTCCTTTATGGACTACACAGTGGGAGATGATGGAATGTTGGCCTCATACCAAAGATGTGTAATGAAGCCCAGGAATCCTCCTTTTATCTCCTCCAATGAGTAGATCACTCCTCCACTGAAGAAAACAGGACAAGAAAGACTCCATGAGTTCCTCCTTTGTTGCCCCCAGTAACACAACGTCCTCTCTGCTGTAGAGCTAATGCTATAGATGATGGTAGTAGCTGTGGCCAATGCTAGATTGAGGAAAATGCAGCTCAATCCTCATCCTTCCTTGGGGAAGAGGTAGGGATTTCTGACCGGGAACACCCTAGTGCCCGAGGGCACCACCACCCTGCTAAACAGCTCGAGGATGCAAGCCTCTGCAGACCCAATTCGAAATTATAAATCAAAACATGATCCAAATGGGCTGCCATCCCCTCCTTATAAAGAAAGGGAACTCTTATCCACCATGGTCAAACCAATTAGGGTTTCCACCCTCATGTGAGTTTCTTCCCTCCAAAACTGCGTAGCTTCTCTAGGAAGCATGTCCTCCTTGGGCAGTGTTGTTGACTTTAGTCAAAGGTGACTAAATCAAGTGATCCGGGTTCCATTCACACCCTTAGGTGTTTATTTTAACTGCTTATTTGTCCTCCTTTCACACAAGGAGTGTTATTTCTTCATCAAAAGAGGGTTAAGGTGTCTCCTTACCCATTTTATTAAACAAAAATAAAATGTGCAACTATAATGTTCCTTTTAGCTTGAAGCTAAAAATTGGGAACATTACAGTCCTCCCCTCCCACATGTTGCTTTACCTCAAGCAACTGCATAGAGAGAACAAAATTCCTCCTCCTTCTTCTCTTGTGGCCTCATCAACAAGCTCTAACACTGATCAAAAGATGTTGCAATAAACCTGTCCTCCAATGCTCTCTCCCAAGTATGCAAGCTGAAAATGATGCTCCTCATGGAAAGATAGAAGGTGTAGTGGAATCCTTCTTGCTGTGATATGGCCTTTTTAAGGTAGGAGTGATGATATGCATGGGAAAATTTGTTCCCCAATGATTATCCTCTCATCCATGCAATCATCCAAATAAAAATCTCAACCCCTGTTTTCTGCAATGTGTTGGGGCTGAATGGAGAGTTGTGCTTGTGCTTCTCAAGATGGCCCTCTCTCCATTTGAAGTGTCCATGATGCTACCTCTATCCTTGGGCTAAAATGGTATGGCATCCAAGAATGGCTGAAGCTACCCCATCAAGAAAATCAGCCATGAAATGCCTCTGCAAATTATCCAAGTGGTCCCTCCCACAAGAAGGTACAAGTAGAAATGTGGCAATCATGGTTTTCCCATGGTATCTCCTGCAACATGAAACATGTAAAATGGGGAGAATCATGCTCCCAATGGGTTTTACATCCAATACTCTCCAAATAATTCTCCTCATGAGTTTACAAACATCAGAAATATATAAGGAGAAATATGCAATAGAAACAAGTTGCCAAATGACAACTGGAGAGTGGTTCCAAATCCCACTCATGGAACCTGCACAATCCCTCCTTGGCCTGCCTCAAAATCAAAAGTAACAAGTGCTATACTAGCCACTTTTTTGTAGCCACAACAACTCCTCACAAGATGGAATCATTGAATTACAAATTGGTGCCAATGGTGCACACCATGAAGCATGTGGCTTCCCCCACAAACCATCATAATAATAGCCAAACTACAAGTAGCTGCAAGTACATTTTTCCAAGTGCAAGAAGGGATGATCCTTCTTGAGACAATATTCTGCTCATATGAAGTAAAGAGGTACAAAATATAATGGTAAATTATACCTTCTCTACCATGTACTTGAGACCTTCAGCCGAAATGGCTCATCTGAATGCTCTCCCTCTCCTCCAATGAGTAAGGGGATGGTTGTGCCAACTTCTCCAAAATCATCCGGGCTATGAATTTTTCCATATGTTGATGAAGATCATGATGAATGCCCTCCCAAGTGAACTCCTCTAGCAAGACAAATTATGCATCCAAGTGCATAGCTAGGAAGTCCTTATGTGCTGCATGCAATAGTTTCTCCTTGAGACTAGAAGCCCTAGTCAAGAAGAGTCTGACATGATGATAGATGATCGTATCATCCACTAAGTATCTGCCATCTCCATCAGGGGTATCCAAGATCATGCAATGCACCAAGATCCTGGGAATACTCAACCAAAAGCTGATTCATCCAACCTAGATCAATCCTCCACATAGACAGCGCTGGTGTTCTGCAATATGGTGCTCCCTCATGATGTTTCCTGATACTTTGACATCCCCCATGCTAAATTCATCCTCCAAGTTTCTTCCATGCCCATCACGCAGCTGCTCATGCTCAAATAGAAATGATGACCTCTGAAAATGAGCCTCCCATGAGAGACTATCACCTCCAATAATCTCTCGATCCTGGCCCATGTAAGCATGAGTGGCCTCCATCTACTCCAATGCATGAAAGAGTCCTTCCTCAAAGGAATTATCCTCTCTCTCACCAATCTATGGAGAAGTAATCCTACATCATGAAGATGTTATCCTCCATCTTTGCAACAACTCTATCTGCGCAGTAAAACTGATGAGAATTGGTGGTACTGAAAATAAGAGAGTTTATCTCTCCTCCTTGAGCTTATCCCAAACTCTCTGCGTTGTGATGGATTCCTCTAATGTCTCCACTTCTTCGAAATCCAAGAGTGGTGAACCAAATTATATGATGTCTCTCATCATCTCTAGATCAAGTGGCCTCCTAGGTGGAAAGCCTCCAAAAGTGAGACATCAAGATAGGAAGTGGACTGTATATATGAGAGGAATGAAAGGTCCCTCTCTCTCCACTGTGTAGTGCAGTTCTTCTCCTATGTGAAGAAAATCTCTGAAGTAGATAAGGGTGAATGCCCATCATCCCCTTCATGCTAATCCTTCTGCTCTTATTCTTCTTCCAATGGTGCAGCGCTGTAAGTTCTTCTATGCACCTCCTCTCTACCATGATGTGAGTGTATCTCCTCCTTAATGAGAGGCCTTGGATCTTGGCCTTCCTTTAAGAGAAATATCTCTACACCTCACAAACGGAAGAGTTCCCTTCATACAATGGGGGTCTTTCCTCTAGCAAGCCATCCTCCTGATTTACTCCCCCTCGAGAAAGATGGAATGATCTTTGTTTCATGGTCCCCTTCCATGCATGCAAAGTGTTTGAAGTTTTGCCACACCATGTTGCACATTGGTTTTCATCAACACCCTTTGCAAAAATATTTTTGACTTCACATATGATCTCTCATTTTCATGAAAACATGAAATAAAATTCTGAAACCAATCACCATGAATCATACCTTTGAGTTGCAGCGTTGCTCCTCCAAAGGCCTCAACTCTTTCCCTCCATCCTTCTTGCAGTAGCTATGGGAAAAGTACTGCGCTATGGATCTGCATGTGTGGCTGAATGCTTGCACCCTTCATGAAAATATCTAGGGCTTGCTTCATCCACAAACCCTTTCATAAAATTTCTCCAAATTTTCCCTTTCATCAGATCTTTAATGATGTTCTCAATGGTCTAGAAAAGAAGAAGGGAGACGTTCTCTTCCATCATTCCTCTTTTTCCTTGTTTCCCCTGAAAATATCCCCTCCTTGGAGAGAAGATCCTCTTTCTGATGGCATTAAATCTTGTGCACAGGCTGAGCCAAGATTGATGCTCTGATACCACTGTAAAGTTCCAAATCTGGAATTTTCTGCTCCATCAGGAATATCTTAAGATATTCCAATTCCTTCTTCAGTGAGGTATCACAAGTCCATTTCAGAGATTGATTGTTGGGGAATTTACAGGATATGTCTCCTTCCAAAGAAGGGAGAGATCCTGAGGCTAGCTAGCCCTTCACAGACTCTGTCTATGGATATGCAATATTCCACCTCAGGAATTTCTGCTACAGGGTCCTTGAGGACGTTGTATAAGGAATCTGCTATAAAAATAAGACAATCCAATGCTGGGATGCCATAGTACATGTAAAATATAAATCCCTTGCAGAAAATGAGCTCAAAGAAATAACTCTAGATGGGCTATACAGATCTCCCCAATCTAGGTCTCTAAAACAATGCTCAATGAAAGAGCTTACAACAATATATGAACATAACCATTAAACTCTGCAAATCTGAATACACCATGAGAGGGAAATGTATGCAGCCAAAATTATATGATTATATCAGCAATAATATACAAGAAATAGTTTAGGGACAAGCCACTCAAGCCTTAAGAACCAACCTCCAATGAATGAACAATAAAATACATGAGTTGCTGCAACTCCAAAAAATGTCGGAGAGCAGTGACTGCACTGTGTATATGAAGGTAGAAGCTGCTAAATATACATGAAATACAAATGTGGTAGTAGGATACAAATAAATAGCCCAATAACAAAATAATGGGCTGAAATACTAGATTTCTAGCCAATCTAGGAGAGATTGCTAGAAATGCCAGAAAATAAAAAATGCGACAACTGGGTTGTCACTGCAATTGAAAAAAAAAACAAGAATGAGGTTGTGGCTGATATGAAATATGATTTCCCTCCTCTGATAATTTCTCCAAGCAAAGGGCTGATCCCTTTGACTCAAAAACACTCCTCCTTTGAAGCTCCAGAATCCCTCTCTCACTGCCTCCTCTGAAATAACGCAGTTTCCTCCATGGAATGCATAGTGGGAGATGATGGAATGTTGGCCTCATGCCAAAGATGTGTAATGAAGCCCAGGAATCCTCCTTGTAGCTCCTCTGATGAGTAGATCACTCCTCCACTGAAGAAAACAGGACAAGAAAGACTCCATGAGTTCCTCCTTTGCTGCCCCCAGCAACACAACGTCCTCTCTCTTGTAGAGCTAACAATGTAGATGATGGTAGTAGTTGTGGCTGATGTCGGATTGAGGAAAATGTAGCTCAATCCTCATCCTTCCTTGAGGAAGAGGTAGGGATTTCTGACCGGGAACACCCTAGTGCCAGAGGGCATCACCACCCTGCTATACAACCCAGGGATGCAAGCCTCTGCAGACCCAATTCGAAATTCTAAATAAAAACATGATCCAAATGGGCTGCCATATCCTCCTTATAAATAAAGGGAACTCCTCTCCACCATGTTCCCACCAATTAGGTTTTCCACCTTCATGTGAGTGTCTTCCCTCCAAAACTGCGTAGATTCTCTAGGAAGCCTCTCCTCCTTGGGCAGCGTTGTTGACTTTAGTCAAAGGTGACTAAATCAAGTGATCCGGGTTCCATTCACACCCTTAGGTGTCTATTTCAGCTGCTTATTTGTCCTCCTTTCACACAAGGAGTGTTATTTCTTCATCAAAAGAGGGTTAAAGTGTCTCCTTACCCATTTTATTAAACAAAAATAAAATGTGCAACTATAATGTTCCTTTTAGCTTGAAGCTAAACATTGGGAACATTACAGTAAGGTGAGACACGCATGCAGTATCTACGTGAGGAGGTTGACTAGGTCGCAGAGGTGTCAAAAACTCGTTGTTGGAACATTCAAACTGGATAATAGAGATTTATTACTATTTTTTGGAGCATCTAAGATGCATTTAATGAAGGCATTTTTCCAAATTTTGGATCGTTTTATCAGTAATGGAGCCCCGTTAATGCACAAGCCATTGTAGACATGCCACAAATATAAATATGACCTATGGGGTCACAATAGTTCCTTTTGCATTCTAAGTGATTTTTGTGCTTTTAGCTCTTTTCTTGCCATCGCATTTGTTATGTCTATGTCTGGTTTGGAACCAAGATTTGAGGATGCATTGCACTGAGCAGGGCTAGGATACGCTATTCCTGAAAATATGACAGCCACAATACTAGGTGATGATCTTTCTGCCCCTAAATTTCCCATTATGGAAACACCTATGCCATCTAAGACTAAGAAGTGGAAATCCTATGGAACGTGCAGATCTCCCTGAGAGAAGACCCCAAGACCGCACCCTTTAGTGGGAGAGAATATGAAAATACCCATGGCAGAAGTCCCATAAACCATTAAAGAAGAAGACAAGGATGTGGTCAAAGTGGCCCCATCCTCGCGGCTACCAAACTACATTGTACCACACAAACCATCTGTAAAGGCACCTAAGGACCTAGACAAGGTGCACGCAGGTATCTAAATACCCCTGATCCCTGAGCATGTCCCAATGGAAGGGGACATGTTCACAAAGATTATGAAGCTAATATTTGACGATTAGGACATCGTAGATGTTGATAAGTTCCCAGATCTTGTGCCATATATATACTTTGATCAAGTCACTTACGAAAGAGGCGTTTTGCGCCTCAAGCCAAAAATGGGGGTGTTAGGTCTGCACAAGGCATACCTAATCAATTTGCTGCAGATCCATCATTTTTGGTGCAACCCCATAAATGATATCTATGTGAAATAGTGGTTAGCCTTAGTTCATGATGACGCGCTCTGGTTGGGAGAGTGAATCCCCATTGACACTGAATCAATCCATAGAATCATGGGTCTCCCTGTTAAGGGGGGAAACCCTATTTCTAAATTTGATGGTAAAGCACAGTAGCAAGCCATGGCAAAACAAATTAAGAAGTATAACATCGTAAGGAAGACCCGGGGATTTGTAGTGGAGGAAATTAATTACCCCATAGTGCGCATTGAAACAATCATCTTGTCATGCAATATGATGCGTAACTGCGGAACTAAGGAGGTGCCTGTGCATGTGATTGCACTTATAGGGCACTATGAAAAAAAGCGTGATTTAAAATTGGTGTAGTTACCTATGTAAAAAAAAGTTATAAAATGTGCACGAGGCACAGGAGGAAGGCAAGCCTTTCTAGTATGCTTGGCTCCTCTTATTTATTGCGTTGATTGGATGGAAAAACTCGGAAGATACTCAGTTCCTAGATATTGAGCCTAAGATGTATGAATCTACGCGCTACACAACTTTGTCGAACTCCTAAGACCAAGTGCGCACTAAAGAAAACAAGATTTTCTAGGTTTTGTATCATGCCACCTTGAACCAAGCAATGCAGTCAAAGCCACGATTTTATCCCACATTGTACGAAAAATACAATATTGTAGCGGATTTTAAAGCCACATTCCATAATTTCCATATCCGCACAAAATCCGTTGTAGAGTGAGTATGGTATGAGCTACCATACATGGTGACTGAAGATGATTTGTTGCACGTGACAATGGAATGGCCATCGGCCTAGTTAACACCAGCTACCCCAACAAAGAAGAACACTCTGATAAGGAAATAAACTAAGAAAGCAACCATGATAGTCACAGAGAAATTTGCAGAGCCAGTCACTGAGAAGGTCATAGAGAAAGTAACATAAAAATATGCAACCACCACCACAACTGGCGAGACTGTCGAAACAATAGTGCCTGAAAAAAATGGATCTGTGCCAAAGGATATAAGCAAAGCCGAAACATCCAAAGGCACCAAGTGCAGTTCTCAAGCCATTGGAGGTTCATGAAAGAAGCAGAAAGCATCCAGAAAGGTAGGGCTTGAGGTCTTGACGCTGACAGAGGATGACTTAAATGAAATAGCCAACACTGTCACATCTACGACTGAGGATCGCTGGACCGACATGGAGGTTTAGTAAAAGTCCGTGCTAGAACTTGTACAAGTTGGATTGCGGGAATTAAAGGTATAGGCAAGCCAGATTCAAGGGAGTGTGATTCAGGTGAGTTAGCCCAGCGCGCAAGTCACGAGCACGCAACCTCTAGACATTTCCCCACCATCCTCTAGGGATGGAATCTTTTTTCACATCCCCCTGCTAGCTATTCAGATGGATGACAACCGTAGTCTCCAATTTAGAGGAACATGTGATGTGCACATTAATATTTCTTTGGTACCTGTAGGAAATTTCAATCTTATGCATTCCATGATCACATAAGAGCTCTAGTACAGAGAAGCTACCATGCATACACAGACAAGGGATGTGCAACAGCAGCCTGAGAAAGAACACCAACAACACCAAAGAGTATAGGCAGCTTGTCATGAAGCAGAAGTCTAATGCGTTGTGTTGGAGGCCAAAATCCACTAGGTCTGCCAAGATATTCCAACTGTCCTGGACACAGTTATGCCTGCATATAAAATAGATGGATTGGCTGCTACGGTGAAAGCAATGTGTGCAGAGGTAAAAAATGAAAGAACAAAGTATGAACAACAGATTGCAGACCATCAAACCAAGTTGCAGCCAAAGACACCACCATAGTTTCACACACAGAGAGCAACGGAAGCTAAGTAGGCCCAAGATAGTATTGATGTTGCGGTCACCCAATTTGAAAATTTTCTTGACAAAGCTATGAGTGTTTGGAAATATCTCTAGAATGATCTGATAGTGCAGAATTTGTGTGACACACTCCACCAAAAAGAGAATCATTTTTAAGAAATTAGGATAGTGGCACCCACATTGGTTCTCACACATCGCCTTGGTCGTCTGTAATATTGCATACAATTTAAACTAAGATTGCATATTTGCGGCGAAAGGACCAACTACTAAAAGAACGCATGCAACCATGGGTATAATAAGTGCTCCAATTATCACATATGCTAGACAACACATTAAAGACCATCGAGCAGACTCAGCGCAGCATCGAGATGGTCATTAAAGGGCCCATCACAAAAAAATAGGTTAGCAGACGCAGGTTGCCGCAACACAAATTTTGGAATCAGTGCTCCCTGTGAAAATTTCTATCAGTGCGCTTCAGGCTAAGATCAAGGAGAAGGTGCCTCAGTGACTCGGAACAAGTCACATGTTTGTGTTGGGGGCCTATTGGAGCAGGGTCCCCTGAGGCACAATTTTCAATACAATTTTTTATAAATTTGTATGTGCGCACTGCGCAAAGGGAGTCAAGGGGCTTTGGGGTTGGCCAAAGTCCCCAATTTTGATGTAAATGGGTTTAAGGGTAAATTGTGGGCCTCAAACCATGGTTTGAGACCATAATATCTGTTCTCTAAGTGTATATGAATAGATAGATTCTGTCTAAGCTAAGTAGTTTCTAAGTAAGTTCATGATATTGATGTTTTGATAAGTTTATGCATCTGTAAGGGTTGTTTGGGTGGGGTTGAAAGGCTCTTGTTGGCTATGTGCACGGAGACCTTATCCTGGATGTGTGCGGACTCCCTTGGTTGTGTGCGCGGAAGGGTTTTGTAAGGGAAATTTGATGTATTTATTGACATATATAAGCTAATAAAGAAGACATATTTTGGAAAGTTTACTATGTTATGCATCTAAGTTGTTTATTTCTTATGTTCTGTTAAGATCGCATTATTTGTCTTACTTATTGATGATTGTGCAAGGATATCTGATATGATTATGAATGCTTATTAGTGGTTGATAGATCTATTTAAGTATTTTTCATTGTTAGATCGAGTTCTGGTTCAAGTTTTGTTCTATTTATCTGCTCTAAGGCAAACAATGACTCCGTGTTATTCTATTAAGGATTGTGCATTCTCTGTGTTTCCATTGTATATTTTTGCACGCATATGTTTACAATTAATACAAGTTTGCATTCGGTGTTGCTGAGGAACACTTCATTAATTTCTCCCTCAGGGTGCGGAAACCTAGTTCCAACACCCCCCCATACTTCTTCAAGTGAGACTTTGGTCTCCGCAAGTAGATCATTTCCGAAAGGGCTAGTAGTTGGAGGGTTTGTTGGTTTATCCATAAACATTGAACCTGGGTCAAGACCCCTCAAGCCAATAATTTGTTATTTGATCCTCCACTTCAAATAACTATGGTTTCTCAACATACATTTCTTCCTATAATGTTTCATGAATGAATGCGGTATTTACATCCATCTAATCAAGATTCCATTCTTGACTTGAGGAAAGGGATACCATTGAACGGATTTCTATGTATCAAACCACGGGTGAAAATATGTCATCATGGCCTTCTCCCTCTTTCTGTGAGAATCGTCAATACAAAAACCTTGCCTTATATTTCTCAATCCTACCATCAACTCCATGCTTAATCTTGAATAGTCACTTTGAAGTCACCACAAATTTCCCCTTTGGTCTTGGCACAACATCGCATACATCATTTATCATAATTGATTCATATTCCTCAGCCATATCATCTTTCCAAACTTGTTCTCTTGCAAATTCTTCAAATGTGGAAGGTTCGGCTTGAACTGTAGTGCTCATAGATGCAACACATCCCTAGTACCTGCATGGCTACTTCCTTTATCTAAATGATCTTCGAGCTGTAACATGTCTCTCAGCATCCTATAGAGTGTCACAGAGCCAAAGTGGTCTCTTCCTAGTAGAAGGATCACTTGGAGGAGGATCTAAGGGATCCATAGGCTCCATGAGATCATCCAAAATATCATTCTCGGACTCGGGCATGAGAGTACCATCTAGAATATCCATTTCATCATTCTTATTCTTGGGAGAAGGAGGTGGAGGAAGGTCTCTTTCTTTTCCAAGAGCGCCATATTCATCGAATGTTACATCCCTGCTAATTTCAACCTTTCTTTGACCAGGAATATATATTCTATATTCTTTAGAGTTTTCAAAATAACCAATAAACATACATTTTCTTCTTGTAATATCCAACTTGTTCCTTTTATCTTTTAGCACATGAAAGTATATGAGACATCCAAATATACGAAGATGGCTAATGTTGGGTTTGTCACACGTGAAAACTTCTTCAGGGGTCTTATTTTCCAATGCTTGATGAGGCACCATGTTTTGAACATATACAAAAACATGTTTTGTATCTCTCAAAAGGAACTTCAGCACCTTTTGATCGTGGAGCATGGCACAGGTAATTTCTAATATAGACCTATTCTTCCTTTCTGTTAATTCATTTTTTCCGGGGGTATATGGCACAATTTTTTCCTTACTGATCCCTCCTTTCTTGCAAAATTCTATGAAATCATTTGACACATATTCCCCACCATTGTCAAACCTAAATACTTTTTTTTTCTTCACTATCTTATTTTCAACCAGAGCTTTGAATTGATGTAACATTTCAAAGGCTTCATCCTCGTGATTCAAATGGTATATCCATGTATTTCTTGAAAAGTCATCCATGAAGTTGATTTAGTAGATATGAACACCAATAGAATGCACATGCATCAGACCAAATATATCAGAATGATTGTGATGGAGGATTTAATTTGTATTATTCTCACTAGAGGGGAATGGTCCCTTTGTCTTCTTTTCACTCACACAACATGGGAATACTCCATCATGATGGGATTTAATATCAATAATACATGAGACCAATTTCTTCAATTTTGGAAGAGCGTCATAATGTAGATGAGCCAATCTTAGGTGCCACAACTCACTCAAATGATTAGTATTATGAACCAATGCTAGAAGTGACCTTCCAGTGACTCTATAGAGTCCTTCAGACCTTGACTATAATGTGAATGCGTCTGTTGTAGGTGAACCAGTAGACCAAGTCAGAAAATTTTCCTTGATGAAAGAAAGCCTCGTCCCTTTATCCTCCAATGTGGATATAGATACCAAATTATTCATTAATCCTGGCACATACATAACATCATGCATCAAAACTGGTTCTCCATAATTCATATGAAATTTTAGGACCCAAAACCTTTCACAGGATGAGTGGAGTTGTCTCCAAGAATAATCTTAAGCTTAGTCTCCATCTCTACTATATTAGAGAGAACTTCCTTATATATATATAGAAATTATGAGTGGCCCCACTATCAACCAACCAAATATCCCAAGAATCTAGAGGAGAACTAGTAATGGTAGAAATAGGAATGTATTCAGATTTATTTGCAACATTACTTTCATACCTAGGGAATATTGACTTCTTTTGAGGATGATGATCTTATTCACATTCGATTGAAGTATCTCTTCTTCTTCTCTCATATCTTATATCGTGGTTATTTATTTGATCGTCTTTACTTCTTTGACTATTGTATTTTTTTTTTCTTCTTCTGTTTTAACATGGTATTTTTTTCTTCTCGAGACAATCTCGAACATAATGGCCCTTATTGTAACAATTATAGAAATCAATATGAGATGAATTTCTATCACTCCTTCTTATTTTATTTTGAGGAGGAGGCTTTCTTGATGGACCTCCTTTTCCTTTCTTCTTAAATTTTTCATGAGTGATATATGCAGTAGGATATCCCTCTTCATGCTTTTGAATTATTCCTCTTGATACCATCCTTGATTTTTCTTGTCTAATATTTCCAATAATTTCATCAAATGAAAGGAGTACATTGTTTTTTCTTATCATAGTAATGAAGGTTTCCAAAATCGGAGGGGGGCCTATAATGTTCACAATCACTAATTCCCTATCAGGCGCATTTTCCCCAACTCTTTGCAATTGAGCTCTAAGATGAGATATCCTCATGATATAGGGTTGTACACATTCTCCTTTTTTCATCTTGGCGTCTTTGAGTTAATATTTCAAAATTATTATCTCATTCAAATTCCTGATTTCATACATGCCCACAATCTTATCATACATTTCTTTTGACTTCCTTAAATTTCCAACATATGCAAGTAAATGATATTGTAAACCATCATCTATAATTTTATTTTCCTTGGAATCACCTTTCTTGTACCTTTTTTTTAGGGAAGCCGGAGCATTTTCTAGAGGCTTGGGAATTCTTCCTTGAATGTACTCCAACACATCATTGTTGTTAGCTATGATTTCCAACCTGACTTTCCATGAAGAAAAGTTTGATGAGTTACCCAAATTTTCATGCTCCTTGAAGGTAGAGAAAGACATATTAATTAGATAAATTCCTTAAACTTTCCAAGGATGATATATTTAATGCTTGTATCCTTTTGGGCTTGTCCTTCACCTTAGCTCGAATACCATGTTAATTTTTCAAATTATTCTATGGTGTTTCAATTACTTCATCCCAATTAAATTCTTTATTTAGCAATGCATCCAATTATTAATAGTTTTTCCAATCCTAAGCAGTGACTAGATATAGAACAATATATGCAATGATAAATGAGACAATAGAACATCCATAAGAGACATAAGATTGGTCAAATACCAAGGAAAAACCCCACAAGGGGGAAAACCCTTTCAAATCTTCTTTTTATTAGATTTTCATATAATGTTTCAACAAAGAGTAAAATGAGCACAATACATAATATTTCATTTACCCAATACAAATCATAAAAAAACTTCCATAATCGCTGTATAGTAGAGAGAAACCTTCCAGCCTTCAGGCATTTTTTGTCAACTGCAGTCAACTATCAAACCCTAGCTCAGAACCTTGGTTGCACTCATCAAGAAATCATGTAAGAAAATATGACTTCCGGACCACTCTTTGAGGTATTATGACTGAAAATTTTGACTCCCAACTGATCCCTGAGGTACTGCAAGTGTGCGACTGTAAATAAGAACTGACTTAAACCCTTGGTTTCTCCTAGCTAAAGTATGGTATGCAAGTGACTTTGATGACGTAGTCACTCCCAAAGGCATTGTTTATGTGCAGTTGTGGTCAGATCAACCCAGATATTTCTCATAGCATTGGTCGCTCCCTTCAAGTTGTCTTGCAAGTGGCTATGATGCCCTAGTCACTCCCTTAGCCATTGTGTGCATGTGACTATGGTTGGATCTTGGTTTGAGGGCCTAGGTCGCACCGTTTAATCTGATATGTGAGTGATTGTGGCTTCCTAGTCGCACTCAGAGACACTGTGTGTGTGTGTGAATGCATTCACATGTGACTCGTGGAGGGTGTGTGACTAGAAAAAAGAAACCATGATCCATGTGAGCCTCAAACCTGGAATTTTGGACCTTGAGAGAACTTCCTCCAATGAACTTGTGTGAGCCAAACAAATAGACAAAATGGAGTAGAATATGCTTGATGATGATGTTAAAATGAACTTGAGGTCTCTTATATTTATAGGCTTCCATGAGGGTCCATTTGATGTTGAGGCTGACCTGACCTATTTTACATATGTATAGGGCTGACCTAATCCAATGTACATGAGTGGGTTCATAAATTCAAAAACAAAATTCTTCTTGTCCAAATGAGATTATCTTTAGGTCAATTTTGGTCCTCTCAAAAAGAGGAATTCAATTAAATCATCATTTGAGATTTGCAAGGTGTAATTTGACCCTAGTTGCATAAATTAAAACACCCAACAATAGGTTTAGGAAATCTAGAGTTGTTACAGCTCCACCACATAACCAATTTAGGGAATTTAGAAATTAGAGTGCTCCACCCAAAATAGCACTACAGGAATATAGATATCCAAACATCTCCACCCACTTTGCACATAAGGAATCTATAACCTAGTACCTCCACCTGCCTTCTGTAGGAAGAAAAAGCACACTAGTTATTCCACCTAATGGCCTCAATGGAAATCAATAGAGTTGGGTCTCCACTTGTTAACTAAAAAATCAAGATTCTAGAGCTTTATTCAAGCTCCACCTGATACACAATAGGAAATTGGAGCACTTTATCCATTTGCAATTATTCCATAGCAATCCATTTTTCATTCTCCTATCCTTCCTCTTCCCCGACACTTTCCTCTTTTATGCTTATCTCAAACTATGCATAGCGTTTTTCCTCTATCTACCCTCTCAAGTATTTGTATGTGTCTTTTTCCTCCATTTTCCTAAGCTCTCTATGTTTTCTTCTTTTGTAGTATATTTGTTTAGTGGCATCTTAACAATTCACCCTTGCCACAATAGTGGGAAAAATCGTCCTTTGTCCTCTAGGCCCATACACTACCATTAGAGAAATTTTGAGGTCAAAAATGAGCCTCAATACAAAAACGTACAAAAAAAATCAAATTTATAAGAACCAATATGATTTAATATGATGACTTCAGCCATCGAGGATGATTCACCATTTTTGGAGTAAAAAGGTAAAAAGATTAAAAATAAATAAAAAACTACTTTTTCAAATCATATTTTCAACTTGTCTTCCTATGATTTTACTCAAACTTCAAGCAGGGGCACTCGCTGGATGCATAATTTAATTGTGCATCCCAGGAGTACCCATGTTACATACTTTTGATGGACCCTACTACATGAAAAATATGAAATACATGAAAAAATTTGATTGCAATCACATATTTTCATATATTTCAAATTTTTCATGTATTAGGGTCCATCGAAAATATGCAACATGGGTATTCCTAAGATGAAACATAAAAATCCTCATCCAACAAATGCTATGCTGCAAATTTGAGTAAAATCGTACGCAGGTGAGTTGAAAATATTTGTTGAAAAGTAGTTTTTTTCTTTCCCTCCAAAACTTGATGAGGTAATCTAATTTTATTTTATTATTTCCACTATTATTTTATAATATTCCTTAGGAGGCCCATTTTAGACCTAAAAATTTCTATAATGATTTAATCAGGTGCAGCTTTGTGATTTACTCAATAAAATCCCATACCCCCAGCTTAATTCCTAACCATATTTTCCTTTTAGTCTTCCCCCGTCGGTAGTGGCTCCAATACACAAGCTTAAATGCCTTCATCTCTAATTGTGTTTCCCTATGTGTTTTAAATCAAGGAAATTACTCAGGTATGTTTTAATGTAGGATTAGGCTGCACAAGATATCCTCCCTCTTCAACTCTACAGACTCTAAATCAGTGTCCCTATCAATCCAATCATCATTTTATTATTTACATTAATTCATATCTGTTTACATAACAACGCTTGCAATAATGTTTACAAGAAGGTGACAATGGGTTTGTTACAATATCACTCGAGACAATTATCTCTTTAATTTCTCATACCTAAGGGAATTTAATTGATCATTCCAAATACAATAATGAATACTATAATGTTTTCATAGTTAAGAACATTTTAAAAGGTTTTCATATTCTAAATATTATATCATGCCCTTATCTTTTGACACTGGAACTTATCAACATCCTCCTAAATAAAGGGAATATTTCAATGGATTGGTGCACATATCAACCATTTAAATCCAACTATATGAATATATGATTTATGATTTTATTCAAACTTCCCTACAATAATACATAGGAACCACTACAATTTTCTGTGAAAATTATGGGTTGGGTCTATTTTAGGTCTCCGCTTTAAATAGTTTGACATTGGAGAAAACTATTAGGTTGGTTGTGGGTCTACATTGAAAGGGTCACTCCCTCCTAGGAATACACCTAAACCTGTTATCCAATATCCTAATACTAAACATAGTATTTGTGAGAATAAAACTTGAATTTCAACTGAAACACTCACTTTACTTAAAAATGGCACATTCATTACAATATCCTACCAGAAGAAACCTTTAGAAATGTGCAATCTAGCATCATAGAGTCAAGGGTTGATCCTTGAGATTCATTCTCTCCAATTAATTGTACAATAATAATGGTGGTTTTTTCTATGGGTTAACTCACATGCAAGTATTGTAGAGCGTTAATTTTTGTTTACTTATAGTATTGTAGTCTAGTTATTTTTTATTTCATACATTTGTGTGCATCAAATTAGTTCCACTCATGTTTCTACAACCACTAAAAAAAACAAATAATCATATTAGAGAAATTTTGAGGTAAACAATGGGCCTCAAAACAAAAATTTACTACAAAATTCAACTTTATAAGAACTAATAAGATTCAATATGTTGATTTCAACCATGGGGGATGATTCACCATTTTTGGAGTAAAAAGGTAAAAGGATAAAACAATAATAAAAAATAAAAACTATTTTTTCAACTCATATTTTAAAATTATCTCCCTACAATTTTACTCAAATTTTGAGTGGGAGCACTCATTGGGTGCATAATTTAATTTTTCATCCAAGGAGTACCCATGTTACATACTTTCAATGGACCTTACTCCACAAAAATGTGAAATACATTAAAACAAAAACGTGATTGTAATCATGTTTTTCATGTATTTCACATTTTTCGTATAGTTATGGGTTCATTGAAAGGATTAAACAAGGGTATTAATTGAATGAAAAATTAGTTTATGCATCCAATGAGTTCTCTCACTCGCAATTTGAGTAAAAATGTAGGGAGAAAAGTTGAAAAAATAAAAATTTTCTCCCTCTAAAAGTTGATGAGGTAATCTAATATTATATTATTATTTCCATGATTATTTTATAATATTCCTTGGGGGGGGGGCATTTTAGACCTCATAATTTCTATAATTATGACATATTTATTGAGGGTTGAGAGATCTTATATTAACTCTAGGAGCATCATTGCACCCTTGGGCATTGTAGATTATGTTGGATTCTCTCATAGTTAGGAATTATTTCAATTTAATTCTATTTGAAATGTTAATGTGTATCCTCATTATGGTTTTTTTTCATGTTTTTATTTTAATCTCAAATTAGACATTTGTATGCAAACCCCAATTTGAGTACTCCATACACCACCTTAACCCAACGTTTACAAACTGATATAAATTGCACCATGTGGTATAGAATTTTCTTTGAGCATGCCATATCGGAATCTAGTATTACATTAAATATTATTTAACATCCCAATTTTTTGTTTGTACTATCATTTCTTCTTTTTAGATTGCAATTTTGTTTTCAATAGTAGGATTCTACGTAGCCTCATCCCCTTTAGATTTACTACTCATGTCATCATGGAAAAGTCAAGTATTACATTCAAGTACTTTATTCATTCTATAGTAGCCCAACTCCATCAGAGTCAACTTTTTATAATACATGGCATATATTGTTCATGGCCATCCTACAGTACCAATTCAAATACCACAAGTAATTTTGTGCAATAGACACAACAATTGAAATAGTGGTGAATTTTGAGCTAGCCCATACAACCATCTAACCAAATATAATGTTGATTTATCTATATAGGTTTCTTCTTCAAGTGATCATGAAATAATTAAAATAAATGTTGTACATAATATAAGGGGCAACACCTATCATCACATACAAAGAAGTGATACTCCGTCAATATTACCCTTTCATATTCTCTACTACCTTGGTTATGCATGTATGTGATATGCATAATTAGGTTGACCTAATATAAGTGTAAATATTAGATTTGAATCTTATTTTTTAGCTTGAGATTGTATCTCTCAAAAAAATCCACTATCGGAATTATAGTACAAGCATGCGAGTTATCTTTCATATTTTAAATTTCTCATCTTAACATTAACCCACATTGTTAAGCCCCATATAAATCCCCATGTTAAGCTTAAAACTCCATGTAAATCCATAGATAGTGAGTTAAATGTCTATATATATATATATATATATATATATATATATATATATATTGTAAGTTTGGTAGGACTACATCTTTTTACATTTTCATCAACATGTCTAGATACATCACCCCGATCGGGGAAGGGAATTGAACCTGTGATGAGTGCCATAATAGCCTGCCTCATCACCGTTTAACCAAGACCCCACAGACTTATATTATTGTTTTCATCTAGACCCTTTAATTGTAATGGCACCCTTGTCTCCTAAATAAACACTAAGGAGACCTAGTTTTATAATATTCTCATCTCAATCTTGTGCATTTATTATATTGTAAAAGGAGGTTGCCTCATTAAGGAGGCTTATATTTCATTCTGGAATATTTTTCTCAAAGCATGGAGCTCCTTGTCTTTATATTTTCATGCTATTTTGGTATCATTTCATACTGCAATCCTAAGGTTTTTCTTTTCCAATCGATACATCTTTGCATTTTCTCTATAATTTTCTTGGGAAGTTTCAAATAGTGAAATTTTAAGGATAAAAAGGAGACATATTACAATACAGGTTAGAAAAATTTTAATATTTGTCTCATTATACTTTTAGAAATATATACTATGGAATTATAGGGTTTCTGACTAGTCCTAAAATCAATTTTAAAAGAGTCATATTGTAACTTTCACTGTAAACTAAAAATGGAAATTTTAGATAGAAACATTTTTAGGATGCTAAGGAGAAATAACATGGTATTGGTGGTCAAAATTTTATTTTCTGGTCCATTATACTTTCAAATATATATAATATGGAAGATAGGGTTTATGACTAATCCTAAAATCAATTTTAAAAGAGCCATATTGGAATTTTCTCTTTAACCTTTTTTTGGTGAAGTTTTAGACTTTGAATCTCTTATAATCCAGAGGAGATAAATTGTGTGTGGAAATTTTTTCATATTTTGAATCTATATACTATAATATCTATCTCTTGTGGAAGTTATGGTTTTTTATTGGTGCTAAAATTAGTCTCAAATCAGTCATTTGGGAATTTTCACCATAACCTTTTTTAGTGAAGTTTTAGAATATAAAATTTCAAGAGTTTAAGAAGGCATATTAGAATACTATAGACCAAAATTTTAGACTTAGAAGAGCTCAATTTTTAGAGACACATCAAGACAAATATCAACCATATAGAGAATATATTAGGGGTTTAAGTGTATATAAATTACAATTGGAATTTATTTTTGAATCAAATATCTACTTTTCATGACTCAAATTTTTTATAAAGAGATAAAATAGTGTCATTATTGTTTTACATGAAAAATGGTGCTCCAAAATTATTTCACAACTAGATATCCAAAGAGCTCAACCATGATTCAAGAAGAAAGAGAATAAATTTATCATTGGATGGAACAAATGGAAAATAAGATGAGTGAAAATAGCGATAAAGGTAAAAGAAGATGGATGAAAACATCGAAATATAGAAAAGAAGATGGGTGAAATTCTAGAAAATATGGAAAAGAAGATGGAAGAATTGTAAAATTCCATGTCTACCATGTTCATACATGCCCTAGATAAGAGACTCCTTAAAGGAGATACCAAGCTAAAATAAAATCACAAAAATGTAGAGGAAATAAATATTGAGGTATAGAATCATGATTATTCATCATCTTCAAATCTGTCTCATTAAGGGTTCAACTTGACGCTAAGGAAGTACTTAACTCCTAAAATTGATATGAAGAAATTTTATGGTGAATATCCTATAACATGGATATTATAGACAAGCAATTATTTGATCTACACCAAGTGCCAACTTTGCAAATGCTAACTCTTATAGCTTTGTATATAGAACTTGATTAGTTTTTTTGGTACCAATGGCTTTTTGAAGCAAAAAAGTACTCTATTCTCTCTTGGTCCATTTTTACAAATTAAATTATATCACATTGGGGTCATATTAAAAGAAGCACATTCTTTATTCAATTGATAAATCTTTGGAAAAATTCTCATCAATTACAAAATATCAAAACTTGTCATTTATTATGTATTTCCAGTAGTAGAGTTCCAAGTAATGTTTGTAGATAAAGTACCATAAATTTTTCAAGAAAATTACATATTATTAACCTCAATATGGGGGATTATTTATTGGGTTGTCTCATTATTACAATCCAGATGGGTGTTTTTGATGTGGAATTCGGGGTCTAATGGCTACAATCATTGGGAACAATGGTCCTTAATTTTCAAGGTATTTTCATGATATTTCTATAAGGAGGCAAGGCTTTTGGGGGGCAGGGGTGAATATTTCCCTTTGATATGATGGTTAGTCCTCCAAAGAAGCTGAAAGGTTGGGAAGATGAAGGGTTAAGGTGTGATTATAAAAATAAGAGGGACGATAAATAAAGGTGTTCTTCTTCTTGGTTCTTAAGCTTATAATTTTCATCTCTTCTATTATTTTTTCATACATTTCTATTGTCTCTCTCATATATTCAAATTGGAATGATAGTTGGTGAAACTTGTGTAATAAGAAAGGAATGTGGTGTAGTGAAATTTCTTTGGACTAGATGGCTTTGAGGACTAGGAATGGTCTTGGTTGTGTGTGGCACATAGAGCAATGAAGAGAGGAACCACCAAGGCACTAAAAATATTATAGAAGGACTCCCTTGTTCTATGTAGACCTACATGGTGTTTCTGTGAATGCGAGCCTAGTCAAATATGGAAAGGTTGATCACTGAGTTTTATTGCGTGTGTGAAGGAGAATAAAATTCACTTAAGGTGATAAAATATGGTTTGAATATGAGTGCGTGAAATACCACTAAGTTATGTTCTCCACAAGGCATTAAGATATAGCATGGAAGTGGAAAAATATGAGAAAACTTGTAGCAAAACTAAGCCTATTGTAGGTTGGAACGTGGCTCACCTTAATTTACTTTATCATATTATTTTGGAATCAATACATACACATTTATTTATGTGTTAATGATATTTATTTCATATATGGTTTAGTGATATGTATGATTATTTAATTTATATTTTTAGAAAATTTATATGTACATGTATTAATCCTTCATAAAATTTATTATGGTTGTTATTATCATCCACAGTGTCCCAAGGCTGAGAACCAAAGGAGGTAACCTCAAACCACTTAGGATTTGGTAGCTAGCCCTACCAAATCAGAGAGGGCTCTCTCTATGACCTCATAACCAACAAGGTGACTGGAGAGGGTAAAAATATATAAGGCTAGGTATTTAGTGTTAGGTCCCTATATTACTAGTATAGTCCCTTATTTTTGTTAGTGTAACCCCCTTATTGTTATTATTGTACCCCTGTAACCCCCATATTGTTATTATTGTGCCCTTAAATTATTATTGTTAGGTTGGCTAGGATTACATTGTGGCCCCACTAGGATTATATTGTGGCCCCATGGACTCCTATATATAGAAAGGAGGTTTTGCAATTTGTATCATCCAAGAATTGTTCATTCATGTAATGTATTGGAGGTTTCCCCCTTGAAGTGGCTTTATTTCTAAGGCGTTTATATCTCTTTTCTTCTATTTTTGGAGCTAGTTTCACAACATTTGGTATCGGAGCTTTGGATTCTAGGGTTTCACTGCTCCAAATAGGTCATCGTGGCATTGTCGCTATAAATTTTTTCTATGAAGGTTTAGAAGCTGAAAATTTTATTGTGCGAAGCCAAAATGCTGAGGAACATCTTCGCAAAATGTTAGAGCTTGGTTCGGAATATTTTCGAAGATATAATCTATGAAATTTAGGTCATTTTGCAGGCTCCTGAATTTAACCTAAACAGGTCATCGTGGAATTTTCACTATAAATTTTTTTATATGAAGGTTCAGAAGCTGAAATTTTTAGAGTGCGAAGCTAAAATCTGGAGGAACATCATCACAAAATTTCAGATCTTGGTTCGCGAGATTTTCTGAGATATGATCTGTGGAAATTAGGGCTTTTTCAGGCTTCTGAATTTCATCTCAAAGAGGTGACTGTGGATAACTATTCATAGATTTCTCTCTGAGCATCGGATTGGAATGATGTAAAAAGTGGCTACAATTAAATGGACTGTATTTTGTTGTCTATAAATTTCAGAGCCAAAGGAGGAAACAATGACACGTGCCAAGTCGTACAGGTTCGCTCTACTGAACTAGTCCATAATTGGGTCATTGTGGGAGATTAGACATAACTTTTTCTTGAAGAATCCAAATCATATCAGACCTGTGGCATTTGAAAGAAGCTTCAGAGGGCTACTACAGTGTCAAACTTTAGATATTTAAGATCTACAATTATATAGATAATTCAATTTCAATATCGAGCTTCTCAAAATCAAGTAAACGGTGTGTATTTTTTTTCCGAATTGCATAAGTCTTGTTTGAAGAATCAAGTCGAATTGATTCCAATGGAATATTGTAGAATAGATATCAGTATTGGATTCTAAAATGGCCCCTAAAAATAATTCAACACCCATTAAGCCTTTATAAGTCTCTACTATGACTCATGAAGATGAAGAATGGAAACATGACATATCAAAATTACAAGAGTAAGTGCAACAAATTTTGCTCTCGCAAAGAGCAACAAAAAATGAAATGGAAGTTTTGAAGAAAGGCATGGAAACTAAGATGGATGGTTTGAAGAAAGGCATGGAAGCTAAGATGAATGGTTTGGAAGCTAAGATGGATGGCATAGAAGTGGGCATGGAAGCTAAGATGGATGACATGGAAGCTAAGATCGATGAAAAAATGAAAGACAACATGGAAAACATGAAGAATTATCTAAAAGTAGACATAGAAGATTTGGCAAAGTTGATACAAGAAATTTTCCTAATGGTGAAAAGATAGTAGAGGAAACTCATGATGAGAACAAAATAAATGTCAATCATGATTTCATAAACTCTAATGTTGGATGGAAGAACCGCCATATTCCAAAAATGGATATGAGGAAGTTTGATGGAAAGGATCTTGTAACATGGATACTACAGATGGAACAATATTTTGATCTCAATAATGTGCAAAACACACAAAAGGTACGCATTGCAACTTTAAATTTAGAACAAAATACATTTGTATGGTATCGATGCCTTTGCTCCCGTAAAAAAATTGTCACTTGTTAAATTTTTATGGAGGAAATGATAGCACATTATGAGGATACAAAGAGCAACACATTCTTTAGCAAATTGATAAATCTCAAACAAAAGGGTTCAATGGGGGAGCACATTGACGACTTCCAAAAATTGAATATAAGGGTAACTGATATTTTAGAGGAACATAGGATTGATCTCTTCATAGATACTTTAAAGGATAACTGTAGGTTTTAACCCTGTACATAAATTATCTTCAAACGAATCTTAAAAACAAAAAATAAACAGTAGCAAGAGCATAAAACATAAAACAGATAAACACAAAGATTTTCCCCTGGATCCCAAATCAGGACGACCAGCTTGATTTTTCATTATATTCTTTTTAGTGTTACAAAACATATATATATATGCCGAAGCATATGTTGAGCCCCCAAGATTGTGCTTTCTTTCATCTTACTTTACCTCATTTTCCTTTGTCCATTGTTATTCCGGACTTGATTGATCAGTGAAATTAATTAAAATTACTTTTAGAATGATTAACATGGCTAACTTGCTAAGTTTTGTGATTTTTGTCATTGTAATGCATTTTGACCGGAACTAGCTGCAGAATGCAGACATTCCGTAGCTAACCGGCAATTCTGCAGTTGTCTTCACGTTCAGGCATGTTCCAGGTGTCCTCTCAAGAAAAACCACATATGGGTATATTCCACGTCATGTCCACATCATTCGTTGCTCACCATGAAGGAAGAACCGAATTCTGGACGTGGTTTTGGTGCGTGGGAACTCATTTAAGGAAGCGGACTTCTAATAGGACTGTCTTAGTCCAGATGTCCTTTTTCTCTTTACGTTGCCATCTTCAGAGTCCTAATGTGATTTTGATAAGGAAAGACAAGGATCCCTGTATTGTTGCAAGTTCTGTTATGTAAATTTGTTATAAAAACACTTGGGAAACCGAGAGATAGGCTAGATTTTGCTTAGATTTCATGCTATATTTCTGAAGACCGAAACTGCTCTGTTTCAAGTTATTTTTCCTTTAATGAAGAAGACAGCTTTGCTTTGAACGCGTTGAGTTGATTTGGAGTTAGATTCCGTCTGGTGGTAGAGGGCCCCTGCCTCCTGCACGGCTTTATTTTCGAAATTTAGATAAGTATTTTAGTTGTTTTTACGTTTTTGAAGTTTGAGTTCGTAGTTAATTTCACTAGCCACTATAGTTATACTTGTTCTAAGAACTCTTCCAAAAGATCATGATAATGAATGAGAAATGGCTATAGTGTTGTAGGATTTAATTGTAATTTCTTTTGTTCACTATCACAGTTGAACTTATACTAAGAAAACTCTTCCAAAAAATCCTTATGATGTCTAAGGCATGAATGTGATCCTGAACGTTTCAGTTGTTTGTTTGCACTAAGTAGCATAGCTGATCTTACTCTTAAAACGCCCTTCCAAAATACCATAATGATGGGTAGGAGATAGCTGTGATTTCTTAGTTTTTAAATTGCTTTCAGTCTTTATGTTTGCATTTGCACTAAATTGTACAGCCAGGATTGTTCTAAGAAACTCTTCCAAAATACTAATCATGATGGACAAAACAGGCTGTAGAATCCCATAGATTAAGGCATGATAACTTAGTTAGGGTACTCCGGAGTCAAATTGCATCCAATTCATGCTCTGTTATTTTGTTTTAAGTTTGATAATGGCTTGTTACTTCAACACTGTTTTAGACTAGTGACATCTTAACGGGGGAAAATTTTAAGGATGGAAAATTATCTTGAAGTTTAAAAAATTGGCAAATCTCACTAGTCCCTAATATGAAAACTATAAAAATTTTATTGATGTATTTGTAAAATTATTCAAATTTATAATGATATTATATATATTGTCTATATAATGTTGGCGATTTTTAACATAAAATAATTTTATATTGTAAAATTTGGGCGAATCATTTTTATAAAAAAATGGAAATTGGCGAATCTTTTTTTTAGAAAAACCATGGAAAATTAGCCCACCTGCGAATATTAGCCCCTAAAATTTTCCATGATCTTAAGTTCAGTTTTAGCTTAACTCATTGCATTTTCACTTCAAAATTAGTTGTCATCCACTACATATTAGATTACATTAGTTGTTAAACTTAACAAAACGGCCTTCATTATTTACAAAATCTCTTCTTGTTCCAAATCTATAATTGATTCATAACCATATGAATAGAAGACAATATCATTTCCATGCCTGAAGTACTTTTGCAACTTCTTTACCACTCCATAAACAAAGCCTTTCCTCAAAAGACTACTTTAAAAAGAAATCTATAACTCTTGAGTAAGGTTTAGTGATGTTTAACTAAGTTGTAGAATAGAGTTAGGAACTAGTCTTAGAGTAGAGATCTTATGATGGTATCAATGTTTTCCTCCAAATATGCTTCAACAAATCTTTAATCATGGATAAAATGTTGCATCATTATAAGCTAGTTGTTTAATTTTTTAGTTAGGAGAATTTGTATACTCAGCTGACCATTTCTCAAGCTCTCCCAAAATACCTTTGATGAAAGAATTGGACAAGTTAAGTTTATGTTTTGATTCATTTCCTTAAAGTCATTATCAAGCTTTGTATTTTGCTTAGTCATAGTTTAGGATTGATTTTGTTTCAGTATTTGCATTTTCATTTGTCATTTGTCATCAACCAATTAGGCTTCACTCTGTTTTTTAACCAGTAGCTTCTTTCCACTAGCTTTTTAGTCATTTTCCTTGAGAACATAAAAACCACCAAAAGACCAAAAACATCATAAATCATCACAAAAGACCAAAAACATCATAAAACACTAAACACAACGCATTAAGAGACAAACACCTAGGCACATACAGTGCACTTCACTTCAGCAGTTTACCAACCCTGGTTGACAATTAAATGAACTCAATTTAGGAGACTAGATTGAGCACAAACATTTTGGCGCCGTTGTCGGGGAAGTGAAAACTAGGTAACCTTTGTTTCTTAACCCCCAAAAACAATTATATGCGTAGAGAGAGAGATTCAAGGGGTAGATTTATAAGCAGCAGAAGCAGAAATTTGATTCCTAGAATACCACTTGTTTCACCTAGACCAAGAGCTAGTACACCTTCAACTCAGACCCACATTCCATCCTTTACTGATCCTAGACTTCTAGAAGATCTAAGGTCAGCTATTCCATTAGAGAAACTTTCCACTTCATCCACTGAACCTGCCTTAGAAGAAGATCTAAAAACTCCTGTTAGGGACACAAACCTTTCTACTTCCATAGGAGAGTCAATCATGGCAGAAGAAGGGGGAGGAGGAGTCTTTAATGGAGAACACACATTATTTGGAGGTAGAGGTAGAGGTAGAGGAGAAGGAGGTAGAGGTGCAGATGGAGGAAGAGGTAGAAGAGAAATAAGAAGCTCTTTTGGGTTCCCTATAATTGATGAAGAAACCAATACAACCATGAAAAACATTTCACCATCTGTCCTTCCAAACTTCTATGGACTTAAAACTGAAGATCCTGAAACCTTCCTATTTGAATTCGAAGTTCTGTGTAGAACTTATGACTACTTACAAGATGCTCAAAAACTGAAATTATTCCCTTCAACCTTGAAAGGAGCAGCATTGAAGTGGTTTATGAGTTTGATCAATAGTTCTATTAGGACATGGGAAGACATGAAACAAGCATTTCTAGAGAGGTATCTAGATTATTGTATGCCGGTCAATCATAAGGAAGAAGTGTTTAAGATGTTACAAAAAGAAGATGAAAACTTGGAAGATTTTTTGGAGAGATTTCATTACAACATCAAAAGAGCAAAAATGGAAAACCTAGATCAAGACACCTTAAAAGCTCTTTTGTTGAAAACAATTAGGGATGAATGGTTGGATATCATTAACATGATGGGAAAAGGGGATATATCACAGCTCACATTACCTGAAATATCTGAGTTATGTATCAACCTTTCAAGAGGGAAATCTAAAACTATAAAAGGTCCAAGAGATCCTGCTCTTGCAAGGGCAAGTAAGTCTGCTTCTGGGACAGTAAGTAGATCAGAAATAGGACATATGCTTGATGATTTCAAATCTGACATCTTAGGGAGTCTTAGTGAACAAATATACACCCTTAAGATACAAAACAAGCAAAAAGCTGAATCTGATGCCTTGGCAATCTTTTGTCCCAAATGTAGAAAGAAACATGCCTTGAGAGAGTGTCCATTGGATGTAAAAGTTGTAGAGACCTGTGTCATTTGTTCTGAAAAACATGAGACCAAGAATTGTCCTTCTCTTCCTAGTCTCAAAGCTGTCTTTCAGGAGGAAACTCCTACAGATTCCACAGAGTCCCTCAATTTTGTATCTAGAAGGCCTTGGCAGGGACCTCAGACACAAGGATTCCATGATCAAATGTATAATCAACCTCCACCTTGGAATTCTTGGCAGCAACCTTGGTCTCAATTTCAAAATCAATCTCCAGCTTGGGCACAAGGATCACAAAGTCCCTATGGAAGATACTCCCCATACTATCAGTATCCACCATCCTATCCACCATACCCACATTTTTATCCTCGAAATCCTCAACAAAAGTTTCCTCAAAATCTTCAACAAAATTTTCAACAAAATCCTCAACAACATCATCAGAACCAACCACATCAAAATCAACCACTTTCATTACCCTTCCCTCAAAAATCAAATCAATTGCCTGCTCAGCCCATACCAAACCCCAATAATAAAAATCCTCAGAACACATACATGATAGAAGGCCAACAGTTTCCAACTTATTTAATTACTCCTCTAGACCTTAGTGATGTTCAACTTAGGTCTGGAAGAATACTTGAAAAGAGGAAACCTTCTGTGATCATACAAGAACAATATAACTCTGAGGAAGACTCTCTACGGGTGAATAAAAGTCTTGAGGAAGACACATCTTTTCAAGACCCAAACACTGAAAAATTAAAGCAAAAAGATCCAATAATTTCAACTCTTGTATTAGAGCAACCATCCACATCTACTTCTATACCTCCCTTTCCAGAAAGATTACAAATTGATAGAGGTGTAGAAAAACAAATTATGGTGCCTAATTATGATTTCCTAGATGAGATGAGAAATGTTTGCATTAAAATTCCATTATTACAAGCCATCAAGGAAATTCCAATTTTAGCCAAAACAATAAAGGAGTTGAGTATGAAGAAAACAAGAAAAAGAATAAGAGAAACAAAGAAAATTCAACTAGCAGGAAAAATAGCAGACATTATGATGGGCAAGATTGCTATTCCAAAGTATCTTGACCCAGGAAATCTAGTTGTTAAAATTCACATCAATGGAATTGAAATCCAAAACACACTCATTGATTTAGGAGTAGCAATCAATATCATGAGTAGACAAATCATGGATAAACTGAAACTTCCTAATCTTCTCTTTACACCCACATTATTACAATTAGCAGACAGATCTGTGATCAAACCAGATGGGGTAATAGAAGACATTCCGGTGTCCCTAGATTCTTGGGAGTACCCTGTGGATTTCATGATCCTAACTCCTAAGAATAATCTAGGAGGACATCCTGTTATATTAGGAAGACCTTGGTTGGCTACAGCTGATGCTTTTATTAGTTGTAGATCCGGTGATATGTATATCTTTGATGGTAGTTCAACTAAGAAATTCACTTTATATCCTCCAGCTAGGAAAATTACAGATCTAGATGACACTCAATGGATAGAGGATGAAGAAGATTTACAACCTCTCTTCACAATTTCAGAAATTAGTGAAGATAATCAAATTCTGAATACTCTAGAAAACTTTGAATCCTCTCCAGAACACAAATATGAATCATTTCAAGAGGGATCAAATATTGAGTTTTTGTCATCAAGACAGATGTCTCTTCATTCCATGGATAAATTTGGCAGCTCTACAAGTGAGATCTTTCCAGGCAAAACTTTGAACATAAATAAGAACCTAGAGAAATCTCAACAAGAAAAGTTAGTCAAAGTATTACAGAGACACTCTTCTGCATATGCATGGGAGTACACTGACATGAAATGGATAAGCCCCAAGACTTGCACTCATCACATCTATATAGAGGAAAATTGTAAACCAATCAGACAACCTCAAAGACGGATGAATCCAAATCTTAGGGAGATTGTTAAAGAAGAATTGAAAAAATTGTTAAATGTCAACTTCATCTATCCTATTTCAGATAGTCAGTGGGTTTCTCCTTTGGTAATTGTGCCAAAGAAAAATGGTAAATGGAGGGTATGTGTTGACTACCGGGAATTAAAAAAAGCTACTCTTAAAGACCATTTTCCCTTACCTTTCATAGATCAAGTGTTAGATACATTAGCTAGCAAAAAGTACTTCTCATTCCTAGATGGGTTTAGTGGTTACAACCAAATCCAAGTAGCACTTGAAGATCAAGACAAAACCACATTTACTTGTCCTTGGGGTACCTATGCTTACCGAGTATTGCCATTTGGATTATGCAATGCACCTGCAACATTCCAAAGGGTAGTATTAGGAATTTTTTCAGATCTAATACATGATTGTGTAGAGGTGTTCATGGATGATTTCATAGTTTATGGAAACACATTTGAAGAAGCTTTAGAAAACTTGGAAAAAGTCTTAAAGAGATGTCAAGAAGCAAACCTTTCACTTAGTCATGAAAAATGTTTTATGATGTTTACTGAAGGTATTGTTCTAGGTATTATACCAGTAAAAATTTGACTCCTGCAGAGTTAAACTATACTGTAACTGAAAAAGAGTTTTTAGCTGTTGTTCATGCCATAAACAAATTCAGACACTATATAATAGGCTATGAAAATTTTGTTCACACTGATCATTCTGCAATTAGATACTTAATGAACAAATCAATTACTAATGGCAGAGTCATAAGATGGTTATTGCTCTTACAAGAATTCAACATTACCATTCTAGATAGGCCTGGAAAACAAAACAAAGTAGCCGATTTCCTATCTAGACTCCAAAACATCCAAGACAATACCCCAGTTGAAGATCAATTTCCTGATGAATATCTTTTTGCAATTTCTACTCAGACTCCTTGGTTTGCTGACATTGCTAATTATTTAGTTTTAGGAAAATTTCCTTCAATAATGAATGCAAGAGATAAAATAAAAATCATTTATGACAGTGCAAAATATTCATGGGTTGCTAATGAGTTGTACAAGACAGGTCCAGATTTGATCATTAGGAGATGTGTTCGTGAAGATGAGATGCCCGAGATTCTCAAAGCATGTCATGATGAACCTTGTGGTGGACACTTTGCTGATAATAGGACAGCCTATAAGATCCTTAATTTAGGATATTATTGGCCATCCTTGTTTAAAGATGCTAAAGAGTATGACAAAAGGTGTGACAGTTGCCAAAGGGTAGGGAAACCTTCTCCTTCAGGTGAGATGCCATTACAACCTCAGGTACATATTGAACCTTTTGAAAAATGGGCTTTGGATTCTGTAGGACCTATTAGTCCTCCATCAAGACAAAAGAGATATATATTAGTTTGCACTGATTATGTTACCAAATGGGTAGAGGCCAAGCCATTACTTTTTGCTAATGAAGCATCCGTAGTTACTTTTCTTTTTGAGGATATTTTTACTTGTTTTGGTGTCCCAAGGGAAATTGTTACAGATCAAGGAGCTCAATTTACATCAAGGCTAGTGGAACAAATGATGGAGAGGTACAAAATCAGGCACAAAAAATCTACTCCCTATCATCCACAAGCAAATGGTCAAGTGGAATCTACTAATAAGGTCATTGAAGGAATCCTAACAAAGACTATTCATTTACATAGAAGAGATTGGGTAGATAGGCTTCTTGAAGCCTTGTGGGCCTATAGAACTACATGGAGAAACACAACAGGCCATACTCCTTATGAACTTGTTTATGGAAAGCAAGTTTTGTTTCCCATAGAGTTCCAGATTCAAACTTTCAAAATCGCAGTTCAGCTAGGACTTGATTTAACGGAGGCACAAAAGCATAGATTGGAGCAGATTAATGAATTGGATGAGATCAGACAAGATGCAGTTCAGAAAACAAGTCTAGTTCAATAGCAAAGGACTAGATGGCATGATAAGTACATCAAAGAGAAGAAATTCAAAGAAGGTGACTGGGCTCTCTTGTTTGATTCAAAATTCAAGGATTTTCAAGGTAAATTTCAAACACATTGGCTTGGGCCATATGAAATTGTTGAAATTTTTGACAATGGAGCAGTAAAAATCAGGACAATAGATGAAGAAGAGGTCACTTTTCTTGTGAATGGTCATATATTGAAGCTGTATCACAAACCACTCTCAAGAGAAGAATTTTTCAAGAAGTTCCAGGAAAACAGTGATGTGAAGTTAATGAAGAAGAATCTTTCTTCTTCATCAACTTGATTGAATTTTCTGAAGCATTTCTTTTGAAAAAAAAGAAGAAGGTATAAACATGAAAACCAATCATTGATTGGCATGTTTATATAGAAAAGATAGGGTGAAAATCAGAGTCTTTCTGACACTCTAACTTTTCCCATTTTGTTTTTGCAAGCAGCTATTACAAAATCATAAGTTCAGATCCATTTACTTATGATCCATCTCATTTCATTTCATTCCATTCACTTATCCATCCATACTCCATTTCATTCATTCATCCATACTTCACTTCATTCCATATATCATTCATCTCATTCCATACTTCATCCACCTCATTTCCATATCAAAATTTAAAGTTTGATGTTTTTCTGCAAATGAATAACACATGTCATGGATTGCAGGACATTTCCTATATTCTTCTACTCCATTTCATAAATTGAATCCATTCCATTTCATCATCCACTTCATACATATCATGTCTCATCATCCATCTTCATTCATGCCATATAACATTTCACTTATATTCCAAATCACTCCATTCCATGATTAAAATGCTCTACAGGTACATTCTGCAGCTAAACAGACATTCTGCAGCTGATCAGACTTTCCGCAGCCAGACAGTCATTCTGCAGCTACAAATCCTGAAGGCACTAATCAACAGACATTTGAATTGCAACAAGATGATCCAGTATATCCATGAATAAGAAGAATCAAGAAGGTTTATGAAGACTCTTCCAAAGGAGAACAAAGAAGACAAAGACCACAAAAAGCAAATGAAAAGCAAAGGTAACAAGTTTTGATTATAATGGCATATCATAAACTTTAGCATAGTTTTAGTTATGAATCATTCAAAAAAGTTGTTTTGATTATTTTTATTGATCATGTCCAATATACCCTCCACAAACTTTGGATAAAAATTTCTCATTTCAAATTCTATACCCGACCATCATTTAAGCGGTTAAAAAGGCTGAAGTGTTTGATTTCCTCACATCACCCAGCCAAATCATTTAATGATGATTTTTTTTCCGTTGTAAAAATCTCCGCAGTATTTTCACTCATTAATTTGTTTTCTTCACCTCACTTCATTAACTCATTCCGTAACTACCTCCATCACTCCATTTCGTAGCCAGCCCTTCATCATTTCATTCCACAAAACAGAGATATCCCTATCACCGTGAGCAAAGGTATATCAATTTGAAATATCAAACCACTATCACCATGAGCAGAGATTGAAGCATTATCACCGTGAGCAGAGACTGAAGCACTGTCACCGTGAGCAGAGATTGAGGCATTATCACCGTAAACGCAGAGATATATCAGTGTGGAATTTGAAGCCATTATCACCGAGAAACAGAGGTATATCAGTGTGGAATTTGAAGCTATTGTCACTGTCAACCAGAGGTATATCAGTTTGAAGATTGAAGCCATTGTCACCGTGAACCAGAAGTATATCAGTTTGAAGGTTGAAGTTATTGTTTCCGTGGGCAGAAAGAGTATTAATCTGAATATTGAAGAAAGAATTATGGGCCTCATTGTAAGAACTGAACCAGTGGGTACAAAATATCTGGAAGGATACCCTCAAAGTAGAGAAATGTTGCAACAGGTAGGATGGCTACACTTTCTTGAGAAATTTAATGGCTTCCACAAAGAAGTCACTAAAACATTTGCAAGGTCATTTAAAGGAGCTGAGGTTGAAGTGGGAGATGTTAAATTCACTGTCACTGAGGTTTTCATTGCAGAAGCAACATGATTGCTTAGAAATGGAGAGAGATGGTTCAAAAACAGAGAATTCCATAATGAATCATGGAAGCAAATTCTAAAATCACTAGGTATGGATGTCACTGTGTTTAAGAAGGGAATTCCAAGTTCTGCATTGAAAAATAAATGGAGAAATATATTGCTTATTCTGCAAAAATTTATCACATGTGAAGGTAGATATGGCACATTTTATGTTTACCATATTAGATTGATAATGCATTTTCTGGAGGAAGAGTTAAACTTGCCCTATTTCTTGCTTCAAAGTTTGAAAAAGATGGCTTCTTGTGTTCAAAGAAGGGTCCAATTCTTAGAGACAACCCTATACCATCATGGCTTGGTTAAGATTTTAATTGAACACCATTTAGCCAAAACAAATGATACTTGGGATAATTTCTTGATAAGAAATCATTTTGAAGAGCCAAAAGAGCCCTCACCTGAACAACAACCTACAAGGAGAAGCAGAAAATGGAGAGCCTCTAAAATTGAAATTGACAAAACAATACAGGAAAGTAGTGAGGAAATAATCTCAGAGAAGTTGACTCAAATTAAGAGACAACTCAAGAAAGAGAGGGTAATCAGAAAATCTGCCACAGAAAAAGGAGAGGGATCATCCCAGCCAAGAAGAAGCCATAGACTCAGGGGGAAACTAAGGAAAACTCAGATCAAACAAACATGGGTGATAAATATAGAAGATGAGGAAACATCTATTGAAGAAGATGTTGAAGAGGATTTTAATGAAGAAACCCCTGAAATTGACCCTGCTCAGCAAGAATTTTATGACTATGTTGAAACATTGGAAAGGAAAGCTTCAGAGAGTAGAGATAGAACCCCTAGTCCTCCATTGTTCGAAATAGATGTGTTAAGAAGGGATAGGTATGAGCTGGAAATACTTAATAGACACATCAAAAATGAGAATGATATTCTGAAGGAACAAGTCAAACTCAAAACCAATATGAACTCAACCTTATCGCTACATATGGACAAAGTGGAAAAGGCTAATGAAAAGTTGAAAAAGAGGAACAAGAAGCTAATCAGGGCACTTATCAACTTAAGGTTCAAACTTGTCATCAGAAAACCCAGAAGACCTTTAGCTTCCAGGCAAAGAAGAAGGAGAGGATTAGATGTTCTTGCAGAAGTCTCTGAGTTTATGGAATAATTTGCATGAGGACATGCAAGAAGACAGCAGTGGGGGTATGTTGAGCCCCAAGATTGTGCTTTCTTTCATCTTACTTTACCTCATTTTCCTTTGTCCCTTGTTATCCCAGACCCAATTGATCAATGAAATTAGTTAAAATTACTTTTAGAATGATGAACATGGCTAACTTGCTAAGTTTTGTGATCTTTGTCATTATAATGCATTTTGACCGGAACTAGCTGCAGAATGCAGACATTCCGTAGCTAACCGGCAATTCTGCAGCTGTCTTCACGTTCAGGCATGTTCCAGGTGTCCTCTCAAGAAAAACCACATATGGGTATATTCCACATCATGTCCACATCATACGTTGCTCACCATGAAGGAAGAACCGAATTTGACGTGTCATATCGTGGGAATTCATTCAAGGAGGGCAAGGCAAGATTTAATAGGATCATTCTGCATGATTTCCTTTTTCTCTTTACGTTGCCATCTTCAAAGTCCTAATGTGATTTTCATAAGGAAAGACAAGGATCCCTGTATTGTTGCAAGTTCTGTTATGTAAATTTGTTATAAAAACCAATGTGGAAAAAATCTGAATCTGATTAAATCTAGCTTCAAGTTGGGATTAAATCGGCAAAGTCGGGATTTTTTCGAAAAAATCGGCAAAAAATCGGCAAAACTAAAAAAATACAAAAATATTCATATTTTGAAAAAATCCCGACTTTTTGGAAAAAATCCCGATTTTTTCGAAAAAATCCCGATTTTTTCAAAAAAAAAAATAAAAATTATTAAAAAAATTACCTCCCTCACGATTTTTTGGATCGAATCGATTTTCAAATTCCGGATTTAACGATTTTGACGGATTTTTCAAAATTTAAAAAACGCGGAAAAATCCGCCGACGACCCGCCTTGAAAAATCGATTTTTTGAAAATCCCGATTTTATCCTTGATTTTTTCCACATTGATAAAAACACTTGGGAAACCGGTGAGATAAGATAGATTTTGCTTAGATTTCATGCTATATTTCTGAAGACCGAGACTACTCTGTTTCAAGTTATTTTTCCTTTAATGAAGAAGACAACATTGCTTTGAACGCGTTGAGTTGATTTGGAGTTAGATTCCGTCTGGTGGTAGAGGGCCCCTGCCTCCTGCACGGCTTTACTTTCGTAATTTAGATAAGTATCTTAGTTGTTTTTACGTTTTTGAAGTTTGAGTTCGTAGTTAATTTCATTAGCCACTATAGTTATACTTGTTCTAAGAACTCTTCCAAAAGAAGAAAATCTTCCAAAAGATCATGATAATGAATGGGAAATGGCTATAGTGTTGTAGGATTTAATTGTAATTTCTTTTGTTCACTATCACAGTTGAACTTATACTAATCAAACTCTTCCAAAAAATCCTTATGATGTCTAAGGCATGACTGTGATACTGAACGTTTCAGTTGTTTGTTTGCACTAAGTAGCATAGCTGATCTTACTCTTAAAACGCCCTTCCAAAATACCATAATGATGGGTAGGAGATAGCTGTGATGTCTTAGTTTTTAAATTGCTTTTAGTCTTTATGTTTGCATTTGCACTGAATTGTACAGCCAGGATTGTTCTAAGAAGCTCTTCCAAAATACCAATCATGATGGACAAAACAGGCTGTAGAATCCCATAGATTAATGCATGATAACTTAGTTAGGGTACTTCGGAGTCAAATTGCATTCAATTCATGCTCTGTTATTTTGTTTTAAGTTTGATAATGGCTTGTTAGTTCAGCACTGTTTCTTGTAGAATAGTGATATTTTAGTTCATATTTAGCTTAGCTCATTGTATTTACATTCCACAATTAGTTGTCATCCACTGCATATTAGATTACATTAGTTGTTAAACTTAACAATACGGTCTTCATTATTTACAAAACCTCTTCTTGTTCCAAATCTATAATTGATTCATAACCATATGAACAGAAGACAATATCATTTCAAGGCCTGAAGTACTTTTGCAACTTCTTTACCACTTCATAAACAAAGCCTTTTCTCAAAAGACTACTTTAAAAATAAATCTATAACTCTTGAGTAAGGTTTAGTAATGTTAAACTAAGTTGCAGAATAGAGTTAGGAACTAGTCTTAGAGTAGAGATCTTATGATGGTACCAATATTTTCCTCCAAATATGTTTCAACAAATCTTTAATCATGGATAAAATGTTGTCTCATTATAAGTTGATTGTTTAATTATTTAGTTAGGAAAATTTGTATACTTAGCTGACCACTTCTCAAGCTCTCCCAAAATACCTTTGATGAAAGAATTGGACAAGTTAAGTTTATGTTTTGATTCATTTTCTTGAAGTCATTATCAAGCTTGGTATTCTGCTTAGTCATAGTTTAGGTTTGATTCTGTTTCAATATTTTCATTTTCATTTGTCATTTGTCATCAACCAATTAGGCTTCACTTTGTTTTTAACCAGTAGCTTCTTTCCACTAGCTTTCTAGTCATTTTCCTTGTGAACATTAAAAAAAAAACCATCAAAAGACCAAAACCATCATTAAACACTAAACACAACGCATTAAGAGACAAACACCTAGGCACATACAGTGCACTTCACTTCAGCAGTTTACCAACCCTGGTTGACAATTAAATGAACTCAATTTTAGGAGACTAGGTTGAGACCAAACGGAGAGACACGACTAGGGTGATGCGGTCCACAAGAAAAGACGATTTTTGATTCGATGTTGAAGCGAGATGAATACCCTTCGATATTCTTTGGTGGGGTTAAGATGCATCGGTGCAGAATTTAGCCTAACCTAAGTTGACAAAGAGCGGGAGGAGAACAACTTCTCAGAATATTTTCTGCCAAAGAAGTCTGAAGATCGATCAGAGGATCGAAGAGAGCTGATTCGTTTTGTTTGGTAGACTTCCAAGAGAGGGAGTTAGTTGTCAGAGGGAGCAGAGGGTTCTTGTCTTGCCAAGGACCCTAGATTCGAGTCTCTAGCATAGAGAGGAGGATTCGTTCGTAGGTTTTTGCGAAGCCGGATGGCACCTCCACGGACTACGTGATCCGAATAGGTTGGATGGCTTCAACTTTCATTTGAGAGGCCAAAATCCCCCTTCCAAGTCATGGAGGCATACGGCTTGGTGGAGCATTCAAATAAAGTCTAGTCACGTAAGCAATGCTCTTCTCTGAATAAGTATGAAGAAGTGGGGCACACGCCAAGCGCTTTATCATGGACAGGGTCAAAAATCATCACGGTCTCACACATGGTGAAAGGCAACGACAAAGATGTAAATGAATTTTTTAATATTTTGATTCATGCATAGACTATGTGAAAGAGAACCCCGCAAGAATAAGTACTTTCAAAAATATTAGTTCTATGAAATTCAAATAACGATGAGAGCTCTGTGAAAACAATGCCAAGAGTGGGTTGGTCTCTTGAAGACTTCCCCTCACACTTGCTAGTTGATTCATCCGGAAATTCTAGCGAGAAATCTTCAATAGAAGGTAGTTGACCATCACTTCCTTAATCATCGATCAAAGGAGTTTCATACAAGCGTAAGTTTTCAAAATTAACAATTGAATACATTTGCATGTAAAAAGGAAAATCAAGTTGGAATGCATTATTACCAACTTTTTTTATGATCTTGAAAGGACCAAAGCGAATGGGTTTGAGTTTTTTACCTTCCCCTTGCATCCTTTCTTTGCTAATGTGCAACCATACCTCATCTCCCTCTTGAAACTTGTGATCAACCCAGTGTTTGTCATGCCTCTCTTTGTATTTGCTTTGACTTTTCTCAAGCTATTCTTGAACTTGTTGATGTATCATCTGAATTTGCTCAATGAACTTTCGAGCCTTATCAATATCACTATGGCCATCAATTGCAACATCCTTCCCAAAGATGAAGTCTAATGGAAATTTTGGCAAATACCCAAACCATGCTTCAAAATTTGAGGTTTATGTTGAAGAGTTCTTTGCCCGGTTGTATGCGTGATGAATGTAATGCAGTTGTTCATCCCACAACTTAGGATGTTTGCTGCAATATCCTCTCAATAGATGCACAACTGTTCTGTTCACCACTTCAGTTTATCCATCTGTTTGTGGATGAAAAGCAGTACTCTCTTTCAATTTTGTGTCCATCATTCTCCATAGATTTGACCAGAAATTCTCAATGAACATGGAATCCCTGTCACTAACAATAGAAGTGGGCAATCCAAAATGAACCCAAACATTTTGAAAATAAGGTTCAACAGTATGTTCAGCAGTAATGGTCTTCTTACATGGCATAAGTATACACATTTTACGGAATCTATCCACAACTACAAAAAGATAATCATGTTGCTTTCTTGACATAGGTAGACCTCCAACAAAGTCCATGGAGATTCTCTCCCATGGCCTTGATGGTACCGGTAGTGGCGTGTACAATCCAAGCTTCCTATTACTAGGCTTACTTGTTGCACACATAGAACAACCTCTTATAAAACGTGACACACTATCTATCATGCAAGGCCAATAACAATACCTTTGTAGATGCGCCACTATTTTTCTTACCCCAAAGTGTCCAACAATAAGAGAAGAATGAGCTTCTCTCATGACACTTAGACTCTCTCCTTGTGGAATACATAGCTTTCCCAAATGAAACAACAAATTGTTATGCATGTGATAATCTCTTTCTTCAACTTGATTCCCTTCACTCAAACTAGCATACACATCTTTGAAATCAACGTCATGTGCATATTGTTCTATGTAACTCTCATGTACAACAAAATCATTTTTGAGTAAAGTATAAGCACTAATGATTGGTCTCAAAAGCATATCTACAACTTTATTGAATATACCTTTTTTGTACCTTATAACCAAGGGAAATTGTCGAAGAAATCCCATCCATCTGAAATGTCTTGATTTCTCCAATTTTGTTTGTGACTACAAGTACTGCAATGGTTGGTGATCGGTGTGTACAATAGTCTCTTTACCCATCAAGTAGTGTTTCCACTTCTTGACACTTTGTACCAACACATATAGTTCTTTTTCATATGTAGGATAATTAGTCACAGCACCATTAAAAGTTTCTGAATGAAAGGCGATAGGCTTACCATGCTGCAAAAGGACTGCGCCCATGGCATAGTCATTAGCATCAGTTTGTATCTCGAATGGCTGTCTCAAATTTGGTAGTGCAAGGACTGGAGCTGAATTGATCTTGTCCTTTAAAGTTTCGAAAGCTTGTTGTTGTTTGCCTCCCCATTGGAAGTCTTTCTCACACTTGTCACTACATGCATAGGAGTTGTGATGGAAGAAAAGTTAGCAATAAATTTCCTCCAATATTGAGTTGAACCCAAGAAACTTCTTACATCGGTAACTGTTTTGGGTGTGGTCCAATTCACAATGGCCTCCACTTTAGAAGGATCAATCCTCAATTCTCCTCCTCCTACAATATGTCCCAAATAGACCAAAGAAGTCTTTCCAAACTCACATTTTGACATCTTAAGAAACAATTTATCTTTCTTCAAAATATCAAGAACTCTATTTACATGCAAGACATGATCTTCTCTTGTTTTGTTGAAAATCAAAATGTCATCTAAGTACACAATAACAAAGTCATCAAGGAATGGTCGCAAAACATTATCCATAACCCGCATAAAAGTTGACGGTTCATTACATAAACCAAAAGGCATAACTAGCCACTCAAAGAGTCCTTGTTTGGTTTTGAATGCAATTTTCCATATATCACTTTCTGCAATTCTTACTTGATGATATCTACTTCGTAAATCTAACTTAGTGAAAAACTTTGCTTCTTTCAGCTGATCAAGCAAATCATCTATTTTTGGGAGTGGGTAATGATTTTTTACCGTAATTTTGTTCAAAGCTCGAAAATTTACACACATGCGCCAAGTCCCATCTTTCTTTGGTATCAAGACTATGGGTAAACCGCATGGCGAGGTGTTTGGCCTTATGATACCTTTATCCAACATCTCTTTGATTTTCCTCTTTATTTCAGCATTCTCCATTATCGACATGCGATACATATCGATGTTTGGAAGAGGACAATCCTGCTGCAACTGAATCTCATGTTGAATTTCCCTTTTTGGAGGCAATCCTATTGGCTCCTGAAACATCTCATGATGCCCATTAACCACATCATATAATTCTGATTTCAACTTAGGATCACATCCCTCAAAAGATTCATGATTAATATCAGCTTTGGGCTTAACCATAAGAAGAACAAAATTCTTACTTGAATTTACCAGCCTCTTTACCTGTCCAGCATTTACCAAAGCAATATTTGTCTTCTTGTGGTGTGCTCTAACAATGAACTCCTTGCCATCTTTGAATAAATGTTACTTGTTCTCATGGCGATAGAAGATCGCTTTCCTGTCATACAAGTAAGGACTCCCTAATAGAATACCAGTTATGTCAAGTGGAACCACATCTAATTCAACTGTGTCAACAAAGCTTGCAGTGATTGCAGACCTCAATATACATTTCCTTGTAACCTGTAGATTTTCATCCTTACAAATCCAACCCAATGGATATGGTTTTGGATGTGGTACGGTCTCAAGGTTAAGTTTTTTGACCAAATATTCAAAGATTAAGTTTGCTTGTGACCCACTTTCAAACACTCTGTCAATCTTGGTATGCTTGGATATGACCCTCACATGAAACAGTTCTATTCTTCATTTGGAGTGTTTATGTGACAGTTTGATGTACTAGTACTGGGTTTAGTTTCAATTTATTTTCCCTTCATTTTCTTCAATCCCATGGCTGTAATTTTAGTCTCATCACCTGAATCAGACCCTAAGTCATGTTGACCTATTGCAGCAATTTTCAGTTTCCCTTTGTTATTGAGTTTCTTTGGCTTCAATTCTGGATGTAATTTCCAACAATGAGTTTCATCATGGCCTTCTTTTGAAAAATGTTTACAAGTCACTTTTTCTCCCTCTTTCTTAACAGATGCATTCTTTTTGTTTTTACCTTTTGGGGTTTTCTCCTTGGCTTTACCCTTAAAAGGTTTCTTCCTACCCTCTTCAGGGATGTTCTTCCTTCTAGCTTCTAGATGTGTGGCTTGAACACAAACTTGATCTAGACTGGTGGGGTTAAACATGAGAATAGTATGTTTTAGGTAGCTATGTAAGCCTCCTATGTACTTTAGCAAAGTGTCTTGGCTCTGCAAATCCACCCCTAATAAAAGAGCTCTTCTCCTAAATTCCTGGGTGTATTCTTGCACAATTTGTCCCTTTAACTGCCTAAAGTTCTGCTAGTTCATGATGGTTTTTTGCATATGAGCTAATGGATAAAACTGTCATTTAATAGCAGCGATAAAATCTGACCATGATAGAATAATAATACCATGTTTCTTGATTTCCTCCTGTGTCTTGGCTTCCCACCAAACAAGTGCTGCATCTTCCATTCTCAAAGAAGCTAATTGAATTTTTGTTTCATCATCTTGAAGGTTCTGTATTAAATAGACCTCCAATTGTCGAATCCAATTATCTAGCTTGTCTGCATTTACTTCACCATTAAACATTGGAAATTCGAACTTAACATAAAGTTTTAATAAAGGAGATTTACCAATGCTCTTGGACTTGTGTGGCTGATGTACTGAAGAAGAGGTAGATGATGATGATGATGATGATGATGAGGGTGAAGATGGTGGCTCTCCATTGCCTCCATTTCCTCCATTGCCCTTCTTTGACTTGTCTTCATCATGTTGACCTCCTTAAGATTCTTGTCCTTCCTTTTGGAGTTTAGATCCTTCTCCTTCCAGTCTCTCATTCCTTTCTTGATAAAGAATTCTAACCATCTCAGTCATGTTAAGAAATGCTTTCCTAAACACTCTTTCTTCTTCCTTAGGGTCAACTTCTTCATGAATTTCTCCTTCTTCATGAGGCATGCTTAATGGAGCTTCTGCTTCTTTAGGAGGTGAATTAGGTGGTGGAAATTGTGGCAATCTTGCTCTCCTTTGCTTTGGCTCCTTTTGAGACCCTCCTGCTTCCACCATTTTTCCTTCTCCCCTTTTGAGCTTGAGCCTTGTTAGCATCTAAAACTTGCAAACAGTTAAACAATTCTTTGCACTAAACAACATCAGAGAAAAACTCTAGCTCTAATACCATTTGATCTAAAATGACTGTATTAGTTTTGTTGTGCTAAGGGTCTTTCAGTTTTAAAAACATGTTCATAATTGGTTCATTAGTTTGCATAAGGATTAAGGAGTTTTTCCATGAATTATAGATGAACTTTAGTGAATTAGAAGCATAAAATAAGTCTAAATAACACTGAACAACAGTGTAAGACAGAGAAATAAGTCACCACATGAAGTTTACACAGCAGGCATGATGAAGCAGTTCACCCCTACTAGGCTACATCTGCAGGTCCAGCTCCCAATGACTTATCCATATTTCATTATGCTCAAAATTTTGCTATTACATGTAGTTACAGTACTCTAATGGTTGTTTTATCTACACCAATGGCTTCAGAATGCTCCAATTAGTCAAGAATGACTCTTCATTCACTCATAATGGTCGAAAATTGAGCCTCCTACACTTTTGCCCAATATCTCCTAGGAAAACTCCGCTAAATGTGGAGAACTCCAGTTAACTGGAGTTAAATTAGGGCTGACCACCAAATTTGGTGCGCCCCTATCTGTTCCGCCTATGAAGTCGTGCATTAAACGTTACGATTTGGGTGGTGGCCACATGCACACCCCCAACCATTAAGTGGCTTGACTGGAACACAACGAAATACAATTGCGGAGTTTATTTACATACATACGCGAAGCAACCAACAACGCTCTTTATAACAGAACACACATAACCTTAAATAGCTTTGCATACACGTGGAATAGGGTTCTCGGGTCCCACAACATGCCAACCAATCACAGCACATCACAATCGCTCACCCACAAGTTTACCACTCTACCGATATCGATAAACCATAACTCTTGCAAAGTGTGCTCGTGTGTAATGCCAACACGTGGCATTCCCTCGTCACATCGCAGATTTCAAATATTACCGCGTTGCAACCTATTTACCTTGCAAACCCTTAACGATATCCGTTAATATTTTTGAAATGCAACATCGTGACTTGTCGTCCACCGTTGATCTACGTCCGATCTAACGTTCCTCACCTACTCGCCCTTCTTCGCATCGCAAATTATATGGTTTAGTTGCGATGTCATCCTAACCATCGATCTATTTCCTTTCAGATCTGCGATCTAATCCTGTCCTTTCATTCTTTACTCTTCATTCTGCAGCTTGATCTCTGTATCCGTTCGTCCTTCACTTAGAAACCCGTTGATGGATTCTGTCATATTTGATCAGAACTTAATATCTTCCTCATACGACATCGATTTTTCAAACTGTTCACGGCGCCGAAATCAGGAATACGAGATCTACGCAACCATCTTGGTTTCAATCCAATCCTGTAACTTTTAATTTTGAGCAAAATTTATGAACTCCTGATCAACTATGCTTTTGAAGACCCTCTGCGCTACTGATCTCTAGACGTTGCCCCTCATCTGCTACTGCTTTGTAATATTCCTAATTAGCTATAGCTAATTGGAATATTCGATTTTGCTCAATTTTGTCGTCTATAGTTTATTCATAAATAAAAAGGTGAGTAGAGGAGACAAAACTCACTTTAGAAATAAAGTTCACTCCCTAGTAGCACAACATTGTAACTTAAGTGAGCCAAGGGGGGCCAAGAGACCACGCAGAGAGGGGGCCCACGTAGACACATGGAGGGACTGCGTATTTTCCGTCGTAATATTCCTAATTAGCTATAGCTAATTGGAATATTCTATTTTGCTCAATTTTGCCGTCTATAGTTTATTCATAAATAAAAAGGTGAGTAGAGGAGACAAAACTCACTTTAGAAATAAAGTTCACTCCCTAGTAGCACAACATTGTAACTTAAGTGAGCCAAGGGGGGCAAGAGACCATGCAGAGAGGGGGCCCAGGTAGACACATGGAGGGACTGCACATGCCAAGAGGGAGCACGTGGCAACGTTGGAGGAGGTGAGCATTAGGGTTGAGAGGAGCTTACGCTATATAGAGGGGAGAGCCTCCTCATTTTGATCATTCGTTGTTGATGATATTGAGCTGGTCATTTTGACTTCTTGAGCACGCTGGCTGTTTAGCCTGTCTGCAGCACTGTTTAGTGCGTTGAGTGTCTCCGATCGGAGATCTCGCCCTTAGCCCCGGGGGACTTCGAGTGCCTGCTTGGGCAAGGTAGTTTCTTCAGCATTTTGTGGGAGGATTGGTGTTTGGATTTTGTTGCGGAGCTGTGCATTCAGAGACTGCGCTGTCATTGAGAGGGAGGACGCAGTCCATTCAGGAGGAGCTCCAGATTGAGTTTCTTACAGGGGTTTTGAGCCTGGAGTTTGAGCAGAGGATCGGCCTTTGCCTTTGGGAGGATTTTGGTGGAGTTTGAGGCCGTATTTCAGTTGTTCCTATTCAGCCTCTGCGCAGAGCCTTGGAGGGCAGCGTAATTCCCTAAGGGGGTGATTTTTGGGGGTCAGCCATTTCAGATATGGTTTCTGGGTCTTGTTGTGGTTGGTGAGTAGAGGAGGATTCCAGATTTTCAGCTCATTCCAACGAGGGCATTAGCCCCAAGTCATCAGTTCAGTTCAGCAGTAGCAGCGACACAACAGTTTTCCAGCAGCTGGGACGAAGTTCAGAGAAGCAGCCATTTCTTGATATTCTAAGAGTATTTCTTCACTTGTCTTGAGCAAGTCTAGGTGCCATCACTCTGATCACCTATTGTACTTCATTATATTTCTCAGCATAATAAAATGGCTTAGCATCTTCTCTCTGTATTTCTGGATGATTTGTTGTACATTCTATCTATGCTATTGTATGTCTGTTTTACTGCTATCTTTATATATTTTCGGGCATTCTAGTTCTATACCACTTGGTGTGTCTATCTCATACTCTTAGACAGAGTCTGGAAAGGGCCAGGTAGCCTCCAGATCTCACCCTCTTCACAGAGGTGAAATATCTGGTAAACGCCCTCCCAGTCCATCTCTGGTTGGAGTTTGCTTGTGTTTTAGAGATATCCCCGAAAACGGATATTACAAATTGGGCATCGTCCTTTGTATAGCTTCGACACTGCCATCTCACAATACCTCTATGAATAATCGATCCCATCCATTCCTAGTACCGGAACGAATTCTTCATCCCAATCTTCTGACAGACAAACTTAGTCTTCCCTAGAGCTTTTGTGAGGATGTCTGTCACCTCTTCTCCTGTTGGAGTGTAATGCAACTGAACAACTCCACGTTGTACACAGTCCCTGATGAAGTGACACCTGATGTTAATATGTTTCAACCGATCATGAAACACAGGATTTTCAGAGAGCTTGATACAACTCTGATTATCGCATAAGATACTGGTCGCTTCCATTTTATCCTTGAGTATATTCACTAACAATTTTCGAAGCCATATGGCCTCATACGAAGATGTGTTGGCTGCCATATACTCTGCTTCTGCTGAGCTCAATGCTACGGACTTTTGTTTCCTACTGCACCAGGAATTCATTCCTGATCCTAGACTAAAACAGTACCCACTGGTACTCTTCTGATCTACTGAACTTCTAGCCCAATCTGCGTCTATGAAACCACTCAACCTTACATCATTGCTACGGGTGTACTTCAATCCAAGCTCGACTGTTCCTTGAAGGTACCTGAGAACATGCTTGGTTGTTGCCCAATGAGCCCTCTTAAGTTCTACCATGAACTGACCGAGGGTATTTACAGCATAACAGATGTTTGGCCTTGTCTTTACCAGATACATCAAAAATCAGATGAGCTTCCTTTATAACGTAGGATCAACCTCATCATCCTCGAACGTGTCGATTTTCTTCCAGTTAGTGATCATTGGAGTTGTCATGGGTCTACAGTCCTCCATCTTAAATCTCTTCAGAATCTATGTGATGTATCTCCCTTGACCAAGGAAGATCTCCCCATTCTGCTGCCAAACCTCCAGCCCCAGAAAATAGTGCATTCGTCCTAGATCCTTCATGTCAAATTCCTCAACCAAATTATTCTTGCAGTCTATGATGATCCCTGATGATCCTTTCAAAAATAGATCATCTACATACAAAACCAGTATCAAAGACTCACTCCCTACTTTCAAATAGTAGAGATTGGGATCTGCGTCACTCTTGACGAATCCCATCTTCTGTAGGTAGCTTTCAATTCAACCATACCAAGCTCTAGGAGCTTTCTTCAGTCCATTTAATGCTTTCTTCAATCTGCACACATGAGCCTTCTCATCATGTGTCTCGAAGCCCTCTGGTTGTTCTATATACACCTCTTCCTCTATCACCTCATTCAAGAATGCAGTTTTGACATCCATCTGGTGAATTTCCCATCCTATCTGCGCAACAAGCGATATCACGGATCTGATAGAGGTGTATCTAGCTACTGGGGTGAAGGTTTCTTCATAGTCAATCCCTTCCTTCTAAGCATACCCCTTAGCCACAAACCTGGCTTTAAACTTCTCGATGTTGTCGTCTGCAGCATACTTGATCTTGTAGATCCACCTAGATCGTACAACTGATCTCTCCTGAGGTCTGGGGGCCACTTCCCAGACATCATTTATCATGATGGAACTATACTCTTCCACCATTGCATCAACCCACACCTAGTGCTGAGTTGCTTCCCAAAAACTAGAAGGTTCTCCGACTTGAGCAACCAAGGCTTGAAACCTCTCAGGCTGCTTATGTTGTCTCTGTTGAGATTTTGTATATTTGGGGTAGCATCCGTTGTGTTGTAGGTCCCAAATTTTGTGGAGGGACTAGAGTAAACTTGATCTACAAGACCTAGAAATGGATTTGAGAAATTTAAAGTTGTGTTCAAGTTATTCAAATAATTAATTATTTTTAATGGATTTTCTAAGTTCAATTGTAAAAATAAATACTGAAATAATTAATTAAACACACAAACAAAATTGTTCAAGCTCATGGACTGCCATCTTTTAATCTGTCATTGATGACGATTAATCTCAAATGCATCAAGGGTTCAATGCAAATTACAAGAGAAAGGCTTATACCACTGAAGACACACACCGTAGAACAAGAACAGATCTGGACTCGTAAATGTTACAAGAATTTCATGACCCTCTCATGAGGGGCAGTATTGCTGCAATTTATCCGTGTCAAGAGACAGCAAAGGCAAGAGGAGAAACCACAAGGACATCATAGAGAGTTCAGAGCCTCAGAGACAACAAGAAGCAGAGGGTGGCCAAGGCTACATTGCTCGTACGTCGCCAAGTAGAGGCAACGTAGACCCTCCCAGGGCATGCAGCCTCCAGATGGCCATCGATGCAACTTCTCCGGCATAAACACTAGGCTTCATGCGTTGGCCGAGGGTTTCAGGGTCGCATTCAGGGCCGAGTCCGTAATCCCGTTTTCTGAGCGACCAGTTAGACATTTGGCACCAGATCTTTAGGTTAGCCACAACATTTTATATCTTTTATTCTCTCGTCGGGTTTTCCAAGGTTGAACCCGCATTTGCCGTACTTAACCACTTAAACAATAAAACCCTCATGTCTTTATGTCCAAAAATCCATGTGTCACTTTGTTGCATGAGTGAATTGGCTCGCAAAATGACCTCGCATGTGTAGGTCGCAGCTGTGTTTATTTTCGGTATTTTTCTGAATTCTAATTGGAAAAATAACTTGTAATAATTAAACCTATGTGAGGAGTGAACAACCAACACCATGAGAATTTTTCACAAAGGCTTCTGTTACAGCAAGATCGTTCGAATTCTCCAACGAATTGGTCAAGAAATATTTTTTCTCACAGTATTTGCGTAATAGCGCGTATCCGGGTATGGGGATTTGACAACAAGAGAGAGCAAAATCCAGGAGAGCGTTGTTGCGATGGGCCTCTAGGCTTACTGTACCCTTCTTGCGTGTAAGAACCGCGGCCACCGGCTCTCGTTACGCAACTCACTTCCGAGCAATAAACGCGTTGGGCCAGCCGCAGGACACCGTCCAGCTCACTTCTCTTGTTTCAAAATTTTTGCCAAGATTCGGAAGCAAGAAAGTCACATCTTCACCAAAGGTCGGTGGGTAGAGATTCTCAGGTGCAAAATTGTGCCTAGCTAAGGCAACAAAAAGGCGGAGGAAGATAGTCATTCGCCGTATATGAGCCAAACATATCCGATTCGATCGGAGGATCATGGAATATTGTTCGTTTGAGTTTTGGTTGAAGATTTCCAGAGGGAAGTCGTTGAGCAAGAAGCACAGAGGTTTCTAGTCACCAAGAAACCTGCATCTTAGGGAGAAGTATTTGTTTTCTTCAGATTTGAGCAAAGATGTATCCATATGGATCGAGGATCAAGACAGATTGGACGGCATGTCCAACTTGTTATCCTGGAAGGGACAAAATCCTCTCGAGTTCGGGATGAGCATGGTCTCAAATATCATGTAGAGAAGACACTTTCTATACCAATGTAATGCGTATCCACTCGTAAAGCATGAAGAAAATCGGCTACTTCAACGTGCGTTTGATCATAGACAAAGTCAAGGACCACATGATTCCTCATATTGTCGGTAAGAATACAACACATGACACAGACCACTGGAAGTGATGTACCAAGGAGGCTCTGGCAGCAAGAAGTAATGCTTTTTGAGAATCGATGTGTATGTTCCGCATGATGAGGGTGAATAGACAGATCCATTCCTCTTTAGACTTCAAGCTATCCGTGACCACCACCTGGCATGGGTGCTAATCCGTATGAAGGGCTCCCTAATGAGGACGACCTTGAATGCTATCTTCCAAGAATGGGAATGTTTGTCCGCAGCATTCGGGAAGAGAAACGTTACCATCATGGGCAAATATGTGGGCTATTCTCTCCACCAAGAGGAGACTGTGGAGGATCACCAAGAAACAAATTGGCCATTGGAGAAATCGGGTCAGCTGCAGTGAAGAAAGAAGACGAGAGGATGCACTTTTCATCAAGGGAATAAGAAGAAGGACCTCTCTAAGGTCCAAAGGTTTGAATCGTGGTGATCTTGGCTTTACGTAGTTGTCCTAAGAAGAAGGACAAAGGAACTTCTCTATCTCCAAGGTCACAGCAACAAATGAATATGGTCACAGATGATGCAACCATGAGTGCCTGGCACCTCAAGAGAAGAGGTGGGGTGACATGGATATATAGAGTATTCATAGACGAATAGTGATCCTTGGAGTTAGCCCTAATTCTGGATCACATACGAGCTACGGTGAGCCTTAAGACTTCCGTAGCGGGATGTGTTGGGAGATGGTTGCGCATGACCACATTGAAGAGCAAGAGTGGGTTGTGAGGCCAAAGAGTGAGTGGGGCAGATGCGTATATGTGCCAGCACGTGGAGACAAAGGCACATGACAGTAAGTTGCACTGCCATGTGCCTGTGCAGTATTCTCTTCTGATCGCGTCACGACAGTAACAGTACCGCCGAAAATCGCGTTTTCATCGCTGAAGACACCGGCGTGATCTTTCCCTGCCATGTGCCGTGAGGAGTCCTCGTTCGAATGTAGATAGTTGTATTACAGGAAGCTTCAGCCCGTGAATTTGGGCATGTCTTGGTCATACAACATCACCCTCTTGTTGCTTCGACAATAGTCATGTTTTTCCCTCGCCACACCATTCGCTTTCCGTATTGTATGGAGGTTTTCCACTCTCTTTGATGCCTTCTGCGTACAATCCAGTTGAATTCTTTAACTTTGTATTCACCACCATTATCCCATCTAACACCCTGATCCGCTTCGCTTACCAAACTTAGGCTTTAAACTCTTTTAAACCAACTTAAGACTTTCATCCTTGGTCTTCAAAACGTAGATCCAAGTTTTCTTCCGGAATGGTCATCAATGAAGGTGATGAAGTACTCAAGACCACTAAGAGCTCTAGTGGACATTGGTCCACAGATGTCCGGGGTGCATTAAGTCTAATACACCCTTGGCACTATCGTTGCTTCTCTGACATGTCGCATTGGCATATTTTCCCACTACACACCCCTTGCAAACATCATCTCGTTTAGTGCTCGCCTTGAATACCTGGTGATGGCCTTTTGGAAAATTCTCAATGCCCCATGATGCAAATGCTCTGCATTCTTCTCGTGCCATAGCTCATTCGTGTCGTTCATCCTGCTACTGTCGACTAGTGCTATTGGAGACTCAAGCTGCAACTTGTAAAGTTTGTTATTTTCAACCCAATCGTGCCTCCTTCCAATTGGGGTGTTCTGACGAGACTCTATTGCTAATAAAGTAGATGGGTCATAACTCGGTTTTGAAGCTCTAGACACTAAGAGCAAGTTCATCTCAACCCCAAGACATGTGCAAGACATTAGTGGCTCGGATCCTGCTTCAAGCCTTGTCCGAAAACTACGTACTCTCCCAATAGGAGTGCATTTTTCTTATTACCCATGGTTATTTTTGAAATTCATTTTCTCTTCGTAGTTTTTCCAAAAAATGCCTCGTACTCCATTCATGTGTGCGTAAGCTCAACTGTTAACATACCAGACATCAGACAAAGTAGTACTTGACACGCAAGCAAATTCTCTCTCAAGTCCTGGATGCGAAATAGAGACATCGTGATCCATCCTCTGGCTCGCCGCGCATTTTTTCCTTCCCAAAGAACTACGTGAACCCTCCGCACCGCTCGCTACAATAGCAGACTCCCCTTCGTTCACTAGCTGATCCTCCTTCCTCGTTACTCATCTCTCCGGCTCCTCGTACCATGCGGTGTACCTTTCACTCGAAAACTATACAACGTTGCAATGATAGATTTATTCCTCCCACTATTATTTCAATAAGTTATTTTTCGTGAAATCTTCTGCAAATATTGAAAATAAATACTACTCCAACATTCACGAATACATATACAGAGAAATAAAGAGAAGTACATAAGCACAAGAATCAATCACATGTATACAATTATTTTTGGACAATTGTCCCCGGAAAAACCCGGGCGGGGAAAACCTAAGTAAGAAATGAGGGTTTTATTAATTCTTCAACAAATTATATCTTTACAAGGAAATATACCTATGAGCAAAATCAAACACCTCGAGACAAAATTTTCGGCTCCCTTTGACGCTTCTTTTTCGACACCTTGATCAGCCTCTCGTCGGCTCCCGTGCCCGTCGCGCGTTTCTTTGTGTAGTCCCGGGCCGCTAGACCCACGTTGGCGTAGGGACCGCGTGGCTCCCTCTCGTGTCGTAGCCTCAAGTCGCCCTCCAGTGGCCCACCGTCGCCCCTCGTCCTCGATCTCGATCACTTCGACTCCCTCCTCCTCCTTCTCGCTTTTCTCGCAAACCCTTCGCCCCACAACTCTCCCAATGAATCTCTTACTTCAGAATTTATCTCCTTTGGCACCGAGTATGCCTCGGGCTTGTTTCCCAAATGACCCTCAAGCTCCTTTATAATCTTCTCATGGAGAACCAACGACCCGCATTGGAAGTTTAATCAATGGCTAAGATTAAAACTTGACTTGATCCTTGTTTTCTAGAAGATTCACACTTTGACTTATTAATACTCCTTAATTCTTTCATTTCCTCAAGTTTAGACTTAGGGTCTTCATTAAAATAATTAATTATTTTAATAAGTCATGCACCGAGTGGAATTTCCACAAACTAGCTTCTCGGGTTGTTTGAATGTTGCTGTCCAAGCCTCCCTACAAAGTTTGAGAATTGGAACACTTCCTGATGCTACAAAAATCAACATTTATACCATCTCTAATGAGTTCAAGTTGCCTAATTGGCCCAATTAAGCCCCAAAATAACAAAATCATGTGCAACAATAATATCCCTTGGTGACAATCCCACCAAGATAGCTCAATAACATAAAAATAAGCCCATCAAGAGGGTAGAATGATCAATAAATTGAGTCGTTGGGCCTTTGAGGAAGCCTAATGAAGTCCAAAGTGTGCCATGGTGAGAAAATGGATTCAAACATAGTAGACAAGGGGCTGGCCCTTGTTTTCCAAGCAAGTCACCGTGGTGCTCCCAACCGGGGTGTGGGGCACAAGGACATCCTCATGGGTCTCCAAGTGATAAAAAATTCCTGTAAGCGATATGTAAGGGCTAGGACAATGACATAAGCTCCTCCTTTGTCTCCGGCAGCTGAGACACATCCTTATCTAGACCTCGAACATTCTCCAAATGTATGGTGCAGTGTTGAGTCGATTGGGCATGGTGAACTAGGTGTATCATCCTCATCCCAAAGGTGGAACACGAACAATCCATGAGCAGCGTTGGAGATCCATGAAGTAATATTTGCTATGTCGTAGGCCCATGGCTCTCAACGCTCACCCTTCAAGTTCCACGTGGCCTCCTCAAGGCTAGGACCCCGATAGAGACCAAGCCCTAAAAATGGAGATCCACTTGTAATCTTGCATAAGATCCAATGCATCCTTTTCCTCCAATACAAAAAAATCATTAGAATAATTAGGTAAAAAAGCATACAAATCATCGAATCAATGGGGCATTTCATGGTGGCATGCCCTTCCATAGTGGGCTTTGGAATGTACAAGTGTCTCCAAGCTCAATAAGGGGGTTAACCATGACCCTCATTAGGTAAGCGAAGCCTTTAAGTGGGTGAAATTTCCATGGCACACCCACTGTGTGGTAGGTGGCATGTGATATAGTGATGGAATGAAGTGAGATCGTGGAAGGCACTGTGCCACATGTCATGGTACAAGGGTAGCTATGATGAAGGAACCCCACAATTTGGTATACGAGTGAAGGAAGGAGAAAATCACATGAGTTACACCGGCCTTCGTTTTTCCACCCTTCTTCATATGCCTTCTAACTTCTTTGATTAATTTTTCTTCATAATCGCTCGTGGCTCTAGGGGATGAGAGCTGATGCATAGGATATAGTAGCGGATACCCCCTTTTAAGGTGGGTCATTGTTAGTTTTTGTAGCATCGGGATGTGTTCTAGTCATGAAGTTTGGTGAGAGGCTAAACACATGAGATCTCCAAAACCCATAAATCATTTCTCTCCGGAAATTCCACCTAGATATGGCTTAACCAGATTATTATCGATTTTTAAATATTTCCCGAGTATAAACTTAGGATTATGGTTAATTAATCAGAATTAATTAAGTCAAACGTTGGATAAATCTCTAGAACTCACACGCATCAATCCTTAACATGATCCTAGGCCTTGATTAAGCTTTAATCTTGGTCGTTGGTGCTCCAACAGAGGATTAGATAACAAGAAGAAGTTGATGGACACTTGGAGAATACAATTACCAAGGGGAGACACTTAGTGATCCAGGTAGTTTGATTTCCTCTCAAAGATGCGTATGATTTAAGGGGCGAGTAGATCCAGCCAGTGATCAGCAGGTAGCAGAGGGGCAGCGCGCAGATTTTCCGCAGGAGTCGAAGAGGAGGCCATAATTATTCTCGAGGAGGCTACGCAGTGGCCACGTAGTGCCCCTCAAGAAGGGAATTTTGATTTAGTCATGTGGAGTGGTTGTTTCAGTGTTGGAGGCCAGTAGAAAATTCCCGAGGGGTTTGACAAAGACTTTCAAAGAAGCAGAGACAGTAGGACATTTGATTTAGAGGGAGTTCTAGGCCGAGCATACAAGGGACCACGCAGGCAAGCACAAAGGTTGACGCAGACTGTCTGGGGGTCACTTTCCGAGCTTATACCGTGTCGATATTGCTTGGAGAGGAGGGTAAAATTCCCTCAAATATTTTGGCGTATTTATCTCGTATAGAGACACCATTTCTGGTATCATTTTATTATACTCAATTTCCCGCATAATAATAATAATAATAAACCCCATTCCACGTAATCGGTTTCCTTTCCAAGTTGGGTTTTTCAAGGGACAATTGTCCAAAAATAACGGTGTCAAAATTTTGTGTGTGCTAGAATTTCTTAGTTTCCAAATTATATTTTTCCGTAAAGATTTTTATGGTGAAAATTGCAATTGAGATTTTATTCATTGTTTGTTGTAAGAAAATAAACCCGTACAATTAAATTTACAATTAGAAGAATAATTTCAGCTTGCTACAATAGATGAAATTTTCACATGGTATCGCTTTTCAAGTTATCGCCCTAAATTTTAGAGGTTGCGTAGCACTCCGTACATGAAGTTCGAATTGTTGGGCAAGAGGATCAATTTTCAGTAGCAGATTGGAAGTAAAGTCGATTTTCCGGGATAGTTATTCCAGCAATGAGGAAAAACAACAACTCATATTTTCGCTAAGCATTTCCCATTGGATGCGTAGGATTTTGCAACAGTTATATCAAACATCGGGTGAAAGAGGAATAGAAAACAAATTATCTTTTCTACGACCAAGGGACAAAATTGACATTCAAGAGGCTTCAAATTTGTTTTCTCTGTGTTGGAGGACGAATTTGTTTAAGCTTGTTAGCATCAACTTCATAGGGTATCCTTCGGTATATAGACAAGTGGGAGCATCAACTCATATGGACAAGGGTTAGAGAATATTTCTCTAGCTACAAAGAGGAGTAGATGTACTAAGATTATGATGGGAAATAATAAAATTGTACTCCAATAGGAGAGGTACCATCGATTTTCGTAGGAGTCGGGGAGCAAGCACCGAAATACACAAGATGTATTGCATGTGCTGCAGATTGGGTATGAACTGATTTCAGTATCCTAGTTACAATATGAGGGATATGTCATCCACTTCGTAAAAGAAAGTGTTTGTCAAACACTCAAGCTAGAAGAGGGTAAGACAAATTAGAGACCAAGCAACAGACGTGCTGTGCTGGTGCCTGACTCTCCCCGTGGCACACATTAGAAGTGATAGTAGCAAAGTGGGAAGGAGTTGGAATGAGTTATGGCATAGGAGAATGGTACATATACACCATGGAGAACTCAAGATGCTCATGGAAAATGTACCATCGGGGTTCCGTAACTTGGCATAGAACATGATGATTTGTGCAGGATGCCTACTTGGGAAGTATGCTAAGGCAACATTCCCAAGAAGTGATAGCGGGCAGGAAGATGGCGGGTGAGGACTTATACATCTGCATATTTATGTCCTGATGTCCACTAGAGATCTTAGGTGGTGCCTAATACTGGCCACCTTTATTGATGACCATTCGAGGAAACCTGTATCTACTTCTTGAAGACCAAAGATGAGGTCTTCAATCATTTTAGGGAGTTTGCCCTTGTGGAGAATGTGACAGAAGAAGATCAACGTGTTTCACTCGTATAATGGTGAGAGTATATTGACAAAGACTTCAGATTTTTGTGCTAAGGAAGGCATCGAAGAGAATGGAAAACTCATATAATCCACAACAGTATCGGGTAGCAAATTGGAAAACAGAACCATAGTTGAAGGTAAAAGCAATGTTATATGACCAGGATTTACCTGTAAGTCATGGGTAGAGGTACAACACGACATTGTATATTCGTAATAGACTCCTCGCAGGGTTGGAGGAAGAAAACGCCTAAGAGGTCTTCAAAGGGAAAAAGCCAGAAGTTATTTAGTTCAAGATCTTTTGCAACGTTTCTTATTACCACACGTGCTAGATGAGAAGCGATCAAATTGGATCAGACTACAGAGACGGGTTTCTGTTGGGTATAGCGAGACCTCCAAGGCATATAGGATCTACATTCCTAGCAATAGGAAGATTGTAGTGAGATGACGAAAGTTCATGGAAGATCGAGCTTTCAAGAGATCTTGTGAGATGCTCATAGCATCAAAATCAGCGACCAAGCTCCATTGGTCTAACAAAAGGCATCTGGGATAGCCACATGGATCCAAAGACAAGAATCGTACTAGCATTTCTCAGTTAGGAATCCAATGAGATCTCATGAGATGGAATAAGTGGGTGATGAGAGTCATAGAACCTCCCCACTACTAGTGGTCGATCCAACAGAGAGGTTCGTTATACATTGAGAGATGCAGAGGAGTTTGTTGGAGCTCGTAGAAAAGAAAGAGAGAGCGCAATAACCCGATGACATCAAGCATTGGTAGCTCAAAGTTGAGAACCTTCCGCTTTTAGGAAGCTACACAACATAGGTGTGGGTAGATGCCATGGTAGAAGAATACAACTTCCCATCATGACGAATGATGTTTGGGGGAGGTGGTGCCAAGGCCTCAGGACAGGTCGGGTTGTAGGTTCTCGACGGATCTGGCGAAGATCAAGTAAGGTCACAGATGGAAGTGTGGAGAGGTACACACAGATTCGTGGCAAAAGGGGTATGCATAGAAAGAAGGGATAGATTATGAGGAGACATTTGCCTAGCTTCAAGCGCATACACCTTTATTTAGTCAGCTATATCCCTAGCAACTCGATTGGTTGCGTATTCACCAAATGGATGACAAGACAACATTCTTGAACGAGGTGATAGAGGAAGAGGTGTGTTACAGAAAAACGAGAGGGCTTTGAGATTTCATGAGAGCACACTCATGTGTGCGCATCGAAGAAAGCTCATACCAGCTCAAGTAGGCTACCAAGGCAATGGTATGTCAGATTTACGTGTACTACTAGCGCAGATGGACTGGCCAAGAGTGACGCAGATCCCAACCTCCTTACTATTCGATGGCAGGTGAGCCACTCATCCCAAAAAGAGTTGTACGTGGATGATCTCATCTTGACAAAGATCACTGTGGCTCATAGAGGACTGCAAGAGGAACCTAGAAACAGATTTTTATATGAAGGATTTAGGGTTGATGCACTATTTCCTAGGGTTGGAAGTGTATGCAAAAGATGGGGAGATCTTCCTTGGGCAGGGAAGATACACTACAGATATTCTGAAGAGGTTCAAAATGTGGGATTGTAGGCCCATGTCTACACCCATGATCACCAACTGGAAGAAGATAGATGCATTAGATGACAAGGATGTTGGCCTCACCTTGTATAGATAGCTTATTGATTCTCTCATGTATCTGGTCAATACTATGCCATATATTTGCTTCGCAGTCAATACCCTCAGTCAGTTTATGGTAGAACCGAAGAGGGTGCATTAGGCGGCAACGAGGCATATTTTGAGGTATGTGTTTGGAACAATCAATTATCGGTTGAGATATACCCAAGGGAATGACGTCATACTATGTGGGTTCACAGATGTAGATTGGGTAGGCAGTTTAGTGGATAGGAAAAGTACCTTCAGGTGCTGCTTCAGTGTTGGATTAGGGATGGTTTCTTGGTGTAGCATGAAGCAGAAGTCAGTAGCACTGATCTCTGCAAAAGTAGAGTATCTGGTAGCAAGCACAGTTACGTGCAAAGCTATATGGCTTTGGAAACTACTAGTAAGCTTGTTTAAGCAAAGGATGGAGGCGACCAGTGTCTACTGCGATAATCAAAGTTGCATTAAGCTCTCTAAGAATCCAGTGTTTCATGACAGGTCGAAACACATAGATATTTGGTGCCATTTCATCAAAGATTGTATACAACGTGGAGCGGTCCAGCTACAGTATGTACCCATAGAAGAGCAGGTTGCAGATATACTCACGAAAGCTCTAGGGAGAGCTAAGTTCATCTATATTAGAGAACAAATGGGTATGGTGGAGAACCTATTTCAGTAGCAGGGACATTATTTTGGATGCTTCTTAGTTGCATTAGTTGGAGTTGCAACAACAACATATGAGAGGGAGTTGCAGTGCAGATGCAGGGTTGGCCACAGTATGGCAATGTCAGGAGTAGCACAGATGCAACATCAGAGTTGCGTAGTGGTTGGTGGGTTGTATGGCTAGACATCAACAACGTGACAGAGGGTGATAGAGAGACAAAGTGTTGTAGCAGGGTGTGTATCACTAGAACACAGTCTTCGCTAAAAGGGAGTGTTAGTTTTTGTAGCATCGGATGTGTTCTAGTCATGAAATTTGGTGGAGAGGCTAGAATACATGAGATCTCCAAAACCCATAAATCTTTTCTAGAAATTCCACAGAGATGGTTTAATTAGATTATTAGCCAATTTTTATATATTTCCTAAGTATAAACTTGATGAATATGGTTAATTGATCAGAATTGATTAAGTCAAGGTGAGAATTCTTTAGAAACTCACACGGATCGACTTCAATATGATCTTATCCCTTGATTAAGTTTTAATCTTGGTTGTTGGTTCTCCAACAAAGGATTATAAAAAGAAGTCGATGGGCACTTGGAGAATACACCAGTTGCAGATACTTAGTGATCGAGGCAGTTCGGTTTCCTAGTAGCAGATGATTTAGTAGTGAGATCGAATCAGTGATCAAGTAGCAGGTGGCAAAGGGGCAGCATAGAGATTTTTCAGAGGAGTTTCTAGTTCCAGAGGAGTCAGAAGAGGAGGACGTAATTATTCTCCAGGAGGCTACACAGGGATTGCGTAGTGCCTCAAGAAGGGAAGTTCGATTTAGCTATGTAGCAGGTTGTTTCAGGTGCCGGAGGCTGGGAAAATTTCCAAAGGGCCTGTACATAGACTTCTAGCAGCAGAGATAGGAAGGAAATATGATTCAGAGGGATGAGCGTACAAGGGACTGCGCAAGGCCACTGTAAAATTTGACGCAAATCATTGTGGGGTCAATTTCTGAGCTCAGACTAAGTCGAGATTGCTTAGAGAGGAGGGTAAAATTCCCTTAGATATTTTGGCCAATATTTATCTCAGATAGAGATGCCAGTTTGGCATCTTTTTATTGTACTTAAAATTTTTGTTGCATAATAATAATAAAACCCTCATCTGCTACACGGGTTTTCCCAAACTGGGTTTTTTCGAGGAAAATTGCCCAAAATTAACGGTGTGAAAATTTCGTGTGTGCTAGAATTTCTCAGTTTCCAACTTTCTATTTTTCTGAAGTTGTTTGCTGCTGTGGAGACCCATGGCTCTCTACACACACCCTATATATGCCAATGTAGCCCTCTAGAGGGTTGGGACCCCGTATAGGGACACAAAACCCAAAATGGAGACCATCTGCAATCATGCATAAGATCCAATGTGTCCCCTATCCTTCTAGTACAACAATTTCTTGAAAGAAATCGAGTTAAAGAGCTTACAAAACATGGACAATAGGTAGGCACTTCATAATGGCATGTCCTTCCATAGTGGGCTTTGGCATGTGCTAATGTCTCCAAGCTCCAAAGGGGGTTAACCAAGTACCCTATTAAATGGTTTCTACTTTTAAAGGGGACAGTACGTCCAATGTACATCCTTCAAATGGTTGTGGCATGTGATAAAGAGATGAATGGAATAGGGAATGAAAGGGGCAACCTTGGCCCACATGTTAGGGTACAAAGGTAGCTAATAAAGGGAATCCCACACTTGGGTAAATAATGTATAGGAGGGATCAATCGTGGAGCCTGAAATACCCGACCTTGATTTTTCCGCCCTTCTTCATATGCCTTTTGCCTTTTATGATTTTACTTTGATTCACTGCTTGGGACTCAAGGGATAAGAGCATGATGTGTAAGGTATAGCAATGGATATCTCCTTTAATGTAAGGCAGTTCATTGCCCACCAGGGGTTGGGACAATCATGGGTTCCTGAATGATAAGGGAGGCTCATCTAGGGCCTATAGGAAATAGGGTGATGGCCATGGGTATGGGGTAGAGATTATGCATTTGGCTTTTACCCATGTGCTAAATGTGTTTCTCCTGACCATCTTTTGCATTTTGTGGTACATTTTCCTGTTGAATGTGGCCAATTATGCTTTTACTTTTCTTTTTATCTGCACCAACTTTGGGGCATCGTTTCAGGACTGACCTAAGGTGTGGGCAAGGGGAAGGGGAGGCTAACCCTATGTGGACCCAGTGGAGAAAGGTGGACCCAGGTGGGAAAGATGATGAATTTTCCCACTAGGGGTTGGGACAATCATGGATTCCTAAATGATAAGGGAGGCTTATCTAGGGCCTATAGGAACCAGGGTGATGGCCATGGGTATGGGGTAGAGCTTATGCATTAGGCTTTTTCCCACATGCTAAATATGTTTGTCCTAACCATATTTTGCATTCTGTGGTGCATTTTTCTGTTGAATGTGGTCAATTATTCTTCTACTTTCCTTTTTAGCTGCATCAACTTTTGGGGCATCGTTTCAGGTCTCACCCAAGGTGTGGGCAAGGGCAAGGGGAGGCTAACCCTATGTGGACCCAGTGGATAAATATCGACCCAAGTGGGAAAGATGATGAATGGGGTTATAATAAATGGAAGGGGAGTGATATATGTGGATGGGGAGCGGGACCACACAACCAAAATTAGGATTTTCCATGTAGTACCATCCCTAAAGCCCAAAGGTCAATAAAAGAGATCCCGCGGGACTAGGATCCAATGGTAACATGCAAAAGAGGTTCTAGGGACAAGAGCACAAACCTAGCCCACTCTTTCCTCCGAATTCGCCCATTAATCCATGCCCAGAAGTTTCCATGATAAGAAATCTACAATACTCAATTACCAAATGACAAGGCATACCTTTAGGTTCGGGAGGCCCACCTTCAAACATACGATCATGACAAATGGGTGAGGGACCACATGGTTGGCTTAGGTGGCGAAGAAATGGCACAACGAGCTAGTTGGTGGCTGTAAGGGGCTTGTGGTCGCTGGCTGAGGGTCATCTTGGAGAAAATTTTCTCCTAGGGATGTCATCTACAAAATGGTGGGTAACAAGTTTCTTGCACCCTTACTGTGTCAAAGTTTGGTATAAATTGTATAATTATTCCAATTTTTTCAAGGGAAAGATTTCTTTTTGATAACCAACTGGGTGAGGGAACCTCTCATAATGTTTTTTATTATAGCAACGTGGATGAAAGGGTTATCTTTGATTCTCATCTTCTATAACTTGTAAGAATATTTCAGAGTACAAAACTCCAATGCTAAACAGTGCTCAGGAGAGTTATGTCCCATAACATTGATCCATGATGGATTATTTCAAACAGTATAATGATGTTTAAGAAATGACTTGTATTTAACCTTTACTATAATCCAGGAATATATTGGTCTTAAATTAGCTCTAAAAAGTTAGCCATAGTGACATATGACTTTAAGATGTACCAAAGGCATGTTAGGTAATACCATTTGGAGATTGAAAGTGAATTTGTGATATAAAACAAATAATATTTATGCCGATAGGTGTTTCTTTGCAGGGTTGGGGTGGGTAGGCACTGTTCAACCCATCCAATTGCAGAGCCCATTTTTGTTTGCCTCCCTATAATTAAAATCTGACACATGGAACAATTGAACCCTGACATGTGGCTGATCAATTCCAAATCCCACGCAATCTCTTCCCAATATCTGTCCTCGTCTCTGTCCAAATCCCACACACATTGTACTCAATATTCAGCTCACGTCTTGCATTGGTATGCCGAAGCCGCCTCTTTCTACTATGAATAGGCGTGGACTTCATCACCACCTCTGACAATTCCAGACCAGGTTATGCACTTCGGCTTGTCCCTTCGAGGGAGCTACTCTTTCTGGACCAAGCCTAGAGGGGAGCTCAGTGGCATGATCATTCTGCATGCTCTTGTTTGTTCTCCTATTGCCAAAAAAAACACATGGAAACATATATGCCCTGCCATGATCATATGTGTCTTGCCTCAGTACTTTTGTTGGAGTGATATACTCTTGTACTGTCCTTTTTGCAAGCTATTTGATGATATTGCTGAAATTGACGGGGATATTGTTGCACACTAGCAACAAATAAAGAACACATATCATGCATGGCATGTCCATTTTCCACCTTCCTCCCACTCCTATCGACATTCCTTTGCATCTCTTGGTGCAATTGCTAGTATTTTAATATAGAGGGTTCCATATATATAACTGAACCCTTTAATTTATCGTAAGAGTCCTGAGAATATATTAAGTTGATGTTTCATTAGATTACAATTTTCAGAATGTAACATGTAATATCCCGGATGGGATATTTTAACTAAAAATGCAGAAAAATACTGAATACCACAATTTGCCGTAAAATAAACATTCACTCAACAGAAGATTGCCATGTAAAATAAAAAGACAGGAAACATTGCAATCCAATACCATATAGAACTAGAATAAACTCAGCTTTATTATAAATAACAAAGGTGTTTACATATAGATCTGACCTAGAAAGAGCTGAGATAGAAAACTGGCCACCAAGATAAGCTGCTGAACGATGCTGGCCACAAACTGAACTGCTGCACTCTCCCTCCGGCAACAGCTGTCACTGAACCCACTGAAAATGATGAAGCCCGAATTGAAGATCTGAATGATCCTCACACCAAACTCTGAATCTCTGTGAAACTCCTAAGTGAAGCCTCCTCAAGAGAGTTGGGTTTTCGTCCAACACTCACAATTCACCCGAGGGTTTCCGTCCTGGGGCTACGGCTGAAGTAGAGAACCACGTCCTCAAACCTCTCATACACAAGCAAATGATCTACTCCAAAGATATCTCCCAATGGCCTCCTCCCTTTCTTTTATAGATCCCTTGGAGCCTTCTAGAGCATTATTTTATTATTATTTTATTCATGGAACACTTTTTCCTTTTATTAAAATATTCCTTTTTAATGCAGGAAAGGGTAAATCGGCTACCACGCCTCCTCTGGTCACTGAAATCTGTGTCTAACTGTCCCATCATGTAGGTCTCCTCGTCCTGGTTCCAATGAGCTATTACACTAAGGTGTTCCATTGTGTATTCCTCCCGGAATGCCACCTTGACCATAATCAGCGGAGTTAAGCCCATAAATAACTGAAAATTCCGAAAGTTATCGGATTACATTGGGACGAAAGCCAAACTGCTCGGATGATGGAGTATATCAAGCGAATGCCTCTGAACACCATGAAAACTCCTCAAAACCCCTCCGAAAAGCTCCTGAGCCCACTGATAGCACCAATCTGTACATGTGACCTGTCTGCTCCTAACTCTGGAAGTCCCTCCTAGCCCTGTCATGGGTGATACCAAAAATGGGAATATTACATAACATTTTTGAACCATAAACAAGAAAATGGAAAAGAGTAGCGAGTATCAATTTCTACTTCAGGCCTTATTGAAATTATGCAATCATTTTGTTAACAAATAGCTTCATTGACATTCATGACTTCACTTTCTTATTTTGCTTGATTCTTTCTGACTATGATATGCATCCCAACATAAAATCTTGGGGTATCCACTGAATCTCGTATTTCACTTTAATGTGATATTACATACTTTCTTTCCAGTCTCTTCCCACTACTGGTCACATTCCTCACATGTGGTTTATTTTTCAATGTTGTTGGGCCAGCCAGCGGACAAATATCCAAAGATATTCCCAAAAAACTCTTTCTTTGGAAGGTATGTCATTTTTTGTTAATGATTTGAACTTTCTATATATCATGTATAAGCTATATCATGTTAAACTCGTACATGTTTAATCTGCAGATTTCCATATCTTTTACCATGTCTTTGCATCTCAGTCATTGCAGTTGTAGTTCTCGTGACTACATTCTGGCTTCCGGTAAGTTCATTTCATATATTTTTCGTTGAGATTATTGAATTGCCTTCCTTATGAACCCTTTTCAGTATTTGAATAGTTTTGTATTATAATCATTACTCATGCTGGTAAGGAGACTTCTTGCTGCTAAAACTTTGACTGAAGAGTTGGAAAAACAATTGATATAAAATAGGTTTTCTAATTCACATGCATAAATGGGTAAATAGATATTGATAAAGATGAAAATTTCAGAGAAATAGAATACATCAAACTGTATATATTCATAAACCAGGTTGTGATTATGCAGACTACCCCTTCCTACAGAGGAGTGTCAACCCATCTGCCTCACCCCAATTTCTAGAGAATCTGTATTCTTATGAAAAGTTTCCAATAGCATCTTAACCCTGAGCTCTCAATTATTATTTCAATGCTTTAGTTTCCTTAGATGGAGTACAGAGGCATCCAACCATTGAATGTACCTTGACATCTCCTTACCACAAAAACGAGATTCCTGTCAACATTACAAGGTTCCAAATTTGCTTACCATATTGTCTGCTATGCTGAATGGTTTGTGATATTTTGAATGTGACTAGTGGCATACTTGAATTAGGCCTACACCATTTGCCTCACAAGGGGACATAGGTGACAGCATGTTTATGATTGTTGACCATCACTGAATAATGGATCATAGTATGTTTCACTGTGAAACTGATTAGCGGGCATTACCATCACTTCTATAGGTAGATCTAGTGGTTGGGGCCCAGACTTAAATGCTTGTGGGGGGACTGCAAAAGATCTTGATTGTGAGTAGTTTATAGGGTTTAGTGAGTCCATTCTCACAGTTGAAGTGGAAAAACCTTTGTTTTTAAGATTTCTTTAATTCAACCCAAAGTTTCAGATTTATACAGGAGAGTTCATCTTCAGGAGATTTCCATGTAATTGATGGGTGGATTAAGGATGAAGAGATTCAATTAATTAATATAGATTTGTTGAAGGTTTCTTACTGTGAGGTGTGAGGTAGGCTCCCTCCAATTTAGACATTTTATCACACCTTGCACTCATTGTTATGCCATGCTACTAATCTCTTGAGCTGATTAATGATTGATCTACAGTTGTGGCCCATCATCCATGTTTAAAGTGTTGTTTGGCTTCTCCATCTCTAAAGCTTCTCTTGTTCTTCTCTTATTGTCATGTTCTTCCCTAGCAACCAATTTTGCATTTTCTATGCAATCGTGATGAGAAGTTTTGTGAGAATGCTTTGCGACAGAAAATTTAAAGGCACAGTTCTTGGATATGTCCATTACATGTTATTTTAAATGGACTTGTAGAGACTGTCCTGTTTAAATATTTAATCAATATACTCTTTGCCACATGAACATGGGATTGAATAGACACCCTTATTTTATCTTGGGTCCACCGGGTCTTTGGCTGAATCTACCATGATACTTACGGAGTGAAGGTCACTTTGATGTTATTGTTCTTGAAAATATTGTCAATTTGTTATTAGTCCCTTTAATATATGGTAATGAGTTTTTTTTTTATCACTATTTTTCTTCATGTGTGATTTCTATTCTTGGCTCTCTAGATTGCCTTATTGATTTGTCCCTCATCATAACCATTCATTCGAAAAACATTTGAAAGGTGATTCTAGTATAAGATTTTTGTGTATTTGACAATAAATGTGTGAAGTGCCCCTTATTTTTGAGTTAGATGGTGATGGGAGTCTACATGAAGGTATATATGTAAATGAGTTTTCCTTGTATAGACTTGATACGCTAAATTCCTGTCACCGTTATTACTAAGCATTGCATCAAGAAAGAGTAGTATTGTTCTTCTCTATTTCTAAGGTGAATTGGATGTTCCCTGAGAAGTTTTTGAGGTGCTTTAGGAAGTCTTCAAGCTTCTCTGCTCCATGAAACCATCATGCAAATATGTCATCTATATATGTTTTTTATGTTACTGGAGTGTACAGATAGGAGATTATTGATCTTCACTCAAAATGCTCCATGTAAATGTTCACAATGGCTAGTTACAAGGGGGAGCCCATTGCAACACCATTTATTTTCTCATATATCTTTCCTTTGTAATTGGTGGAATATGTTTATTTGAGATGGATCCTCACTACTTTTGTGGTTTCTATGTCAATGATGCATTTTTATGGCATTGATTGCATTGTCCAATAGCATCTTGGTATATAGGGATACGATTTCAAAGCTTTTTGTTTTAGTTTTTGGATATGGTAGCAATGTACAAGTGTTCTAGTCTTGGATTGTGTTTAAGAGGCTAAGGACCACGAAATATCCAAAACCCAGAAAAGGTTTCATGAGATAACTTTGGGAAACGCCTTAATTAAGTTAATTAGCCATCATTTAAATATTCCTACGTCTAACTTAGGAAAAGTGGTTAATTAAAGTTAATTAATTAAGTTAGATCGATTTTTCTCTAGAGCCTTCTATTGATGAAGTCAAATTGATCTTAGCCATTAATGGAGATTAAATCATGGCCATTGAGGCTTTAACGAGAGATTATAAGAGGAGGTCAAAGGGGATTTGAGAATACACAGAAAACATTTGAGCAGTTTGACTACCTAGTTGCAGGCTTTCATCAGGGTGCAGTTGAAACTAGGGAAGAGCATCAAAGAGAGGGAGCAGAAGAGATTCAGAGAAGAGATTCCCAATGATATTCTAGTGTCAGAGTGGCAGGAAAAGGGAGGCTGAATTATCTGCAGAGGAGGCCATACAAATTAGTGCGAATAGCCATGAACCCTAGTGCAAGTTTCCAGAAGAGGCTTGTTTTAGTTACTAGAGGCCAAATTATGGTCCCAGAGGCAGAGCGAGTCATTTCCCGAGGCAAAGGGAGGCTAAATGTGTCACTTGGAGGCAGTTTCCGAGATGTACAAATCTCCTTCAGCCAACAGTGTGTATTACAAGAAGGCATTGCGAATTCCAGTTTGTGGTGCAAGTCACCTGGAAGAGGAATCAACCTCCCAAGATCAAATATATTCTCTTGGATTAATGATATTGATATTTTGAGGTAGTAATAATTCTGGGCAATACTGGTCACGTGGGTCAACCTCCAGATTAAAAACTGAGCTTAGATCTTCAATCTGATGTAGATGACACCTAGTTCTTGACCTCCAAATAGAGAATAAACTCGACGCTAAGATGACATAATTCTACCTCTAAAAACATTGCAAACGCGACATGCAATCTTCCTCGAAATTTGATTTCAACCCCTAACAGATCATATATGTATACCTACGACATATGATAAGAGATACTTGGCATGAGTTAAGAAATAACTCTCATCCCCTTGATATCTGTAGACAAACTTAGCTCCCCAAATGTCAACTCAGCCTCCTCAAAGGTCAATATGCTCTCGGCTGTACATCGGCCCTCAGATATAATATTCTCAGCCTCCAAAGAGATGGACTTCTCGGCCTACTTCAGTAAGTGAGCATTTAGCTTGCAAATGTTGAGTCTTTCCAAAGAATATAAGGGTTTCGGCCTTCCCAAATAACCAATGATCTTGCTCGGGAAAATAAGTGAGTTTAATACGCAAACAATTGAGAAACACGTCTAGGTATCACAAATATTCACACCCAAAAATAAGTGATTGATATTATTCTGCTAACAAATGAGAAATTTGCCTAGGAGTGCATTAGATCTTGTCTGCAAAGCAATATAACTTGTCCATAATGCAAGAGAATCAACCCAGGTGTATTTACCTGAATTTTGGCTTTCCAAGGAAAAGAGGAATATGCTCAGGTTACTGAGAATTTTGTGAAAATTTCAATCTTGAAATACTACTGCAGTGATAGATTTATTTCTCCTACTTATTCTTACAATAAGTTATTTACAGAATTATTCCAGTAAATTTTGAAATAAACACTACTGCAGTAATCACTCATGTATATGCAGAGAACAAAACAGTAGAAAATACAAGCATAAGAATCAATCACATAAACACAGTTATTTTTGGACAATTGTCCCTGGAAAAACCCAATGTGGGAAAACCCGTGCAGCAGATGAGGGTTTATATTATTCTTTAGTAGTGAAATATTTACAAGGAAAGTTTGACAGAAACAATTAAGAAAATTTCTTGAGATATAACTGAGAGAATTCTTCTACAATCCTCGAAAGAATTTGTGACACGTGAGGGATTCACTAGCCCTCCCTGCGTCACTCTACGTCTCTCCTGCGTGCCCCTCTGCGTAGAGCCAACGTATGCCTACATCAGCACTGCATGAGGCCTCTATGTTGCTCTTGCGTGCTGCTTCTATCGTCTTTTGTTGCTTTCTTCCCTCGAACCCTGACACTGCTAAAACCCTTTGCTTCCTTCGCCTTGCAAATATCCCTATGAAATTGAATTCTATTCCTTCAAAATCGACTTCCCTCGGGTTACTGAATTGCTTGCCCAACTTACTTTACAAATGACCCTCAAGTCTTCTTTTATAATCTTCTCATTGATAAATCAACGACCCACATTAGAAGTCTAATCAATGGCTAATATTAAAACTTGACTTGATCTTCGTTCTCTAGAAGATTCACACTCTGTTTTATTAATACCTATTGATTATTTAATTTCCCGAAGTTTAGACTTACGGTATCCATTAAAATAATTAATTATTTTAATAAAACATGAACCGAGTGGAATTTCCACAAACGGTTTCCGAGTTCTTTGGATCAATGGTGTTTAAGCCTCGTCACCAAATTTGAGACTTAGTTCACTTTCCGATGCTACAAAAGTTAACACTCCCTCTTAGCGAGGAAAGTGTTCTCGCAATATGCCTGCTGCATACTACTCAAACCTTGAAGCATTCTATGCACTGTTGATGCCTGGCTGTTGCTACCGCTCATCTGCTACCTTCTGTACTGCTGCCCATGAAACTGCCACTGCCACTGCCACTGCCTCATCTGTACTGTAGCTCCTTCTTAATTCTGCATCAATCTATTTCTTCTATTGAAATGGATTCTTGATCATCCCCATGTTCTCTTTGAAGTAGATAAACTTTCTTTCCCAGAGCCTTAGTAAGGATGTCTGCCACCTGTTCTCTTGTCGGAGTGTATTGTAATTGTATAGCTCCCATCTGGACAAAGTCTTTGATGAAATGACACTTGATATCAATGTGCTTCGACCGATCATGGAACACAGGATTTTTAGAGAGCTTGATGCAACTCTGATTATTACATAGAATGTTGGTCGCTTCCATCTTTTCCTTGAGTAAATTCACAAGCAGCTTCCTAAGCCATATGGCCTCACACGAAGCAATGATTGCAGCCATATATTCTGCCTCAGCTAAGCTCAGAGCCACTGACTTCTGTTTCCTACTGCACCAGGAGGTCATTCCTCATCCAACATTGAAACAGTACCCACTGGTACTTTTCCGATCTACTGGGCTCCCAACCCAATCTGCGTCAGTGGACCCACCCAATCTGATGTCATTTCCTGGGGTGTATATCAATCCAAGATCGACTGTTCCCCGCAAATATCTGAGAACATGCTTGGTTGCTGCCCAATGTGCCTTCCTTGGTTCCACCATGAACTGACTGAGGGTGGGACAAAGTAGTATCAGCCTCATCATCTTCAGACGTATCGCTTTTCTTCTAGTTGGTAATCATTGGAGTAGCCATAGGTCTATATTCCTCCATCTGAAACCTCTTCAGAATTTATGTAGTATATCTTCCTTGACCAAGAAAGATCTCACCCTTCTGCTGCCAAACTTCCAACCCCAAAAAATAATGCATCAACCCTAGATCCTTCATGTCGGATTCTGCAGCTAAATTCTCCTTGCAGTCGTTGATGAGCCTAGATGATCCTGTCAGAAATAGATGATCTACGTACAACACCAGTATCAGAGGCTCATCCCCTACTCTCAGATAGTAGAGATTGGGATCTCCGTCACTCTTGATAAATCCCATCTTCTGCAAGTAGCTATCAATTCAACCATACCAAGCCCTAGGAGCTTGCTTCAGTCCATACAAGGCCTTCTTGAGTCTACACACATGAGTTTTATGGTTTGTGTCTCAAAGCCCTCTGGTTGTTCAATATATACTTCTTCTTCTATCACCCCATTCAAGAATGAAGTCTTGACGTCCATTTGGTGAATCTCCCATCCCATCTGCGCAGCAAGGGATATCACGGATCTAATAGAAGTCTATTAGGCTATTGGGGCAAAGGTCTCTTCATAGTCTATCCCTTCCTTTTGAGCGTACCCCTTAGCCACAAACCTGGCTTGAAATTTCTCGATGCTGCCATCTGCAACATATTTGATCTTGTAGATCCATCTCGAACCCACAACTGATCTGTCCCGAGGCCTAGGAACCACTTCCAAGACATCATTTGTCATGATGGAACTGTATTCTTCCACCATCACATCTACCCATACTTGATGTTGAGCTGCCTCCTGAAAACTAGAGGGTTCCCCAACCTGGGCTATCAAGGCTTGGAACGTGTCGGGTTGCCTATGCTGCCTCTTCTCATTTCTGGGGGCTTCGAAAAACTCCTTTGCATCCCTCAGAATTTGTCGTAATTCCCTGCTCGTCCTACCATTGGTAGTGGGTGGATCTACCTGCTCCCCTTCCTGCAACTCCTCAGGGGATGTATCCCTTGGATCCTCATGCCTAGGAGAAGCACTCGTGTTATCTTCCGCAGGTTGTTGTGGTTGGACCAGCCGATCCTCCTTAGACTGCATTGTAGAAGGCATCTCCCGGGATTTCTTGAAGGCCCTTTCCTCCATGAACTTCACATCCCGCCGTACTATAATCTTCCTGCTCTCAGGAATGTAGATGCAGTAAGCCTTTGCATTCTCGCTATATCCCACTAGATATCTCTTTTCCGCAGTCTTATCCAGTTTCTTCCTCTTCTCTTCGGGTACATGGCTGTATGCCACACTGCCAAAGATCCTAAAGTGGCTCACCTCTGGCTTCCTGCTAATGAAGACACTTTCTGGAGTGATCTTACCCAATGCACTGTGAGGAATCCTGTTCTGTACATAGACATCTGTATTACAAGCTTCAACCCACATGAACTTGGGCATGTCTTGATCATACATCAATGCCCTTGCAACCTCAACAATAGTTCTATTCTTTCTCTCTACAATTCCATTCTGCTCCAGATTATACGAAGCGGTCCACTCTCTTTTGATGCCTTCCCTTACGCATAACTCTTTGAAGTCTTTATCGATGTATTCTCCACCATTGTCTGATCGCAGTGTCTTTATCTGCTTTCCTGTCAGATTCTCCACTAGAGCTTTAAACTCCTTGAATCGATCAAACTTCAAAGACTTTGTCCTTGGTCTTCAGAAAGTAGATCCAAGTCTTCCTAGAATGGTCATCAATAAAGGTGACGAAATATTCGACACCACTAAGAGCTCTAGTGGACATTAGTCCGCAGATGTCCGAGTGTATTAAGCCCAACACACTCTTAGCCCTACTGCTGCTTCCTAAGTCACCAGGTTTGTGTTCGTGTTCGAGTTCGACGACGTTGAAATTCGAATAAAGTTCGGCACCTAAAATTTTTTCGATAAAGTTCGGCATATAGAAATTTGAAAATATATATATATATATATATAAACAATTTTAAGCATGTTGAAAGATAAATATGATGCACATGAATAAATAAGCACGTCAATTTTCAAAGTGCATAATGCACATTGCAAACACATAGATGATAGGATTATTGCTAAAAAATTTACATCATTTCCACATATAAACCATGAAAGCAAGTGCCAAATTGCCAATAAAGAACCAACTTCAGTCTTCCATACATAGTAAACAAGGTGAGAAATTCATCATAGACATTAACAGTAGGCCATCTTCAAATATAAAATTGAACAAAACCATGGACCATATCAGATTTCATATATTGATAACAATCTGATAAAAAAGTATTCAAAATATATAAACTTTAAAGTAGTTTGGCAGTTTTAGAATATTGTTCATGCAAAAAGTAAACTAGAAGTGTAGCAAAAAGTAAACTAGAAGTCTAAAACGAGAACACAAGTTTTATTCTTGATGTTCTCGTGGCCCACTCATGATATCAAAAAGTTCTATATCATCAAGAGCAGTAGGGGTTGTAAATCCGCTAGATGCCTCAGCATCAGATTCATCACTGAATTCCCTGTCAATGTCACTATCATTGTAAAAATCAGCTTCATCCCTTGATGCATTAGGAACAGGATCGATCCACGGAGTAGAAGAATTGGATGACTCTTTAGACACATTTTTCAAAGTCAACTGCAAGTTACTACGAACATACACAAGATCTTCTAATCTTCCAGATAACAATCTATTTCTTTTCTTGGAATGAATGTGGTCAAAGGAACTCCAATTCCTTTCACATTCTAATGCACTTGATCCTTGACTTAAGATACGAATTGCAAAATTTTGCAATTCTGGTGCCACTGGACCATAAAACTCCCACCATACTGCTGGATCACTTCTGCTCCTATCATACTTTGTTGATTATGTACCAAATAGCCCTTCTTCTAACCTGTATGCCCTCAACTGAGATCTAACCAAACCTGCAATTGTTGGATCTAGATTTAGCTTCTCAATAGCCTAGATAAGTCCATTCATGACTTCTTCATCCCAATGTCTTGATAACCCAAACAATCTAGGGTCCAAATAACATGCTACTGCATGTAATGGACTATGCATCATTTTCCATCTTTGATCAGTTACTTCCCATATCTTCTGGTAATCAACTTCCACGTTATTAAAAGCACTTGCAATGGCCTCTTTGCAACGATCAATGCTTTCATAAACAAAACCTGTACAAGGTTTATCACCATCAACCATGCGGAGCACATTCACAATTGGGCCACATATTTTTAAAACCTTGTCTACATTTTCCCAAAAGCCATTATTGAACACCATTTGTTCAACATGTTTCCCCTTTGTTGTTTTTTAAAGGGGAGATCTCTCCTACTCAGTATTGCAAAAAACAACTCTAAGGCTTGCTTTTTCCTCAACAACACTTTTCAGAGTAATATAAAAAGTAGCAAACCTTGTATCACAAGGCCTCAACAACTCTTTAGATGCATTCTTCCTATATATGCTCAAAGTGAGATGATGGTTGATGATGAAGTTTGCAATTGTTTTGGCTCTTCATATTGTCTCATTGACCCAAGGAAATTTGGCTAAATCATGCAACATCAAATCCAAGCAGTGAGCTGCATAAGGGGTCCAGTAAATATGATTATACTTTTCCATAATCATCTTCCCTGCACCAACACAATTTGATGCATTATCTTAATAACATGGACCACGTTTTTCTCCCCAACCTCTTGAATTGCTTCATCCAAAATTCCAAAAATAAATTATGATGTCTTCGCCTGATCCATTGCATTAACTACCTTAAACAAAAGTACCCCTTGAGGACTGTAAACAAGCACATTGATCAATGGGCGATGACACAAATCTGACCAACCATCACTCAAAATTGTGCATCCTCTATACTTCCAAGACTCTTTAATCTCAGACATTTTTTTTGTCACTCTGTCTCTTGTTTTCTTTAGCAAAGTGGTCCTTAAAGCTTCAGATCCGGGAGGAACATAGCCATTCCCAAAATCAATAGCCTTTTTAATTACATTTTTAAAATATGGACTCCTGGCAACATTAAAGGGAATTGCACATACATAAAAGAATTATGCAACAGCATCATCAACTTCTTGTCTCTCCACAGTTTTCCAAAATTGATTTAATGTTTTGGTTCCACTTGTTTTTATTGCAGTAGAACTTGATCCACCAATGGTTGAGATTGAATTAATGGTGTTTGAAGAAGGCATGGCAATCTCCCTTTCAATTCGCTACCTCTTCTGCTCCCTTTTTTCTTTTTCTGTCTTTGAAGTGAAATAGCTTTTCTCCACTGCGGTTTTTTGTTCATCTGAGATCTTAGTGTAGACTTTAACGCCACCTCCACTTCCATTGCTAATACTGAGAAGGTGATCCACCACTCTAGTTAAAGAGCCAGTGAATTGATGTGCACAAAGCTGACACAAAAGATTTTCGCCTTCTTTATTGACAAAATTCCATGCTACCCCAGTTGATTTTGGGGGTGCCATTGGAATCTGAAGGTTTTGATTTCTGAAGTAAAGGTTGAAATGTCTGCATTTTTAAAAAAATTTACATTTGAGTTAGTTCTAATTTTTTGCAGCATGAAATTTTTTGTAAACAATTTTTTTTTAAAACTGTTTTATTTTTTGTAAACTGGAATTTCATTTAAAACTGTGTATAAACAGTAAATTGCCACTTATTTTTTTAGTCACAAACTCACAGTAAGCACTAGCAGTGAATTATTTTTTTAATTTTTTTGTAAAAATTAATTTAAAAAAAAACTGTGTATAAACAGTAAACTGCCACTTATTTTTTTAGTCACAGTCTCACAGACTCACAATAAGCACTAGTAGTACATTAATTTTTTGTTTATATTGTAAAAATTAATTTTAAAAAAAAAAATCGTAGTAAAAAATTTAAACTCACTTACCTGGAAGCCTGGAAGCCTGGAGGCTGGAGGGCCGAGGCTGCTGTGTGGCACTGTGGGCCACTGGACAGTGGACTATGGGCCATTGGGGAATTGGGACTCGGGAGCTGGCCGCAGCAGTGGAGAGGAGGCCGCTCAAGAGGAGCTCAAGCTGGAGCAGTGGAGGGCCGAGCGATGAGGGTTTGAGAGGAGCAGTGGAGGGCCGGTGCAGTGGAGGGTCGGTGTAGTGAGCACGATGGGCCAGTGGGCCGGTGGCTGTGCACAGCGTGAGCAGAGGAGCAACCTGCATAGCGAGAGCAGAGGAGCAGGGCCGGTGGGCCATGGCTGTGAGCAGAGGAGCAAGGCCGGTGGCGCTGACTTTGAGTAGAGGAGCAAGGCCGACTTTGAGCAGAGGGGCAACGTCTTTGAGCAGTCGTGAAGGAGCAGAGGAAAATCGTGATGGCAGAAAATCGTGATGGATTTTTAGCCAAGAAAAAAACAAAATGAAACCTACCGCCGAATTTTGCCAAATTTTTAAAAAAAATTTCGAACTTTAAAAAAAAATCGATTAAATTCGCGTTTAAATTCGAGTTCGTATTCGCCTTTAGTGTTCGCAATTAAATTCGGCGAACTTTTTTGATTAAATTCGGGAGGGGTTAAGGTTCAACGAATTTCAAACTTAATCGATTAAGTTTGCCGAACCCGGTGACTTAGGCTACTTCTATGGTACGCTGCCTTGGCATACTTCCCCAATGCGCACCCTCTGCAGACATCATCTTGCTTGGTGCTCAGTTTTGGAACTCCTGTGACAGTCTTCTTGAGAATCCTTAAAGCCCCATGGAGTAAGTGCCCCATTCTCCTCTGCCATAGTTCATTCAAATCCTTCTCATCAGTGCTGCCTATCAGCACCATTGAGGATTTGAGCTGTAACTTGTAGGGTTTATTGCTCCTAACTCCGATTTGTCCCTTCTTTTTCGAACTCGGGTATTTGACATATACTCTTTTGCCAATGAAATAAACATCATAACCTTTGTTTTGAAGTTGCGACTCAGAGAGTAAGTTCATCTCCAAACCAGGCACATACAACACATTGGTGGCCCAAAACTTATTACCAGGTTCTGTTTGAAACACTATGGTACCTCTTCCAACAGGGGTACATTTCGCCTTATTGCCCATGGTGATTTTAAAATTCATCTGCTCTTCTTGGTAGCTTGAGAAACATTATCATACTCTTGTCATGTGAGAAAAAGCTCCACTTTCAATATTCCAGATCTCTGGAGAAGCAGAGCTTGACACACAAGAAAATTCTTTTTCCAATCTGGATTCCAGAACAAAAATTTCATGATCCATCTCTCTTTCATGCTTTCCCTATTCTCTGGAGAATTGTGTGAACCCTTCTGAGTTGTCGTTGCAACAACGCCTGATCTTCGTTCTACTGCAGAATCTCCACTCCTGTTACTCGATCTCAACTCTGATACCATGTAAAAATTTCAATATTGAAATACTATTGTAGTGATAGATTATTTATCCTAGTTATTCTAACAATAAGTTATTTGTAGAATTATTCCAGTAAATTTTGAAATAAGCACTACTGCAGTAATCACCCATGTATATGCAGAGAACAAAACAGTAGAAAATACAAGCATAAGAATCAATCACATAGACAGTTATTTTTGGAAAATTATCCCCTGAAAAACTGGTGCAACAGATGAGGGTTTATATTATTCTTCAACAGTGAAATATTTACAAGGAAAGTTTGACAGAAACAATTGAGAAAACTTCTTGAGATACACCTAAGAGAATTCTTCTACAATCCGCAGAAGAATTCCTAACACCTGAGGGATTCACCAGCCCTCCTTGCGTCACTCTGCGTCTCTCCTGCATGCCCCTCTTCACAGAGCCAACATATGTCTGCATCAGCATTGCATGAGGCCTCTGTGTTGCTCCTGCGTGTTGCTTCTATCATCTTCTATCATGTTCTTGATTATGTTTTAATCTGCGCTGTTGGTTATCCAACAAGAATATTATAAGGAGGACTTCGATGGGCATTGGGAAAATACACCGAGTGAGTCTAGAGATCGAATTTCTGAAGTGAGTAGTGAAAAGCAGTCAGAGGATTTGATCGAGTTGATTCGATTGTAGTGAGGGGTAGTGATAGTTCCGGCTGGAAGTTCTTTTCCTGAGCTGGGAATACTTAGCAGAGAAGAGGATGCAAAAGAGGCAGCGTAGGGGCTACGCTAGGCAACGCAGTGCCATACTGAGGCAGTGTTGTAGCCTTGAGGAGATCCGAGATTTTGCTGTGGATCAGTCAGATCCAGTGCCAGAGTGCTGGGGTGTGAGATTGAAGGGGCCAGAGATCAGCATCTAACTAGCAGAACAACCGGCAGAAGGAGGTGACGAACTCAAAGGAGAGGATGAATATCTCGCATGCAGACACGCGTAGGAAGCAGCCATGTCCAAGCTTAGTGTTTGACTCGTCTCCTCCAGTGTCATTGTGAGGTAATCCTCACTAGTTCTTTGACAGTCCGATTCTCTGTGGATAGCCAGATTTGGGCATCTAGTTGTATTCAAAAACTTCTGCTTAATAATATCAAAGCCTCATCCGCTACACCAGTTTTCCCGCATTGGGTTTTTCCTGGGACTTAGTCCAAAAATAACGGTGTCATGTGTGTTTAGTTTTCTTCTTTCTCATATCTTGTTTCCGCATTTATTTTTCTGCTGTTTATTTATGTACAGAAGGTTGCAGTGTATTTGCTTCAGTACTTACTTGTAGAACAAAGTAAATTACTTGTATAATTTATCAAGTAGGAGAAGTAATATCAGTTTGCTGCAATAGGGATTCCGGGTTTAGGAATTTGCACATGGCACACACTGTATTCCCTGTGGTTAGCATTGTGGCTTGCACCATCTCTATAGGTGGTTCATATATATTCTCTGTAGTTCGTATATCTTTTCCATGGTTTGCATATGTTCCCAATCGCTTGTATACCTTCTCTGTGTGTCTCGTATCATATACATTAACTCGTATTATTATATCCATGGACACACTAAAGGTCTCCAGTTCAAGTCTGGGCGTTGCCACCAATTGTTGATTAGCAGTTGTCATTGATGTCAACCCAAGAAGCACCAGGGGCTATCCTAATATTGAATGGGAATTTTGACCTACCAAATTACTATATTCTAGGTCAAGAATGCTTTTGATGGTTTCTACTTGTCGAGATGTTTCCTTTGATATATGGCATGCCACGTAATTCTTCACGGTTTGAGAGATATTCATGTTTGAAGTTTTTAACTCCAGTTAGTCGGCTAAAACCCCATAGAGTTGTGGCATGGGTCATTGAAAAGTCAATAATTAATAATTTTTAAGCTCCTAAAATCCCTCCCACGTTCACTTGTTGGAGCCCCTCTCAACCTAAGCATTTATATAAATTGTGATCCTCATATCCTCCTTATGTAGGGATTTCGCTATCTGAAACAGGTCATTGTGGAATTTTCGCTCTAACGTTTTTTCTATGAAGGTTCAGAAGCTGAAATTTTTATGAGGCGAAGCCGAAATCCTGAGGAAGCTCCTGTAAAAATTTCAGATAAAGGTGCGCAACAGTTTCGGAGATATGATCTATGGAAGTCAGTGTTTTTGCAGGCTCCTGAAATTCATCTCAAAGAAGTACCATGGGAAAATCGTCATAACTCTCTCTTAGAGTATTGGATTGGAATTCTGTAAAAAGTGGCAGATAGCGCACAGACTGTAGTTTTCACTGTATCAATTTCAGAGCCGAATGAAGAAACAGTGACATGTGGCACGTCGTACAAGTTCGCTCTACTAAAACAGTCCATAATTAGGGAATTGTGAGATATTGAGCATAACTCTCTTTTGAAGAATCCAAATTGGGTCAGACCTATGTCATTGGAAAGAAGACTCAGAGGATTACTACAGGGCCGAAAATCACATATTGGGGATTTGAAATAACAAAGATACACCAGATTTAATATCGATCTCCTAGAAGGCAAGAAAAAGTTAGATCATGTGTTGTCAAGGGCTACAAAGGACCAGACTTTCTAGAACAGCAAAGCAAAGGAAGGTGCAGCAGAGGGTAGCATGACAAGAGCAGCAACCAAGGTACAGAACAACAGCAAGAAGTTCACCACATGAAGTCTTCAAGTGGGCAGCACTGCATACAGTCATTGTAAAGGTATCATTGTACTAAGTCATTATAAATGCATCATTGTAAAAATTGTACAAGTGTCTATCTGCCAAGAGTTGAAGAGGCAGTGTCGGGAGGTCTAGGGTCATCATGAGGTGGTTGTGCTACAGTAAATGCAAGACTTAGTCTGCTTTCTTTCTTTAATTTCGCATCATTCTATATCATTGTAAAGTGGACCATTTTTCTCGCAGAGTCCACTTTGCTTTATTCTTCTTGCTGGGCAGGTGGAAAGTAAAGTGAGCTGTAACCTATTGGGTGTCAGCATCTGTTCAGTTGACTACTGAAGAATCTTGGATGTTGGAGCGTCCATCCAATGGGAGCTGGAGAAGAATTCTTTTATAGATTCTAGGAAGTTGGAGCTTTATTTTCAATTGGATTTGAATATTAAATAATTATTAGAAAAGCATTAGGTGGTTTTTGTCCTTGAGTGGGTTTCCACCTTAAAAAATGTGTGCATTTGTGTTCCTATTTTTTGCTACTATCATTGTACAAACACTGATAATAATTTAAGATTAACTAATGCTCTAATTGAAAGGAATACTGATTCACCCCACACCCACCCCCCCCCCCCCCCCTCTCAGTATTTCCAACAATTGGTATCAGAGCTTGGTTCCTTCAATAGCAGTTTAACAGCTGGAAGGAGGTCATGGAGCATACCAAGAATGGTGTACCTTTGTTCAATGAAAATAATTATGCACTCTGGAAAGGAAGAATGGAGGTCTATCTCTTGGCACAAGGTTACGAAGTATGGGACACTGTTCAAAATGGATTTACATCAACAGCGGATGAACAAGGTAAGAAGAATTTGGTAAATGATGCAAAAGCAAAGAATATTATTATCAGTGGACTTATTGAATCTGCTTATCATAAGGTGTTGGGTTGTAAAACCGCAAAAAATGTATGGGACAAGCTTGAGAATATATATGCAGGTGACTCAAATGTTAAAGAAGCAAAGCTTCAAATCTATAGAGCAAAATTTGAGCAACTCAGAATGAAATAAGATTGCAACATTGCTGCATACTTCCAATATGTTGATGAAATAACCAATACTCTGGAAGGATTGGGAGAGCCAATTGACGAGAAGACTATTATACAGAATATTCTTAGAACGCTACCAGGAAGATTCAACCCAAAGGTATCGGTCTTAGAATACACTGCAAATCTGGACAAACTCAGCAAGGAAGAATTACATTGAGTTCTCATAGCATATGAAATGAGACTTGATGAAGAAAAGGGTACTTTGCATCTAGAAATTGCGTTTGTTGCATCTAAGAAAACCAATAAGGACAAACAACCTTCAATTTGAAAAGACATGCACTCCGCAAGTGTGAAGAAAAGGGAGATGATGAATATTAAAGAATTATTAAAAGAAAAGAATTGGAGTTGAATATTAAAAGAATTATTAGAAAATCATTAGGTGGTTTTTGTCCCGAAGTGGGTTTCGACGTTAAAACGCGTGTGCATTTGTGTTCCTTTTGTTTCATCGTTATCATTGTACAAGCATTGATAATACTTGAAGATTAACTAATGCTCTAATTGAAAGAAATACTTGATTCACCCCCCTCTCGGTATTTCCAACGCTCTTCTCTTCATAATGGCTTGATTCATATGCAGATGGCTCATATTCTTATATCCTTAGATCACTTCTCTTCACAATGGCTTGCATCATATACATTGGCTCATATTTATTATATTCGTGGCTCACTTCTCTTCACAGTGGTTTTCATCATTTTCGTGTCTCGCTTATATTTCTTTATGAATCGTATTGTGGCTCATTTATATTTCTCTATGACTCGTATAGTGGCTTGCATTTATCTCGCGGTTCACATTGTATTCCTATGGCTTGCTTTGTATATCTATGGTTCACATTGTGTTCCCTATGGTACGCTTTGTATCTGCGAGGCTTCGCATTGTATTTCTATGGCTCCCATTATATCTACGAGTGACCTTGAGACATGATAGTGATCTATGTGACAACCAATTGGATATATAATAAAGTAACTTGGAGGCATGACTATGATCTACATGATGTGTTGACTTGGAGATATGGCATTGACCTTGTTGTATAATAGAGATGTTTAACAATGACCTAATGACGTTGATATAATAGAAAATTGATATATGACAATATGTATGGCATTGACATTTATGCCGAGCTTTCATTTGATGGTTATATGAATTTGATGTTTGATATCTACAATGTTGGATGATAGAGTTTATATGACTTTGAGGTTTGGCATCATCGTGTGATGTAACATAGTGCCTATATGACAAGATGTGTTAGTGCCTCTATGACAAAGATGTATGGTTGTCTTGTGATGTGTATATCAATGATGCTCAAGGATAGGAGGGTTTGTCCTCATTGCTATCTAATGAGGATCTAGGATGATCCAAGATTGGCCCTAGATGGCCTAATGTGATTGACGAGGAAAGACTGATGTGTACTTTGTATCTTACCTAAACATTTGATGAATATCGAAGAAGAAAAATCTGGTTGGTTTTTCCCCCTTGTGGGTTTTTTGTAATATCCCCAAAGGGAAATAACCAGTAATACACAGAAATATGCCAGACAGATATAGAAAATACAATGCTGGAACCAGATCATGGAACAAGTACACATAGAATGCCAGAAAACTAAGCCATTTTATTAATCCGAGAATACATACGCAGGAGTACAAGATAATCGTGACGAGTGCACCTATCCTTGCCCCGTGAGACCCCTCGAATAAATAATGGTCGCGTACAAGGACAACAAGCCCTAGTCAAGATCCGCTATGAAGAGCCGTTGCCGGAATGCAATGGAACTATGAACTCGTAAGACTAGAAGATGGTTGATCTCAATCCACCAAACCTCACCAATAAAAACGCCGTTCCCTCGCTAGTGACAACAGTAAATGTATGGAGTGCTAGTCACAAACCTCCAGATGAATAGATCAGCCTCTCAAGACTAGAATGCCGGAAAACGCCGTCAAGGCCCACCACATGATCATGCTCATCGATCGTTGTCCTATATGCTCGTATCCATCGGATCCGAAGCCTCCTCCAATCCAGACCGCGTCCTATCACCCAGACCGCGTCCTCCCGTAGGCCGGATCCGCTGCTATCTCCGCATCTAGGTCGTGGATCCGCCAATATCTCTTCGCATCTCCGCGTCCTCCAAGGGTAGATCTCGTCGCTATCTCTCTGCATCTAGGTCGGGATCTGCCAATATCTCTCGGGGACCGCGTCCTCCAAGGGTAGATCCGCCGCTATCTTTCCGCATCTAGGCTAGATCTACCAATATCTCTCGGGACCGCGTCCTCCAAGGGTAGATCTCGTCGGCGTTATCTTTTCCGTGTATCTAGGCCGGATCTACCAATATCTCCTCGCACCGCGTCCCTACTATCCGGATTCGAGCCCTCCCGCCGGATCCGCGTCCTTCCTCTCGAACCGCCGTCTTCTCTTGGATTCGTTAGCCACAAGAAGGGGCTTCCTCTCTCCAAATCTCCACCGTAAAATCGTCGTTAATTACCACCGAAACCTGGGCGACGTTACCTTTAAAATAACCTTACTAGGGCAGACCAAGTCCCCCGAAGCAAGGGTGATACTTCGTAAAAATAACCTTACCAAAAGGTGCACTCGGTTCCCCGAGGCTAAGGGTGAGATCTCCGAACGAGACACTCGGTTGCACTAAATGGGCCGTGCACCGACGAAAAAACAACCTACGCGTCGAAATGCATGTGTCTAGTTTCAATATCACTATCAAATCATGCATACCCAAAATGAGGTGAGAACCCCACCTTTTATAGTGCTAAACCCTCCAAAACTTTGATCGCGTCCTTCACTCTCCTGGCTCGCGCAAATACCCCTGGCCGGCCGTGAGGCCTCCCTCATATCCATGTGGACCCCCAAGGCCCCTCTCTAAGTTATAACGTTAATCAACTAGGAAAACACTTTATTTTATAAAGTGAGGTGACTAAAGTGAGGTGACCCCTCTTATTTCTCACTTTATTTATTATTTCTAGCTAAAGCGGCAAAATTTAACAAAAATGAAATATTCCAATTAGCAAGGCTAATTGGGAATATTGCTACCTCGGGTAAAACGTTGCTTGTCCTCAAGCAACCTAAGGATGGATGCCGTAAAGTCCGTTCACTCTCCCAAGTGGCATCCTCATCCGCAAAATTGCTTTTTCTCAAGCAATGCTTGAACAAGCCTACTCTCTAGCTGATGCTCCTCGCCAATATCAAGAAAATGTGCTCGGGGTCCCACCGAAACCTCTCTATCTCCCCGCATCACCCCGATACGAAGGGATATCTCTAATGCTGTGATCCCAACCGATTTCTCATGATACCAGCCCAACCAACAACTGGCCCGGTCCCACGCTACTCATGGCCAATAATAGCCCAAGTCCCATGGCTCCTGACCAAGCCACACGCTCGGCTATGACCGAAGACCATGACCGCCGTCGTTTCCGCATCTATGACTGTAAGCTGCCCATCAACCGTGAACCAACCTGCCACCTCTCTCCAATCAAGGCATGGAGTCGAAAATATAATGAGGAATATCTCCCTCCCGTGGATCCTCCATTCCAAGCAATCATCCTCGTACAAAATGAGCCACCTCCCAACAAGGCAACTCCCCGGGAAACCTCCTTCCACCTCAAGCTCGGTAATGAAGGTACGGGAAATATGAACTTGGCAAGCATCATAGCTTACCCCATGCCGTCCTTCTCTCCACTCATGACAAGTGTAGAGTCTATGTCGATCCCTTGGTCGCAAAATCACGTTCCCCAATGGCAAAGTGAAAACAATCCACCATAGAAGGTTCCTCCTATCAATGAAGAACAAGTCGTCCAAAACAAAACCATCCATGAAGAATATGACATGGTCATCATGGATCACCCTAATGAGATGTTTGTCAAGGTTCTGCCCTGAAAGATACATAAATGCAAATGACCTTCGTTAAGGATACAACGTAGTCTCATCCATCGCAACTTCGTAAAATTACATGGCAAGCAATGTGCAAGATTCATCACATCTACTAATGGATAGTAAATGGCTGAATATGACAACAACATAAGGCCAAACACTTGCCCATAGGGCCGTACAATGGATGAATATCAATCTCATGGCCCACCTCAAAGAGAACACATATGTAGTAGTGGTGGCCATGCCTCCTCCCATGCTCCTATTAGAACATGTAGTGCGTAAGATATCACAAAGGCACATTCAAATTTTCATGTGTCTCCCTCATAATCAAGCCTCCCATACGTATCTGATCTATCAACAAATGAAGACATGATCAAGAGCAAAATGAAGGAAATGCCGAAGGTCTCATGTGGTGCAAGAAGGTAATCCTCCTCATGCTTGAACCCAAGTCAAGAAGAATATGCCATAGATGTCTCTATCATCATTCCCTCCTCTCTTGTGCAACAAATATGACGTGATCCCGGGGACCTATGGGTTATAGATCCACCATCTTTGCCGTGCACACTTCATCCATAATGTTCGCCTCCAAGGTGACAACGCTCGTGAGCTCATGCAAATGAGTTCCCGCGCATAAGTCTCTCGGTTTTTTGACATGCTCCTTGTCAAAGACTCCTCTAATAATGCTGCAATAAATATGGAATACCTCCCAAGATGGAAGTGCTTCCCATCCAATACCATGGAGATAGTGCCATCTCCCTCCTCCCGCAACATCATGCAAAGTGTGGGGGCAAATCTGCCCTTGTTTTCCTGCATAGCAACAAGAAATTGTGTTGCCTCCCCATACCTCCATCATGCAACTCATGTGACGAAGACACAATGAATGATATGAGTAACACATCAACACCATGCATCCATACTCTATGCCGCTCAATGATGCAAGTATCCATCCTTCTCTTTCCCCAACCTCCTACTCTTAGGAAGAGTGTTTGCCAAGTGATGGCCAAACTTTCAGAGTAACTGGGGCCACAGCCCAAGCTCTCCCCGCTGCCCGGTATCATAGATCCGCAAGTACAAGTGATGGCCAAACTCCTCAAGAGTAACCGCGCCCAAGCTTCGTCGCTCGGTAGCACGCACCGCAAGTAGCCTCCCTAGCCTTGCTCATCATCCCCATCCACTCAATCACTTGTGGATGCCTCCTTCTCCTCATCCGTTACTCCTCCCATGAGGGCTACCATCCTCCCAAATCAAATTTCGATTTTGCACTTCGTGATTTCTAAGTATAAAACTTCTCAAGGACAATGAGACCCTATCAAGCATCAAAATAGGTGGTAGGCAACCTCCCATCATGATGTGTATGGCTCAAGGGATGTCCAACACAAGCATGAGAGATGTTATCCATCCGAAGATGTCCCATCATCCGTTTGTGAGAAGGGAACCAAATCATTGTGTTCCATAGCCCGCTCCAACGAGTACCAACTCAAAATCTCTCTCCATCCAACCTCAACAGTGGTCGTCAGGATCATAACCTAATCGTCTCATCCCATTATCCAAGTCAAGGAGACCCACTAGGTGTCTCCGCCTCTCTCTCTCCAACGGGAAGAGATGACTCAACAACACCGCCACCCCATCCACACCGAAGGGGAATGATCCGTCGCTCCAATGTGCCCTTCCGGTTGTACCATCGTGGAATCCACTGTTTCAATGTGGACCAATCCTGGTCACCACTTGGCAATGTTGCTCTCATACCTCCACTTCGTCCCGCAACAAAATGGTCTCCCGTACCGATGTGGCCTTCTCCCTCAAAACTCGGTCCGTCCCCGGGGCCGATGACACGCGTCGGCCACCATCATCCAATACCTCCGTACCGCTAGTACCTCATCGAAGGTGGATACACCTCACACACCTCACCCATCCGTTGTGTGGTGCTACCACCCTCGAAGACCTCGACATGGCTCCGCTCATCACCTCGGGATGGCTCTACCTCCTGTGGTGCGAGCCCTACCTCCTCCACCACGATATCAACCGGCACTAACAAGGAGGACTCTAATGATATGAGTCCCGTGTCACACTAGGTGTATCCTCGAACTCCCCGCAATCTCGTGTGTCCTCATCCTCCAAGTGCGAGGCATCCATTTTAATGATTTTCTCTCCGATACCCGACTGCCGGAAAGAGGCATCCATCTTGTCCACCCAAGCTTTTTCTCGAGCGCCCGGATGACCCGTCAAATGTCGGTAGATGGAACGTCCACCGTGCGCCGTAAGCCCCTATCATGTGAGTGCTTGTTCCCTCTCGGGTGAAAGTTGTGAGGTCTACTATCACGCCGGAGCCGAACATAATCTCCACTAGTCAGGCCGTGGTCATCACTTGCAGTATCCGTGCCCCTTGTGCCGCTCGTGGGGTTTGTTGCCGCATCGATATTGGAGATAGCGCCGAAGGGGAGAGTATTCATGAATGCCTGCCCTAAGGCCTCACTCGCAAAAATGGTCGCCCGTCGAGCCGGACTCAACCTCTCTGGCCGTCGACCCTCGTCCTCTACCAGGAAGGTAGGCATGGCAGGACGTGTGGGTGCCGGGATTATCCCCGTGCACCCTCCCCCCGTACTCCCGTCCCCGTGTCTTCCGGCAAGAATGTGGGCATAGTGGATCGCCGAGCCGTCACAATGGGGATAGCATCGTGCACCGGTACGTGGCGAGACACACCCGATCCTCACCGATCCGAAGAACTTCAGAGTGCTCTCTCGACCGATCTCCATGGCCAAGAGCCTCCCGTGACATATCCCCCGCATGTGATGGATGATTGCATCCCACTTCTCACCGTGTCTGCCATCGGATCCTCGTCGAAGCCCGTCCCTCACAGTCGCCGTAAAACTGGCGACGGCCGTCGCAAATCCATACTACCGGCTAACTTCGACCTCTGGATTTACCCACCTGGAAACTACCTGTAGGGCTCCAAGAATTTGGGAAGGTAATCCTTGGCTCAAAACCTTAAAAACCCGTAAAACGTTTCTCCTCATTCCAAACTTCAAAATTTGACCTTTTATTTTTGGCCTCTTCTCAACCGTGTTTTGTATCAGAATCGCTATTGCTCTCCAGATGATCTCTTTTTCTCGATGTCATAGGCCATGTGGCCGAGCGAATTATGCTTCCGATACCGCTCGTAATATCCCCAAAGGGAAATAACCAAGAATACACAGAATACGCGTACGTATAGAAAATACAATACGTCGGGAACCCGCATCATGGAACAAGTACACATAGAATGCCGTAAAACTAAGCCATTTTATTAATCCGAGAATACATACGTAGGAGTAATAAGATAATCGTGATGAGTGCACCTATCCTTGCCCGGGCAAGTGGAGACCCCCGGTATCAAGGCTGGTTTTAGAGCAGACAAACCGTCCTAGTCAGTCGAAGATCCGTTTATGAAGAGCCGGAATGCAATGGAACTATGAACCGGAAGACTAGAAGATGGTTGATCTCAATCCACCAAACCCTCGCACAAAACGCCGTCTCGCTAGTGACAAATACAGTAAAAATGATGGAGTGCTAGTCACAAAACCTCCAGATGAATAGATCAAATTTCCAAGACTAGAATGCCGGAAAACGCTGCCAAGGCCCACTCACATGACTGCGTTCATCGATCGTCCCATATGCTCGCATCTACCGGATCTCGAAGCCTCCAATCCAGATCAAGGTCTTTCTATCACCCGTATCCGCGTCCTCCCAGCCGGATCTCGCTCGGCGTCCCGCATCTAGGCTTCGGATCTCGCCAATATCTCTCGTATCCGCGTCCTCCAAGGGTAGATCCGCTGCTATCTCTCCGCATCTAGGGCCGGATCTGCCAATATCTCCTCGCATCCGCGTCCTCCAAGGGTAGATCTCGTCGTTATCTTTCCAGATCTAGCCGGATCTACCAATATCTCCTCGCATTCGCGTTCCTCCAAGGGTAGATCTCGTCGTTATCTTTTCCGCATCTAGGGCCGGATCTACCAATATCTCTCGCATTCGCGTCCCTACTATCCGGATCTCGAGCCCTCCGCTCGGATCTACGTCCTTCTCTCTCGAATCGTCCTCTCTCTCGGATCCGCGCAAATACAAGAAGGGGCTTCCTCCTTCCAAATCTCCACCGTAAAATCACGGGCACTTACCACCGAAACCGAAGGATGTTACTCGTAAAATAACCTTACTAGGCGGTGCACTCGAAGTCCCCCGCTGGCGGGGTGATACCGCAACAACTCCCGATTGTGTAAGGTGCACTCGAAGTCCCCCGAGGTTATATAAGGAGATTCCGAACGGGAGACACCTCGGCTGCACCAAATGCCGCACCGACTCTCAAACAACCGGCGTGTCGAAGCGTACGTAAGTCTAGCTCTCAATATCAATATCAAATCATGCATGTACCCAAAATGAGGTGAGAACCCCACCTTTATGCTAAACTCCTCCAAAACTTTGACCGCGTCCTTCACTCTCCTTGGCCCTGCCAGCTACCCTTGGGCCGCCGTGAGGCCTCCCTCATATCCATGTGGACCCCCAAGGCCCCCTCTAAGTTATAACGTTAACCAACTAGAAAACACTTATTTTAAAAGTGAGGTGACTAAAGTGAGGTAACTTTATTTCTCTCACTCTTATTTATTATTTCTAGCTAAAGCGCAAAATTAAACAAAAAATGAAATATTCCACCAGTGTATACACTGGGGAATATTACATTTTTTCCCTTGGTCTCCTAGACTCCAACCGTGTCTCCGTCTGTGCATGATTTTCTCTATTGTTCCTTACTTTTTCCACCTGCATTGTTGAAGTTATATTTCTCTCTACACTAGTTGCTAATGACAATATGATGGTATAGGGTGATGTAATGTGAAAATGTTGAAAAGTTTAGAAATGCAATTATCTATAGCAAAGAACAAAATAGCCCTCAAAAATTAACATCTTCATCAGCTTGTAATATTCCTAGTGGGAAATATTAAGTGATAACAACAAATAAAGCATAAACGTGTAACCATAAAACTAACACACCAAGCCATAATGACAAATTGCACCGAGAAATTGTACCAAGAGCTTAACCATTTTATTAAGCGAGAAAACACAGCGTACATAAAAATGAAGAGGAACCCTTGGCTTGCTACAATCAAGCAAGTCAAGCCCAGGTGGAAATGGAGTTTCCCAAGTGTTGGGAATTGCTCTCCCAACTCTCTACATTGGCCCAATAAATTCCGTCACTTGTTGGCTAGAAAGGAATTGGTCTTTTGGGCCTCTAAATTCCCTGCTCTGAAAATTCTAGGAAATTAAACCGGGAGCCCTCCCGACAAGGAACCCGTAATAACCCGTAGAAAAATCTCACGGACCCAAATGGTGGAAGTTGTCCCAAAATAAATTGCGTCCTCCAACTAATTTATGTTGCGGCTTGCTAAGTGGTACTAGGAATCTTTGTCCTCGGGAGTACTCGAATTTTTGCAAAATTAATCCTAGCCTCCTCTCATAAAACCCACAAAAACGCAGCGAAAGGGTTTGCCGAGTCAACGATGCCCTGGTGACCCCAATTTGTGTGTGGACCTCTAATTGAGCTGTAGATGAAATGCGGTACAAAATGATCCAAATCTCTCCTAGAAAATCACCTTCCCACTAGGTTAATTCCTCCCAAATTTTCCCTTTTTCCTCCATATGCACACCATAGATTCTCCTTGACCAAGTGATTGTGCAACAATGCCCGGTGAGCCCCTACGCTAAGCCAAGAATTGGAGCGAAATTTTCAGCTCTCCCGAGGGCACTCTCACCAACAAACCTCCGCAAATTGACAAGAAATTCCAACCCTTCTGCGTGGAAGGATTATCTCGCTAATTGGCCGGTCCAAATCCCCTTTGCTGGCACTCCCAAGAGCCACAAATTTCTCTCCGCGTCGAAGGAAAAACTCACTCCAAGCGAAGGAAAATGACTTTAAATGTGCCTAATGGAAACTATGAATTGAGCTCCCAATTTCCTCACTAGGGAGGACACTCAAAGATCTCGCGAAAATGAGGGTGGAATTCTCGCTCAGGAATTCCTTGTGTTGAACAACACGGTTGTCTTGGCTAAGCAACTCAAGATAATTAATGTTAAATTGTCAAATGATAAAAAAGTGCCAAATGGATGCCTCCATGCTCTATTTATAATCTGTTGTGCTCTCTCTCCCCTAGGTGGTCGCCACCTTCCACTAATTCGCATCCCTTCCTTTCTCTCTCTCGTCTTCTCACTAGTGTGAATTTCCCCATTGGGTCGAATTTCCTTCTCTTGTGGCCCCCACATTCCACTGCCTCCTAGAGCTATAATTTTTTATTTCTCACGAGTCACATATGCAAAAAAATGTCTCCAATGTCGAAATTACAAATTTGTGCTTGCTTAGATCCTCCCTCAATAAACTCCCATCAATTCCCTCAAATGAAAACTCAAAATTGGGGATATTACGGTCCTTCCCACCAAAAATTGTTTGTCCTCAAGCAATGCACGAACAAGCGCCCTCTTTTGATGTGGATCCCCATTGTCACCGCAAAGCTAAACCAAGGTCTCAAGATATTGCCACTCTGGATCATCCTTAATATTTGCATTGTCCCGTAGTGAAGGAGTCCCTCGATACCGGGATACCAAGCCAACTTGATCAACACGGAAAGCACCCCTTGCTCCACTCACTATCCTGGCCAGATATAGGTGTTAGAATCCCTCTTGCCTACCGCTAATATGTGAGTAGCATCCCGATACTGTGAAAACTTTGTCCAAATCCTCATGAAGCTTCCCTATCGAGTAGTCCATCTCATGCACTCTCTAATGGTGGGCCCCACCGAAGATACAACCCAACTCTCCCTATGCGAATGAAGACTCTCTTGCATGAGCTCCTCTTGATATCCTCGCTGACCAGACAACTTTGACATGCGATGCTGAAGTCCCCCACACCATCGGCGAGTCACTAAAGCTCAATGGAATATCTAAGTGACCTCCTCCTTGTGATATTCCCACTTAGCAATATTTCTAAGGGAAATATCAATCTTGCCCAATTTTGACTTATTTCATGTTTGCACTTAGGAGATGTGGGTTCGGGAGGCCCCCACATGAATTTTAGGATTAAGTGGGGGCCCAAACATTAGGAAGGAAGGGAAATATTGTGGCCTTAGTGGGGCGTGGGGTCCACCCCATGGAGAATTTATGACCCACATAAGGAATATGCTCTCATTGGAGCAAAGTTGATTGGGGAAAGTCGAGTTGGGCCCACATGGGCATTTTGGAGGATCTTTGATAAAAGAGAGAAAGAGGCACTCATTGGAGGACCTTCGCGCGGGTCTCCGCTATTTCCCTACTGGGGTGACGTCGAGGAATTCACCGAGAAGTACGGCTGAGTGCAGAATAAGATCTAAAAAATTGAAATGGATCCGACAAGATTTGCAAAAATTAGAATGCCAAAAAAGAAAGGAGAGAACACACATTAAGTAAAACCACATAGAAACTTGTTTTATTAAAACAAAGAATAGGCATAGAAGCTACATTGTGGTGGACAATCGTCCTTTTACAAAATGCGACTTGTTACTTATAGCCTTTTTTTGTTACAATACCACAGAAGTAAATTCCATGGGTGAGTAAATACCATGGGTGGATCTCACTTACAATACCATGGGTGAATGAATACCATGGGTGGATGCCACTTAAAATACTTGGGTGGATAAATATCGTGGGTGGATGAATACCATGGGTTGATGCCATTTACAATACCTTGGGTAAATTCTATGGGTGGATGGATAACATGGGTGGATGAATACCATGTGGGTGGATGCTATTTTCCATTCGGATCAATACTTCTGGAGCTTAGGGCATCCTCCTGCTAACAAGGACTACCATCCCTTGTACCTCGTGCTCACATAACACACTGGAGGTTGTCCCGCCAATAGTGCACTCTGCAGCTCACTCACAGTCACCCTCCCCTAAGCATTTCGCACCCGTTAGCTTGTAGCTCCTAACCAAATACCACCAACGAGAAGTCTCCTCCTAAATATTCTATGTCCCAACTAACTATCTCGAGCGAGCTCTCTCGTATCCCTCGCTGCGTCGTGATGAAGGTATCAAGGGACAACACCCAACTCCTTTGCGTTTGGGAAAGAATGTAGAAGTGAGAGAGGTGCGTGAGTCCCCATGGATATCATCAAAAGATGCGCATCCGTGTCCTTATCGATCTGGGTAATCGATACCCAATGACTTGCATGTCATCTCTATTAGGCGGGAGGGCTCTCCCTTAGTGGTAATGCTTCAAAATCCTAATGGGAAGCATCACCGCATCACTACATACGACCAAGAATCCTTGCACTCCCTCGCATAAGAACATGTATCTTTGTGCCCCTTGACACACGAATGCACCTCGAGTTTTGCACACCTTCAGTGACTTTGTTGGACACCACTACGAGCCAGTCATATCATCACGAATCATGTGGTATCTCTCTTTTGAAAAAGTAGTTGTCACTCAATGCGAAACCTCAAGGTGGTGTAGAATTTCTCCTCCTACTCCATAGTGCAAGCACCGCACAACATGACACTCCTTTGTGCACGTACGTGATCCTCTGCGCAGAATGCGAACTTTGTGGCGCGACTCTATGCACCACGCGAACACCTATGCCAACTACCGCACCACCTCGCATCATCGTCCATCCCACATGCGTCCACGCATCCCCTACTCTATTAGTGAATCCACTACATGCTAACCGAAATGATACTACACATGCCTAGCATCGCAGTAGCTCACGCGTCAATATGGCAATAAGAGAGCATTGTCACGCATACAACCCCATGATCGATGGTACGGCGGTGGAACCTCCTTCGACCGGCCCCTACCGGAGTTTGTTGATCATCCTACTATCCCACATATGCCCAACACCCCCGAACAACTCCGCGGAGTCTACCTACCCCACATCAATCCCACCCAACACTAGTGCTTGATGGAAAGTTGAAAAGTGTTTGGGTGCTCGATCATTGGATCCATCATACTACTAATAGCATCGGTAACCAAGCTTCCATGTTCTAATCGGGGAATCCCACCTCCAGATCCCAACAATAATCCGGCCCTCGTACTCCCCTAGTAATCCACGACCTTTGTTGTCGAAGCTCGTCTAACCCTGCTCCATCGAGTACCATCTCACTACCTCTCGCCATCCAATCCCCAAACGCAGGGATCGAATGTACAATCTCTTGTGTACGGAACAAGCCCTCCATGTTGACAACGCGTGCCATACTCAACTCAGAGTCGTTGGCCCCTTCGACTTGATCATCCCCTATGATCGTCTGAACAAGTCCACCCTCTCTCCATTCAATGCATAAGGGTGAGATGAATAATTTCCGTGGATCCCGTCGGTGTGCCTTTGAAGTGAGCTCGTGCTGGGAATCCCAATGTGTGCTCTACGTGCTACCCCTCGTTAATGTCTAGAACCAAGGATGGCTACGCACGCTCCTCCCATCACGACCTCGGATTGAGCCTCCAACTGCACTCCTCCCACCAACAACCCATCTTAAGAAACATCCTCACTAATCAACTATAGGCGGCCCGCATCGTATGGCAACTTCATTGTAAATGCGGATGCCTTTGTACCTACTTCGGCTCCTCATTAATGGTGGAGATGTATCCCAACACCTCATCAACTCTGTGGTGCGATGCTATCACCGTGAAAACTCGGTCACAACACTAGGTAACTCATCAATCGATGACATCTCATCAATCGGGTGTATGCCCAAGCTGTCTCCTTGCCAACCATGGCCCCTTCAACTATTTTTTTATCTTCTTCCTTGATCCTCCTCATCATCCATGCATAATTCCACTGAATTACCGTTGATTTGTGCATGTCTCTTAGTTCACAAAACTCCCAAAAGGAGAGGGACACTCGAATGTCATGCCCCAATGATTGGTATGCCCTCCAATTTTCTACCAATAACTTTACATCAGTTGCAATCATGTGTTTCCATCTTGATGCATTATCCATAATTTTGGGCTTAGTGGATTTTTTTTATAATTGAGAATGGTCTTGATTCCTGTTATCGCTTGCCGCCTACACCTACCTATAGTTAGTGGGAAAAGCCTTCAACCCCACGGAGTGTGGTTGGTGGCAAGGAACTCGGAAGAAGGGGCTGTCACCTATTCCCCAACTCTCTCCGTTTAAGCTATCTCCTAGGTTAGCTAAGGGGGGTGGTCCCTAAAGGGAAAACTAAGTTAAAGATGTGAGATTTCTAGGAGAATTGATTAGAAGGAATTACTTATCAAAGATGACTTGATTTCCAATATGTAAACAAGCATATAAGTATATGAGCAATATTAAATGACGTGTTCAAAATATAGTACCGAGTGCTTTAAAGTAGATAACAAATGCTTGCTCAAAAATAAAAATCAAGATATAATGACAATAATCCCACAAAGGAAGTGTTAGAGCAAGATCACAATATGCAATTAAATTTGCAACACCAAATAAGGGTATTTTCCAATGAAACGAGATATATCAATTATCCATAAGCACTTAATGATCATTAAAATGACAACATGCACCGAAATTGTATGTAGAAGCAAATTTCCAAATACCATAGAATTAAAACTTGTTGCAAAATTTAAGGAATTTAAAAATGCTTGCATCAAAGTGCTTCTTGAGATAATATTTGCACGTGAATCTTTAGACCGTCAAGATAGCGAAAAAGAAAATTTGGGAACTTTGCAATGTAAATGTGATGAGATAGTGCTCTTGGTTTATTTTATTAATTAGTTCTAAAGCAATGTTACAATTGAACCTCTGTCCCTCAGGACCTCACTCGTCGCGAGATTCTGGATCTCACAGATCGAGGAGTCCATAGGGGTGGAGGGTCCCTAATGTCTATACAACCAACTTAAGTTGGAGGTTAATTTTTAGGAGACGCAATTCTAGCATGCAAAGTGAAATGCCTAAATGATATGGAAATGAGTTTGCAAGTGTTAGTGTAAAAGATGGAGATGATTCAATTAAATATGCTTCATAGTTAGAACAATAACTCGTTAAGTTGCCATAAATTGAAATGCTATGCTTCTTTACTTGTAGTATGTTGTGAAACTTATCCAAATGAGGAGTAGATCACAAAACATAAGTAAGTGATGGCAAATGAGATTGCAAATTAGGGAAATTTAAAATGACTATGTGATCTAAGCAATTAACGAAATGAACATATGAGTTATTCACATGCAACTAGACTAGATTAGCAAACGAAATGATGAATGCAAGTGATTTAGTTTGAGAAAATTAAAAGAAAAACTAAGCAAAAAGAAAAGTTACCCTCTCAAGAAGATTTCCTCCCTCTAAATGAGTAGGTGAGATACCATGGGAAAAGCTTCCCAAGCTCCCTAAAGAACAGATTTGTTAGCTCTTTATTAATGAAAATGAGGCCCTCTTATAGAAATGAGGAGTTAGGAGAAGGAGCTTACAATATGCGTTTTAAAATTGCTCCTTCCCAAAGTTACAAGTGTAAGATTTTATTACTTGTGAGATGTTTACAAAGTAAAGGCTTAAAGCTCTTGAGGTGAATGAAGCGAGTTACAATTACTCAAAAGAATGAGGCTTTAGAAGTAGAGGTGAAGTGATAAGGTGGAACTTGGATTTGAGGTTCCAAACGAAAGAGTGTTCCTTAGCCTATGCTTTAGCTCCCTTTCTTCTCAAACTTAGATTGCTTCCAAGAACACCTACGAGCAAACAAGCAAAAGAGTTAACATGCAAAAGAAATATCGCGTCAGAAATATGTGAGAGGAAATCACATGCATGCGAAGGAAAAAGTTAGAAACTAAATGCAAGTATGAAATACACTTTATGTTACAAATTCACTCACTAAGAACAACTTGAAAGAGTTGATTTAGTGAGTGAGAATTAGGATTTAAACCCAACAACTTAGCCTCAAATGCTAGATAAAATAGATATGTGCACAAATGAGAGAAGAAATATATGAAATTTTTTTTAGAGATGGAATAGAAGCAAAAAGGCTCATGAAACCCCCTTTTTGATAAATCTTTTGATGTCTTATGAGATTGTTGGCTTGAACAACTTGTGAGACCTCGCGATATCCTTGGAGCTGACTTATTCGAATCGGAAAAAGTCTTCACACTCCAATGGGACTTGGCAACTTTGTCCTTTGAACAAACAAATTTCTGCAAACCAATTGTTAGTGCAAAAGAAACTTGGCATATAGAGTGCCACGGCGAGCTTGTCATTTCATCGAAAATAACAAGCTACAACAAGAGCACAAAACATACCAAGTCCAAAGGAGATCTGAGATAGCTACAAATCTCCTCTCCCTACAGACAATAGTGCCTTCGGGCAAATGCAAAGAAAAATCTATCTAGATTGCAATGTGAAGTAAATAAATAACAACATCAAATGAAACAAGTATACCTCATCAACCAAAGAATGCACCACAAGAGAAGCTAGTAACCCCAAAGACTTTCTTTTTATTCAACTCAATAACAATTTCGGCATAGTAACAATAAGCACAAGCTTCAAAAAACCATCACTGTTACAATGAGAGCCCAAGGCTCATTTAAATAGGAAAATGGGAGCCAATCCCAATGACCAATCCATCGAGATAAGTGGAGAAATGGTGGAGATCACAAAACCAACTTGAACTCCAAGTGTATGAGAGACCAAAACATATGTGATGTCAAATCTGAAATGTGGCAGTGTATACTCATGTTCGAGGCCGATTACATATCATACCTCTCCGCTGTGCATATTTCCGTGATCTTCCAAATACTTCACTTGAGGATCAACGTGCCTAATAATCAAACTATTGGACAATTGTGGACTTAAGCCGAAGTGTATGGGAGACACAACTCCCTCAAAACTACGTCGTGTTGGCTGCCACCATAGGCGCGGCCGTATATCCCCGGCTGGTCCACGCACGATATCCCCTTGAATTTGGTTTTACGTACAACTGCTGTGAACTTCCACTTAAATTAACGTCTGTCCCATGAACCCACGAGTTCTAAAAAATGTGTAAATTTTTCCATGCGTTAGTCTGTGTATAGGCTGATAATAAGTTGAGATGAAAGTGGAGTTTAATTCCCACGTAAGACCTAGCTTCTCAATTCTCACGTGAAATTCGGTTCCAATGCGTCTTTGTCAGTGTTGACGCTGCGTGTTGTTGAAATGCGGTTCCTTTGTTCATATGGCAGCGTATTTATCTCCTCATGTAAATACGCTATGTAATATCATGTTGTTGTGTTGTGTTAGCGGCCGGCGTGTATGCCTTTAACATGTGCACAATTCCTTTTGTTGGCCGTACATAGAACTTTTATTTTGGCATGTGCACTTTAATTTGTTTTAATCCATATACTATGGAAAGTGAGTGGGGTCCACTCCCCGTTCACTAACTTTGCTTTTGCACCTTTATAACATTCAATTAAATGAAACGGCTGAAACTTTGGCCATACTCAATACTTCATGACTTCATCGTGAAACAATTTGATTTGCCTTTGACTTGAGTTGTACCTTATGTGGTGGGCCCCACATAGTTGCCACATCATTTTTGACCTTCCCGAGAATCTACCATGTCAAAATTTGACTCATTTTGACTTTGGAAAAATTTTAAATTTTTTTCCAATTATTAATTTTTTTTGAATTTTTTTCTCATTTTTTTCCAACGGCATTACGAAAATCGGCTTTTGAGGGACCATAAGTGCGTTTTTTGACCCTCAAAGTGGGTCCTAGGATAATCTTTCGGGTCTCTCGAGGATGAATTTCCACCTGGTCACACGCCCCCGGACATTTCCGAAGACCACTTATTTACATCATTACATAGAAAATAATCAAAAAATCATTTTTACTGTGAAATTTTTAATTATTAAAATCCTACTTAGACCTAGTCAAATTCCGCGAAATTTCGAGTAGATGACCTAGCATGGTAATATACATCGACTCTAGACACTAAGATGCGTTAGGGGCTCAACCTTCAAGCCGTCACCCCGGCTTTGGGGTAATGCAATGAGTGAAAAAAACCTAGAAAAATTATTCGTATCTAAAAGAAGAATAATTAACCAAGTAAAAAAACACTCCAAGGTGTACTCGCTTGCTGATCGCAGTCCCAACATCCTAGGCACTGTTAAGGCCAGCTTTGGCTCTTATTCATCATGCTAGTGACATTTATACAATATCTCCAGAAGGAGATCACGGAATCGCGAAAATCGAAGAAGAAAATGATGAGAAGAAGAAGTAGAGTTTAAAAACTTTGTTGAACATGATGATATCTCGGGATGGCACAAGTGTCTTCTCGGTCTTCAGATCCTTGGGCATGGAGTCTTCACATTATCATCGGGTGCCACTCTAGTGGTCAACAATTCCCAATTGTGGTATGAATCAATCGCTTCCCACATCGAGTCATCATTTGTTGCATCCTAATCACCTCATTCAAGGTCACTTCCATGTTGTTTGAGTTTAACCTTTTCTTTGGATCCTCATGATCTCTAGCTTTTTATTCTTGTCTTGTCATCACTTGGCTTAAAGCCCACAACTTGGCCAAGATCATAGTTTTGATGACCTCTGTAATATTTCTAGTGGGAAATATTAAGTGGTAACAACAAATAAAGCATAAACATGTAACCATAAAACTAACACACCAACATAATTACGTGATTGCACTAAAAATTGTACCAAGAGTTGAGCCATTTTATTAATTGAGAAAACAAGGTACATAAAAAAATGAAGGAGAGGAACATGGGCTTGCTACGACAAGCTAGTCAAGTCCCGTGTGGAAAATGGGTTTCCCAAGTGCTTTGAACTACTCTCCCAAGTCTCTCGCGCTTGCCGGTAAATTCACTGCTCTTCTTTGGATGGAAAGGAATTAGTGCTTCGAACCTCTAAACTACTCAGAAAATTCCAAGAAATTAATTGGAGCCTCCTCACAAGGAACCTAGAATAACTTGAGTAAAAATCTTAAAGACCCAACTATTGACTTCACGGGTGGTACTAGAAATTTTGTCCTCGAGAGTGCTATAGAAAATTCTACAAAATTAATCCTAATCTCATAAAGCCCACAAAAATCCAAAAAGAGTTTGGGTTGAGTCCAACGATGCCTAGTGACCCCAATTTGTGCATTGACCTCTAATTGGTTATCAAGGCGGGTCGACAGATGAAATACTGCTACAAAATGCTCCAAATATCTCCCTAGAAAATCACCTTCCCACCGGGCTACTTCCCTCCCAAATTTTCCCTTATTCCCTCCTGTACCTACACCCATAGATTCTCCTTGCCCAAGTGATTGTGTTGTTGGAATCACGATTTCCATTGGACCAAAACACGCATGCGTTAGTCTCACGCTACAATCGCCGAGTTAGGATCCATGAGAGGCGGTTAGTCCATATCGTGAAAACACGTTACGGGGAGCGTTGAACCCAATGTCCAACAATCTCCCCCCAACGCGAGCCGGGTGAGTTTCGAACCTCGAGACTCCGTCGCTACGATTCCAATTGTTGGAATCACGATTGCCGTTAGACCAAAACCCATAGGCGTTAGTCTCTCACTACAATCGCTGCAGTTAGGATCCACAAAGTGCGAGTTAGTCCATGTTGCGAAACACAGTGGGGAGCGTTGAACCCAATGTCCAACATGTGTCGTACAATTCCCAGTGAACCCCCTTCGCATGCCCAAGAATTGGAGCAACTCAGCTCTCCCAAACGCCTCACCAATAGACCTACAAATTGACAAGAAAATCCAGCCCTCTTTGTGGAAGGATTCTTTGCTAATTGGCTTTCCCAAATTCCCCTTTTTGTTGGCCCTTCCCAAGAGCCACAAATTTCTTTCCCTGGGTCCAAGGAAAACTCACTCCGGTTGAAAGAAATATATTGTAAATGTGCCCCATGGAAACTCTAAAGGCTGAGCTCCCCCAATTGCCCCATTACGAGAACACTCGAATTTCTCCGAAATAAGGGTGGAATTCTTTGCTTCGAACAACATGGTTGTGTTGGCTAAGCGGTACCAAGAGAACTAATGTTAAATTGTCAAATGATCAAGATTCTAAAAACTTGAAAGTACCAAATGGAGGCTTCCAAGCTCTATTTATAATTGTTGGCCCTCTCTCCCTTGGTGGTCCCCACCTCCACCAATTTGCACCCCTTCCTTTCTCTCTCTTCTCACTAGTGCAAATTGCATCCCATTGGGTCGAATTTCCTTCTCTTGTGGCCTTCATATTCCACTAGAGCTATACTTTTCTATTTCTCTTAAGTCCCATATGCCAAAAATGTCTCCTAATTCCCAAATTACAAAAAAAATTGTGCTATGCACTAGCACCTCCTCAATAAAATACGTAGATATCTCAATTAGCAGGTTAGCTAATTGGGAATATTATTTTTTGACAAATTTTGGCTTTTCCTAATGTTAAACAGAAATAATGTGGGCCATGACCCACAAATCATAATATAAGCAAAATAGAAGTATTTTTTCCTATAGTTAGAGGGAAAAATTGCGGCCTAGGTGGGAGGTCGAGAGAGCCAATGAGAAGGCTACGTGCTAGAGCCGAGTGGCAACGTTGAGATTGGCCAAGGAGAGGTAGCGCAAAAGTGGTCAAGTAGGGGGTAGCGCGAGTCCTAGAGTGGGGCCCAAGGGGAATGTTGGGCTATGGTAGACAAAAGGAAGGAAGCAACTCATGTTGGATCCATGTTCTCCTTGGAAGCTATCTGTGACCCCTCAGTCGCATTGGAATCACTTAGATTGAATTCTCCTGCGACCGTTTGCTCACTTCATAAAATACGATCACTTAGATTCACTCGGCGTGTCTTTCCAAATGACCCTCAAAGCCTTCCTTTATAGCCTTCTTGTTGAGACTTCAACGACCGAGATTAGATCTCCAATCAACGACTAAGATTATAACTTGACTTGATCCATGTTCTCTAGAATGTTCACACTTTGTTTTATTAATACCCTTTAATTATTTAATTCTCTCCTAAGTTTTAAACTTAGGGTCACATTAAAATAATTAATTATTTTAATAAAACACATTATGCATGGGAATTTTCACAAACAATTTTTGGGTTCTTTGGATTACATGTGCCTCCAAGCCTCTCCACAAATTTTCAGAGACTTGGAGCACTGCACTCGATACCAAAAATCAACACTCCCTCTCTATGCGAGAGAAAGTGCTCTATCAACATGCTCTGCTTTGCACATTGCTCGACCTTGAAGCATCCTCTCGCACCTCGATGTCGACAAGCTGTCCACTAACCATCAGTGTTGTTGCTTGTCATATCGTTCTACGCAATTGACACTACCACACGCCAATGCTACATTCGTACTACAACTCCCTCCCAAGTGTTGCATCTACAATGATGCTATGCTCTGTCATTGCTAACACTACATACGCATTGCAAGAACACTGTTGTCGAGAGAAACTGATTGAAACCACCCAAAAACTAAACAAGCGTTCGCAGTGTGATGCACCTCGGCGTCGAAGATCTGACCGTTGCTTATCCCCACGCCGCCCTCTCGAAGCCATTGCTTTGTTGAAGCCATCACCCCTTGTACGCCTCTGTACCTGCTTGCCTCTGCGCTTTGCATTGCTCATATTTTGGTGTTGCTAACCACCGAGATTTTTTGCCCCATCACTCCCCGTGGCTCCCACTTTGAAAACTCCTCCATCTACGCTACTATCGATCATGGGCTCCCGTAGCAAGGTGATGATCCCATGAGGTGGGTTCCTCGAAGAATCACCTTGCAGGCGATGTTCAAGGTGAACTACGGTTCCATGTCACCCCATCTCCCTCTTGGAGATGTGTGGGCACTCATGGCATACTGCGGCCTTCCGGATCACGTAGTTGGAGGATCACCTCCAACCGATCCCACGATCTCTAAGTTCGTGAGCTTCCATCTTAGCCCAAAAGCGTACGAACCGCTCCCTCTTTCTCCCTACTACATGCAGCTTTTAGGTTGGCTTACACTCTTCGATGGAGCTGGTAAGTCTTTTGCTCCTATGCTACCCAGACAAACGAGAAAAAGCCAGATTCCTCGACAAGGAACTCATCGAGGAAGAATTCCTCACTATGTGCTCTTATTCTTCGTCTGCCGCTTCTCTGCTCGAGCCAAGTGCTTGCGAAAAACTACGTCCCTGCGGCTGCTGCGTAGAGGCTCGCTTTCGCTCCTACGCAGCAAGCAAGATCTCGATCCGAAGTCTACCTCTCTATTGACTCACTCACAGAGAGAGACCACCTTGAAAATTCAACCCTTTCCGGCTAGGACTCGCGCAAAACCCTCTAGGGATTTGACTGGCTGTTGTTCTTTCGCGAAAGCAATTCGACCTTCACTTCGTTGCTAGATGTCGGCTTCTTCCTATTTCACATCAAGCCTCGCTATGATACCATGTGAAAATTCCTAGATCTAAATGATCTCCGTAATCCTCTTGCTGCAACGAGTTGAATTTACTTCTCCTATTTGTAAATTACATTACAAAATTATTTCATACTTTTCTTCATGAAATATTGAAGCAAATTACTAAAGTAGCCTACACTTAATTACTTGTGGTCTCGGAAACAAGGAAACTAAGCAAAGAAAAATATACACATAGGAAACCGTTATTTTTGGACGAAAGTCCTCGGAAAAACCCAATGCGAGAAAACTAGTGCAACAAATGCTGAGGGGTTTTTTATTTTACCAAGCGAGTAGAAAATTATGAATACATCTGCTGAACACCACAAAGGTAATTCAATTACGAGAGAGAAATACTAGCGGAGAAAGATTGTGAGTTTTACCTCACTCAATCACTTCGAAAAAATCTTGGGCGATCCGGTCTCACCGGATGAATTTCCCCTGGTAGGCTCTTGCTGCCGCCTTTGCGTAGTCCCTCGTACAGCCTCTCCTGAGCATTACATCACCCGGCTATTGCAGTTGATGCTACAACCCAAAATCACCGCTCTCAACCTCTCGGTCTCACACTGTTCCCGACACGAAGCTGATTCTTTCCGCAAAATCTCCGACTCTTTCTCACCTCTCTCGTACCGCACTCTTCCTAGCCCTATGTCAGCCCTCTCGGGAGAGATGTTGGATCACTCTCTACCTCTCTCTCTCGCTCATGATTCTCCGGCCGAAAAAATCTCTCTCACGGAAGCTATCCCCTGCCCCTCACTTCATCGTGAGAATCACTAAGATCTAATTCTCCTCGCGAGCACTAACTTCGGAGAAAATCGATCACTTAGATTCACTCTGTAGTGTCTTTCCAAAATGACCCTCAAGCCTTCCTTTATAGCCTTCGACGTTAGAGACTTCAACGACCGAGATTAGATCTCCAATCAATGACTAAGATTATAACTTGACTTGATCCATGTTCTCTAGAAGATTCACGAAATCTGCTTTTATTAATACCACTTTAATTATTTAATTTTCCTAAGTTTAAACTTCAGGGTCACATTAAAATAATTAATTGTTTTAATAAAATACTGCGAGTGGAATTTTCACAAACGATTTACAGGGTTCTTTGGAATACATTTGCCTAAGCCTCTCCACAAATTTTAAGACTTAGAGCACTTCCGATGCTTCTAAAAATCAACAACACAATGATCATTTGCTTTCAAGATGGATTGAAAGCATTTTCACATCTTCTATTTCCATGCATTAATTCTTGAGGGCATCTCAAAACCAATTTCATTGTGTATCAATCATTATTTTTATTTTTTTGTAACAATTGAGGTTCTAACATCAAAATTGGAAGAATTGCAAAAATAACTTCTTCAGAAAACCATACTTGATTACTCTAAGACCATAACAAAAAGCATTTCAAAGTAGCACATTCTAAGACTCACCATTTCCTCCTTGCTTGACCAAAAACCACATCATAGATACTTACAACTAAAAAAGGGCCAAAAGAGTTTTGGGTTATTGATACAACTTTATCCAGGGTTTATAGGTAGACTATTGTGTGTAGAAAAAATGATAAGGAAAATCAAAGTCATAGAATACGGTTTTGTACCATCATTTACATCATTCTCAAAAACGAAACCGATGATTCCTTCAAGTCTCCCTTTGATCTCTTTGTCAATCTTAGCCGCAAGGATTTGCAAACTTGACTCCTTTCTCCGGGGAAATCATATTTTGTATATGTTGTTGCTCGGATTAGTACTGCGACAATGACTTAGAGCGGGGGATGTCATTCTGATCCCTCCCACTATGTTCTAGCTATCTCCCCAATAGCGAAAGTTATGGGGGAGTATTCCTTATGGAAACAAGATGATGAGAGATAAATTGGGAACCAACTTGTCCGAGACACATTTCTGATTTAGTGGCCTAGCTACTTAGATTACCATTTAGCAAGACTCTAAGGATTTAATTAGATTTGGAATTGAGACTAGTGCCTTATGGAGTCAAAATTTTTGCTTGACATTACTATAATATCCCAAATTGGGATTAATAGTAATAAAAGGGGAAAATAGACAAGCAACTATAATAGAAATAAAAAGCACTAGGGTGTAAAGGACACATAAATTGGGACCAAATTCAACGTTGAACCATTTTATTATAATTTCGGAAAGAGTACAAATATGGTGCTAAAAAATGATAGCACGCAAGACTCGCTCAAGAGCGAGGCTAAAGAAACAACTCTAATCCTAGCAAAATCCTCCGTCGAAAAGTATGCTGCGCGTGGCTCATCCTCCGTGCTTTATCCGAGTCAGAAATTTAATGTTGGTGCACGATTTCGGATCGTTCTATTGGTTGTGACTCGGTCACGTGACTAGAAAATTTTCGAGGGAATTGGTCACCGGACTACTCTCACTAAACCCACAAAAACCCTCAAAGGGGTTTGCAGAAATCTCAACCGAAAAAATTGCTCCCTTTGGGCTTGGCATGCTTCTACTGCGGGAAAATCGACCTTCTAGGCGGAACTATTGAAAAATGCCTCACGAAACACTACTCAAAATCCCCTGGTAGGGAGGTGGCTAGCCTCCCCTCCAAATCCTACTCGTTTCGTTCTCCTCTTCAAATCCTTACTCTCGACACTTCCCTTTGGTTGGCTGTGCAATCACTCGTCGCGGTCTTGGTCGAACTCTACGTTGTGCTAGAGGGAATACGTTCTCTCTCGGTGATGTTTGTGAATCTCCCTCCCACAGAATAATTGGAACTCTTCCCATGAGCGGGCACTCAAAAGTTCCCCGGGCCGGAGGTTGAGATCTTCGCTTGAGATCTCATGTGCGCGAGCACATGCAAACTTGGCTCTCCGGCTCAAGCGTTCTCGCTCAAGAAGACAAAAAATTTCTGAGGTGGATTCGAATGTGGGGAAATGAGCTGCCCCCTTCCTTTTGTCTCCAACAACCCAACTTTCCTCTTGGGCCCCACCTTAGATCTGCGCTACACCTTCACTAGCCACTCTTGCTTGCTCTGTCCCTCCTTGTCCACTCACGGCGCGCCGCCACTGATCACGCGAGCCTTCACATTGGCTCTCCTCGCCCCACTAAGGGCGCAAATATTTTGCCTCCAACTATAGGGAAAAGTGCATCAACTTTCTTTAATCTAATTTGTGGGTCCCCCATACAAACACATTATTTTTGCCTAACATTAGGAAAAGCCAAAAATTAACCAAAATTAATATTCCAATTAGTACGATCTGCTAATTTGGAATATTACAGACTCCCTCCCCGCCGTAATGTTGCTTGTCCTCAAGAAACTACAAAACAATGGGTGTCTGAAGTGGTAATATTCCTTTTTTTGGTATCACCCATGGCAGAACTAGGAAGGGGGACTTCCAGTTAGGAGCGGACAGGTCACATGTACAGTTGGTGCTGTCGTTAGGCTCAGGAGCTTGTCGGAGGAGTTTTGAGGAGTTTTCATGGTGTCTGGAGGCATTCGCTTGATATACTCCATCATCTGAGCAGTTTGGCTTTCGTTTCGATGCATTCCGATAACTTTCGGAAATTTGAGTTATTTATAGGGTTAACTCAGCTGATTATGCTCAAGGTGGCATTCCGGGAGGAATACATGATGGAACACCTTAGTGTAATATCTCATTGGTATCGGGACGAGGATACCTACATGGTGGGACAGTTAGACACAAATTTCAGTGACCGGAGGAGGCGTGGTAGCTGATTTACCCTTTTCTGCATTAAAAAGGAATATTTTAATAAAAGGGAAAAGTGCTCCATGAATAAAATAATAATAAAATAACGCTCTAGAAGGCTCCAAGGGATCTATAAAAGAAAGGGAGGAGGCCATTGGGAGATATCTTTGGAGTAGATCATTTTCTTGTGTACGAGAGGTTTGAGGACGTGGTTCTCTACTTCAGCCGTAGCCCCAGGACGGAAACCCTCGGGTGATTTGTGAGTGTTGGACGGAAACCCAACTCTCTTGAGGAAACTTCATTCAGAAGTTTCGCCGTGCTTCAGGGATTGGTGTGAGGATCATCCGGATCTTCAACTTGTGCTTTAGTGGGTTCAGTAGTAGCTGTTGCCGGAGGGAGAGTGTTGCAGTTCGATTTTGGAGGTCACAGCAGCGTAGCAGTGCAGCAGATTATCTTGGTGACCAGTTTTACTTCTCTGCTCTTTTTGGGTCAGATCTATATGTAACCCTCATTATTGATTATAATAAAAACTGAGATTCTTCCTATTCTATGTGGTATTGGATTGCAGTGTTTCATGTCTTTTTATTTTACATGGCAATCTTCTGTTGAGTGAATGTTTATTTTACGGCAAATTGTGGTGTTCAATATTTTTCTGCATTTTTAGTAAAAATATCCCTTTCGGGATATTACAGTGGTATTAGAGCCGTTGCTCTTGGCTCAGCCTACGGGTTTACGGTTTAATAGAGGGTTTATTTGGAAAGACCAAGTTCGAGGGTTTATTGCAGATCAATCACACTCAAGTGTTTTCGCTAAGATTCTTGAAGGCATCTTCCTGAAAGCTATGTGAAATTGTCACCAAGAGTTAAAATTTTATTAAAATAGAACTGATTTGGAGAAAGCATGTTTGGCTGAAAGACGAAGTTAAGCAAGGGACTGAGCTCTTAAAAGAATCAACGTTCACCGCCCAGCTGGTCGATCTTTTTTATTTTTATTTTTATCAACTTTCATCAAGTTCTAAAGGCCCATCGTCTTGCCACCATACCAAGGCTGAATCACTTGCATCCAAAAGGACTGAGTGTCAAGTGGAGCCGTAAAGTGGCCAAATTATCGACTTCATTGCTGTCGATTTTTTTTATTGTTGGCCAAATAAAATTTGAGCTGGCAGAGGGCCCTGTGGAAAATTTTCAGAAGCGGAGACACGCTGGAAACTGAGCCACCATCTCAAAAGAATCGACGATCGTATTAATTCCAGGAGCGAGCCTGCCGTCAAAGGAACCGAATTGCCCAGTTTGAGACAGAGGGAATTAATCTGTTGGTGGCAGCATGAGAAGACCGAAATTCATCGACTAATAGGGGCCGCATGATCACATTCGATGGGGGAATAGAGTCGAATTTGAACGTCGAATAAAGGCCAATCTATTGGATCGAAGCTCGATTTAGAATCACAAACGTTGAATAAAAGAGAACCGAGCCATCTTGGGGCCATGAAATATTAATTACGGAAACCGGCGTCAAATTTTCCATTACTAAACCAGGTTGAAGTGGCAATTGACACACATGCGGAGTTTCTGTGGAAAGCTTGTCGTTGTTCCATCTTCATTGGCTGGAATTTTATGGAAGGGATCGAACTGAAACTCAAAAGGCCAATCTGCGTGATTATTTGGGAAGACGAAGGCGTTATCAAGGGCCGAAAATTGCACCAAGGCTTTGAGCCGTCGTTTATCGAAGGACCTTTGGAACCCGAGTGTAATTTCCACAAGTCCCCATAACTGTCTGTCCAATGATTTTATTACAGGGGCCTTATACATTCTCAAGGAGGGCCGAATTTGCTTGGACGTCAATTTTTCCTGCAGGAGATCGGATTTCTTCGAGGGTTAATCTTTGCCATATATCGGGGATAGGTTACAGAAAGATAGCCTATGCTCAACGGTCAAAAGGAGCGTGTTCCTCTGATATTTTGCTGTTGGTTAAGATTTTTTGTGGGTTGCAGTTTTATTACTGCATTTGGGGGCATGCATATATATGGACGTATTGGATTGTACACAATGGCGGCATTTCAACAGTGAACAGGCTGAAAGAGCTAGGCCGAAAATCTTATTCCCCAGGATCAAGTCTTCAAAGGTTATGATTTCTAGAATCGAAATTTGCGGTGGCCAACATATCCCATAAATGAATGCGTGTTTACTACTGTAACAGAGCAGAACTATTTGTTGTTCATCACTGTTTCACCACCGCCTATCACTGCTCCCAGAACTCACACTTGTGAATTTATTATCAGCATCTAAACCAGGTTCACTTGCTTTCTCATCTGCTCACCATATTTTCCTGTTTCAAGTTGAGAAAGGACTGTTATGTTGGTGTCATTTCCATATTGTCAAATATCAGCAGTATGTGAATTTTTGGGTTTGATATCAATTAGAACAAGTCTATTTTCGAGTCTGTTGAGCACTTAATAAACTGATCCAGAAGAAAAATTATGCAAGTCAACCACAACATGTTCATCACTTAACCATTTGACAAATTCTCGCAAAGCAATCCCAAGCACACTCAGAAAATTATTGACATAACAAAGATGTTTGTACAAGGGCAATTTCACAGTTGCCACTATAGATGTTAGTTTATTGGTGTTTTGCTGTAGGGTTGCACAGTGGCAGGGATTTCGATTCAACAACAATTTTAGTCCTTGTATGATGTGGGTCTGAGCAAGGAAAACATGTAAGTTGCTGTCATGAGCAGAGGTTGTATGACGGATGTCTGTTTTAACGCCATTGATGTTGTTTGTATAAGTCAGGGCCTTGATTGAGTGAGCAAGACTGTTTGTATGTGCGGTGTTGCTTGTGGCTGGAGGTGGTTAGTAAGTAGAAAGAGACGTTGTTGTGAGCAGATCTCGTATTACAAGGGGGAGGTCTCATTTTGTTTAGCCTTGTATATATTGTGAACCATGGAGGGGTTCCTAAATAGATTGATGAAAATAAAAATAGAAGTCGGTTCCTTAAACCACCATGCATCAGAAGACCAAAAAACAAAACCAAACAACAGACCCTTTTCAAGAGGAATTTATGCCATCTTTCAAAAGGGACAACCAAAATACTTACAGGAAGAATTGGGGATTGGACACAAAATCCTTTCACTTGGGATAGATTTGAAACACATGAAGATGACATGGAGAGTTCTGTCCAAACTTGATGAACTTAATGAACTTCTGTCCAAAATAAGCCAAGAAGAAGGGGAGAAACTGGTTTGGGCTTTAAAACCAGCTATGTTTGCTCTTATACAGCCTAAATTCTTGGAGGAACCTTGTGAAGGGGTCACACTTCCAGTTGTAGCTTGTCTCTGTAACATCATGAAGTTGACTGCACCTATAGCTCCATACAATGATGATGTCATGAGGAGGATTATGAGGTTGATTGTAGAGACTTTTCAGGATTTGGACAACAGTGCAAGCTCTACCTTTGGGAAGAAGCTTGAGGTTTTATGGGGAATGGCCACATTCAAGACTAATGTCATCATGTTTGATCTTGAGTGTGATGACTTGATCCTGCAGATGTTCCAATGCTTCTTCAGCATTAGGAGACATCATCCTGATACTGTCATAGCACACATGCAGTCCATCTTGTCGTCATGTATGAGAGACCATGAGATCATTAGTCGAGAGTTGCAGACCCGGTTGTTGAGCATTTGGAGGAGAGAGCAATTGGTCTCACCTGCTGCTTATGAGCTAGCCCAAGGGCTGGTTGAGCAGAATATTGGGCTATTCAGGAGACAGTTGACTAGGGAGGAGCTGTTCTAGTTTGGTGGATCTGGCAGCAGAAATGAGCTGAGGAGGAAGGGACCTTGCTTCACCTGCAAAGAACCTTGGGGGCCTAATCACTCATGTTTGAGTGATGCAGATGATGTGGCAGAGGCAGAATAAGAGGACATTCCTTTTGTATGCCAGGATGAGGACTCTTCTTCAGATGAGTCCATGGGATCAATTGAGGAAACTTCTGGGGAGTGAGAGCAGTCATGTAGAGGTGATGACAGTAGACCGGAGTTGTGTTCCAGTGTGCAGGATGAGCAGTCAGGGGACTCTACGGGAGATACTCTAGGTGATGAGTCACTTGTGACAAATCAGCCAGAGCAACATATGATAGAGCCTCAGTCAGCAGAGGAGGATACTATGCACATCATGCATGATAGTCCTTTCGAGGAGAGCCAGATGGAGGCTCACATTGAGTCTATGATGGATATGCGGCTAACCTTGGGGTTAGCCATTGAGGAGGAGCAGTCAGATGCACAGACACCGAGTATAGCAGTTGCAGATCCATATCCTCTGGAGATGTTGGAGGTTGATGGGATTGTTTTGCAGGGGGCTAGTAGACAGCAAGAGCATGACATTCCTGATCAGGAGTGGGAAGAGATGTTGGAGATGGTGGAGCATCCATCTGTGGGTCGACACAGGGATGAGGTGCAGATAGATGTACACGCTGTTAGCAGAGCTGCAGTATTTTCAGTGAGTAGCACTCTCCAGGAGTACATTGATGGGGCTTGCAGCATATCCTGCCCACTTTGGCCCATTATAGAGAGAAGGGTTTCCTTCTACAGGCAGCTTTCATTAGCAGACAGGGCAGAGCAGGAGGAGTTGATTACGGGCTGGCGGCAACACTCTAGGCGTGTTCCAAATGCAGTTGTTGCTACATTGGATTCTTCTTCTAGGATGGACTGGCGGGAGATCATGAGTTGGTATCCTCTTGATGGTATGGTATTCTTCGTAGGGAGCACAACAGAGCAGGGGCCCTTAGACATGACAGATGATACAGATTCCAGTTGGCAATGGGGCAGATTCTTCAGCATCCCATCCCGGTTTCAGGAGAGCAGAATCAACATTGGATTTAGTTAGGGATTGGATTGGAGAGAGGTGATGAGTTGGTACACAGTTGATGGGGCAGCTTACACTGTCATAGATATAGCACAGCAGAAGATGTGGTCTTCACCTCTCAGAGCATCAGTCATAGCTAGAGGCAGTGCGTAGCCCGGGCCGTGGGACTTGGGCGATGATTGGCCAGGGTGGCGTTGGGATCCGGGAGGATTGTTTGTTCGCTGGTACAGTGAGAGATCAGTTTGGGATCCCGGCATTGAGGGGTCTATTCCGAGTGGTTTGACACAGGTGCATAGCAGCACCAAGAGGTTTGTATGGGATCCGGGCATTGGGTCTCAATTGCGGCAGGCCAACAGAGTGGCCCACATATTTCGATTGCTTGAGGGCAAGCAATCTTGGGGCGGAAGGTCTGTAATATTCCTTTTTTTGGTATCACCCATGACAGGGCTAGAAGGGACTTCCAGAGTTAGGAGCAGACAGGTCACATGTACAGATTGGTGCTATTAGTGGGCTCAGGAGCTTTTCGGAGGAGTTCTGAGGAGTTTTCATGGTGTCCAGAGGCATTCGCTTAATATACTCCATCATCCGAGCAGTTTGGCTTTCGTTTCGATGCATTCCGATAACTTTCGGAAATTTGAGTTATTTATGGGCTTAACTCAGCTGATTATGCTCAAGGTGGTATTCCGAGAGGAATACATGATGGAACACCTTAGTGTAATAGCTCATTGGTACCGGGACGAGGATACCTACATGGTGGGACAGTTAGACACAGATTTCAGTGACTGGAGGAGGCATGGTAGCCGATTTACCCTTTTCTGCATTAAAAAAGAATATTTTAATAAAAGGGAAAAGTGCTCCATGAATAAAATAATAATAAAATAATGCTCTAGAAGGCTCCAAGGGATCTATAAAAGAAAGGGAGGAGGCCATTAGGAGATATCTTTGGGGTAGATCATTTTCTTGTGTATGAGAGGTTTGAGGACGTGGTTCTCTACTTCAGCCGTAGCCCCAGGACGGAAACCCTCGGGTGATTTGTGAGTGTTGGTCGGAAACCCAACTCTCTTGAGGAAACTTCATTCAGAAGTTTCGCCGTGCTTCAGGGATTGGTGTGAGAATTATTTGGATCTTCAACTTGTGCTTCAGTGGGTTCAGTAGTAGCTGTTGCCAGAGGGAGAGTGCAACAGTTCGATTTTGGAGGTCACAGCAGCGTAGCAGTGCAGCAGATTATTTTGGTGACCAGTTTTACTTCTCAGCTCTTTTTGGGTCAGATCTATATGTAACCCTCATTATTAATTATAATAAAAGCTGAGATTCTTCCTATTTTATGTGGTATTGGATTGCAGTGTTTCATGTCTTTTTATTTTACATGGCAATCTTCTGTTGAGTGAATGTTTATTTTACGGCAAATTGTGGCGTTCAGTATTTTTCTGCATTTTTAGTAAAAATATCCCTTTTGGGATATTACATGAAGAATCTTCTCCCCCTCCCAAGTGGTATCCTCATCCGAGAGGTTCCTCCATCAGATCAAGTACTCCTTCACCACTTGGCTCCTCAGGTGTCTCTCTCTGGTGTCCAAGATGTCCTCAGTCTATAGCACCAAATGCCCCTCATCATCCGTGGGAAGGAGATCAGTAGCTGTGGTCACCTGCTACCCCAAAGCCTTCTTTAGCACAATACATGGAAAATGTTGTGGATCCGGCTACCTTGTGGCAACTCCAACTCATATGCCACCTCTCCAACCCACCGGAAAACTCGATATGGTCCATAGAAGCAAGGTTTGAGCTTTTCAGCTCCCTTCTACTTCAGCGTGGACTGCCTGTAGGGCTGAAGTCAGAGGTACACCAAGTCCACCACCTCAAACTATCTCTCTACACGGCCTCAATTTGCGTACATCTTCTGTTGATTTTGTGTGGTCCTCAAGTTATCCTTGAGAGCCCGGAGGATGTCTTGACTCTCCTTGATCTAGTCTTTGGCCCTACTTGCCCCAAACATAGCATCAACAAACGTTAATACATCATAACCATATAAAGCACGAAAATGGGACATACCAATGGACATATGGAAAGTGGTGTTGTAGCAATGCTCCCCCAAGTGTAGCTAACACAACCAGACCTCCTGGTGCCCTGTAACATAGTGTCACAGGTAGCCCTCCAACCACTTTTTCACTATCTCTGTTTGCTCGTCGTTTTGTGGGTGGTAACTCGTGCTGGGTGTGAGCTCTGTGCCCACCAGTGGGAACAACTCCTACCAAAAGCCTCCCATGAATTTGTTGTCTCGGTCACTAATTATGGTCTTTGGAAGACCATGCAGCCAGAAAATATCCCTGAAAAACAACTCGGCCACCCATGAGGCTTTGTACCAAGCTGAAATAGCAAAGAAGTGTTCATACTTCGTCAACCTGTCAACTACGATGAAGATGCAATCCTTGCCCTGTGCCATTGGCAACCCCGTGATGAAGCCCATTGAAATGATCTCCCACTTCCCCTTCGGAATGGGAAGCAACTGCAACAACTTGGTCAAATGGGTCGACTCCCCCTTCTTCCTCTGACAGAATATGTACTCCCAGACATGCTGAAGTACGTCCTCCTTGAGGCCCTTCCAGGTGAACCTCTCTCTGATGACTCTATATGTCTTAGTGAACCCTTGGTGCCCTGACAATGGAGAGTCATGTGCTGCATGCAAGATATTCTCCCTCAATCGGGAGTTGACCGTCAGAAAGATCCGGTCTCTATAATAGATGACCTCGTCCATCACTTGATACCGGTCATTCGACACCTGCCCATCCAACACCTCACATGCAAATGGATCCTTCGAGTAATCCACCAACAAATGCACCCTCCAATCTGCATCTATGCTCATCAAGGAGAGGGACGTTGGTCTCTGAGACAAGGCATTAGGCACCACATTGTTCTTCCCTTTGACATACTCAATGTCAAAGTCATATGCTTGGATCTTGCTGATGACCCACTTTTGTTGTCTCTTCTGCAACTGTTTCTTCTCTAAGAAGTACCGCGGGTTGTTGTGGTCGATCTTGACCTTGAACTGGTTCCCCACTAAGTATTGCCTGAACTTGGCCAAGGCATGCATGATGGCCAACATTTCTTTGTCGTATAAGGGGTAGTGCCTCTCATGAGGCAAGAGCTTCCAACTCTCGAAAGCGATGGGGTGTCCATCCCGCATCAACATGGCCCCAACTCCTACTCTGGATGCATCGCACTCCAAGACAAAGGACTTGGTGAAATCGGGGAGTGAAAGTACCGGGCAACTACTCATCACCTATTTGAGGCGGTCAAAAGCCTCCTGGGCTGTGGGGGTCCAGGTGAATGCTCCCTTCCAAGTCAAGTCTGTGAGGGGTACAACTAACTGAGAGAAGCCCTTCACGAACTTCCGGTAATAAGTACAGTTGCCCACAAACACTCTCAGCTCTGTGACATTCTTGGGCTCCAGCCAATCCCTGATGGCCCTAATATTTTCCTCATGCACTCGCACACCTTCCTCACCTATGATGTGGCCCAAGTATAACATCTCTGTCAACTCGAACTTGCACTTGGACAACTTAAAGTAAAATTTTTGCTCCTTCAAAATATGCAGCACTGCCTCCACATGCTGCAAGTGTTCCTCCTAGGTTAGACTGTATATCAGAATGTCATAAAAAAAGACAACCAAGAACTTCCGTAGCCGGCCACGAAAGATGCGGTTCATGCATGACTAGAAGGTGGTTGGAGTGTTGGTTAGCCCAAAGAGCATCACCAAAAACTCAAAGTGCCCATAATGGCACCAAAACACTCTCTTGGGACATCCTTGTCCTTCACTCGAATCTGGTGGTACCCTGACTTCAGGTATATCTTGGAGAAGAACTTGGCTCCCCTCAACTCATCCACCAATTAATCTATCTGCGGGATGGGTTAGCAGTTCTTCATTGTCTTTTTGTTCAGGGCCCTGTAGTCAATGCACATCCTCAATGTCCTATCTTTCTTCTTCACCAGAACAGCCGAAGTAGCGAAAGGACTAGAGTTGGGCCTGATGTGTCCCAAAGCCAAGACCTCATGAATAGCTCTCTCAATCTCAACCTGATAGGCCTTTGGGCGCCTATATGGAGTAGAGATCACGGCCTGAATGCCGAGCTCCAACTTGATCATGTGCCCAAGCCCTCGGTCAGATGGCTTCCCTGGTGGAATGTCCCCTAAAACGATGGAGTAACGGTCGAGGATGGCTTGTACATCTGGATGCGTGGGTCGAGTTGTACCATCTGCCTCAGAAATCCTCTGCTCAACTGCCCACTCTATGTCTCCCCGCTTGAAGTCTACCTCCATCCTATGCGCAGAAAATCTCTGAGGGTGGTATGTATGCATGCCCCTAAGCATCACCGGTTTCCCGCTCTTGTCCAAGAACTCCATCTCCAACTTCTGCCAATCTGTAGTGACTCTACGAAGGGTGATGAGCCATTGGACCCCCAACACCATGTTGGTCTCCGGAATGTCGACCACAAAGAAATGGTTTGTCATCGAGTATGTCCCCATGGTCACTGTCAAAGCTGGAAAATACCGCATGCACCGCATGGCCCTAACCACCGGAACTAGTATGGAAAAACCCCTTTGTCTGGATTGTGAAAATTCTACTGTAGTGTATTGGTTTAGATTCTCCTACTTGATTTAATTATTACAAGTTACTTTCATAAATTTGATTCAGAAAATACCGAAAATAAACACAACTACAACCTACACATGCAGATCTTTTACTGAATAATACACTCATGCAACAAAGTGACACATGGATTTTTGGACTTAAGTCCCCAAAAAAACCCAAAGCAGGAAAACCGGTTCAACAGATATGAGGGTTTTATTATTAAGTAGTTCTGAGTACAACAAATCTGGGCTCCACACTTGGAAAACCTGATAGAGAATAAAAGATATAAAATCTGCAGCTACCCTGAAGATCTAGTGCCAAATATCTGACTGATCCACACCCTCAAACGGGATTTACAGAACTCAACCCGGATCTGACCCTAGAAAGCCTCATCGCTTCTTTTGAAGCCACATCATTGCCTTGGAGGGACTGTGTCAGCCTCTGTGTGGCTCTAGGAGGGCCTGCATCACCCTAGGAGGGTCTACGCTGCCCCTGCATTGCCCTTACTTGGCCAGCGTTAGCCCAGCGTGGCCTTAGCTGCCTCTGCGCTATCTTTGCGCTGTCCCTGCTGCTCTGCGTGGCTCTGAAGCTTCTCTGCGCTGTCCTTGTGGCTGCTCCTCTTGCCTCTTGATGTCTCTTGGCTCTTGGAATCAAATCATTCCCTTAGCCAATACTACCCCTCAATGTAGGAAATTCCACTGGAAATTCTTAGCAAACCCGGCCTAGAATTCTAGATCTATTCCTTAGTTCTACAAAAATTGTGTCTCAAATGACCCTCAAGCCTTTCTCTTATACTTTTCGTTGAACCCTTCAACGACCGAGATTAAATCATCCATCAATGGCTGAGATTAAAAGACTGCTTGATCCATGTGACTTAAGACAATTTCATCACATGTTTAATTAAATTCACTTTAATTATTTTATTTTCCAAAGTTTAAACTTAGGAAATACATTAAAATAATTAATTAATTTAATATCTCCTAAACCAGATGAAATTTCTCAAATCAATTTCTGGGTCTTGTAGATATGGTGTACTCTTAGCATCAGGAGTGTGCTCTAGCAATACATCACACCATGCATTACCAGATCTTGAGTATTGGATTTGTGTTGTTGATGCTTGGCCTACTGCCCTCCATCTACGGCACTGCTGCTCTATGTGTTGCTGGCCATGCCACTGCCACTGACACTGCTACATCTGTACTGCAGCTCCCTCTCAAATTGCTGCATCATGCTGCCCATAACACTGCCACTGCTAACTGTTGCACTACAACTCAGTTTCTCAAAAGTAAGCAACTGATGAACTCTGCCCAACTGTTTGACAGACAAGTCAAGCTGCCTTCCACCACTGAAGCTCCCAGGATGCTGAATCACACTGTCCCCTTGGAGACAGTGTCATGCTGCAACACTGCACTGCGTGAGTCGAGCTTCTCTGCGCTGCTGAAGTCCCATCAGACTCTCTGTGCTGCTGCCTTCACGCTGCTGCTGCCTCTGCATTATGCTGCTCCCTCTTCAGCTCTACAACTCCCTCTTCTGCTTCAATGTGGCCATCTGCAACCATCTCTCGACTCATCCCACTACCATCTTAAGGCTTCCGTGGCTCGTATGTGATCCAAGAGTAGGGCTAACTCAAGGATCCCGCCACATTTGTGGATATTCTATATATCCATGTCACCCCACCTCTTCTCTCAAGGTGCATGATCACTCATAGCTCATCCATCATCAGAGCCATCGTCATTTGCTGTTGTTGCCTTGGAATCAGAAGCTCCCTTGTCCTTCTTCTTAGGACAACTGCTGGCGAAATGACCAAGATCACCACAGTTAAAGCACCGAACCTTGGAGAGGTCCTTCTTCTTCTTCCCTTGCTTCTTTTCCCTTGATGCAAGTGTTGCAACCTCCTCCTCTTCTTTCTTCACTCTGGCTGATCCGCTTCTTCCACTGATAGACTATTTCTTGGTGATCCTCCTGATCTCCTCTTGGCGGAGAATAGCCCACATATCTGCCCATGATAGTAACGCTGCCCTTTCCAGAATGCTCTGGAAAAATGTTTCCCATTCTTCAGAGACAACATTTAGGGCTGTCCTCACTAGGAGCCCTTCATCTGGATTAGCACCCATGCCAATCAGCTGGTCACGGATAGCTTGAAGTCTGAAGAGAAATGGATCTATATCTTCGCCCTTCATCATTTGGAACATACGCATCTACTTCTCAAGAAGCATTCTTCTTTGAACCGAGTCTCCTTGGTACATCACCTCCAAGGCTAACCACATGTCATGTGCTGTATTCTTATCAGCAATACGGAATCACGTGGTCCTTGACTGTGTCTATGATCAAATGCTTTGTTTGTGCTTGATTTGCTTCATACTTCTTGAGTGGATCTGCATCAGTTGGTACAACAAGTGTTTTCTCTACATGATTTTTGAGACCATACTCATCTAGAACTAAGAGGATTCTGGCCTTCCAGATAACAAAGTTGGACATGCCATCCAATCTGTCTTGATCTCTCAGTTCATATCGAGCCATCTTTGCTTAGATCTAAAGAAAACAGTACTTCTTCCTCTGGATTTGGGTTTCTTGGTGGCTAGAAACCCTCTAGTAACTGCTTCTTGCTCAAAACTGATTTCTCTCCTGGAAATATTCCACAAAAACTCAAATAGACAGTATTCTTCGATCCTCCTGATCGAATCTCAGATCTGTTTGGCTCAGATCTGCTGAATAACTGTCTTCCTCCCGCCTTTGTTGCCTTAGCTAGGCACAATTCTGCACCTCCAGAATCTCTACCCCACCAGCACTGCTTCCAGATCTTGGCAAGATTCTTTCGCAATAGGAGAAGTGACTGGACAACATCTTCTTGGCTGGCCCAACGCAGTCTCAGTGATGCTCAAAAGTGGATTTCGTAACCCCAGGCTAGGTAATGCAGTCCTTATGCTTCCCTGGGAAGGGTCTGCGTAAGCCTAGAGGCCTTCTGCAGCTTCAGCGCTGTTTCCCTCTAGATCTGTATCCTTCTGCTGTCAAGATGTCCTTTTTGGATCTGCTGCTTCTTCTGCCACCATGTAGAAAAATATTTCTTCAACTGATTTGCTGGAGATTCAGCTTGATTTGCTATCGCTCTGATACCATGTGAAAATTGTACTGTAGTGTGATGGTTTAGATTCTTGTACTTTATTTAATTATTACAAGTTACTTTCAGAAATTAGATTCAGAAAATACAAAAAATAAACACGACTACAACCTACACATGTAGATAATTTACTAAATAATACACTCATGTAACAAAGTGACACATGGATTTTTGGACATAAGTCCCCGGAAAAACCCAAAGTGGGAAAACCAGTTCAACAGATATGAGGGTTTTATTATTAAGTAGTTCTGAGTACAGCAAATCTGGGCTCCACACTTGGAAAACCCAACAGAGAATAAAAGATATAAAATATGCAGCTAACCTGAAGATCTAGTGCCAAATATCTGACTGATCCACACCCTCAAACGGGATTTACAGGACTTAGCCCGAATCTGACCCTAGAAACCCTCAGCGCTGCTTCTGAAGCCCCAATGTTGCCCTGGAAGGACTGCGTCAGCCTCTACATGGCTCTAGGAGGGCCTGCGTCACGCTAGGACGGTCTACGCTGCCCCTGCGCTGCCCTTACTTGGCCAACGTGGCACTAACTACCTCTGCATTGTCTATGCGCTGTCCTTGCTGCTCTGTGTGGCTCTGAAGCCTCTCTGCGTTGTCCTTGTGGTTGCTCCTCTTGCCTTTTGCTGTCTCTTGGCTCTTGGAATTAGATCATTCCCTCAGCCAATACTACCCCTCACTGTAGGAAATTCCACTGGAAATTCTTAGCAAACCCGCCCTAGAATTCCAGATCTATTCCTCAGTTCTACAAAAATTGTGTGTCTCAAATGACCCTCAAGCCTTTCTCTTATACTTTTTGGTGAACCCTTCAATGACCGAGATTAAATCATCCATCAACGGCTGAGATTAAAAGAATGTTTGATTCATGTGACTTAAGACAATTTCATCACATGTTTAATTAAATTCACTTTAATCATTTTACTTTCTTAAGTTTAATCTTAGGAAATACATTAAAATAATTAATTAATTTAATATCTCCTAAACCAGATGAAATTTCCCAAATCAATTTATGGGTCTTGTAGATCTAGTGTACTCTAGTCCCTCCATAAAATTTGTGAACTAGAGGACAACTGATGCTTCCCAAAATACACAAAATCTCGACATGGATGCCCTGCCACTGCACCATCTGGGCATCAATGAAGTTGTGTGTGGCTACACTGTCCACTAGAACCGAGACATGCTGTCCCTGAACCGCCCCCCATACCTTCAGCGTTAAGTACTTAGGTATCCTTCGCAAAGATGCAAGGACCCATCTAGTCGGTGCAAACGCTGACCCTCTTGCCGCTGGACAAGGTGGAGGTGGAGGATCTTCCCCTTGTGCTACTGCGTTGTCAATACCTCCCATCTTGAAAAGTGTCTCCTCTTCTCCCTCACTGTCTGAGAATACCTCAATGTAGTGTGCCTTCCCTCCGGCACACCTGTGGCCTAGTGCCCATGGCTCCTGGCATGTGAAGTCTTCCTCCTCATATCTCTCCTGGTATCATCATCTAATGGTCCTCGACCCTGATTACCTCTCGGGGGTGGAGCTCTCGTGTCCCTTCCTCTCTGCTGGAAGGCTGGTCTGTTGGGTATGGGGGCTCTAGCCCTCGGTAAGGCATCCTGCAGATCCCGGGTTCTCCCAACTGCGTCCTGCAACGTAGTGGGTCAGGTTGACCTCACTAGCCCACGCAGTGGCTCTGCCAGCCCATCTATAATCATGAAAATCCTCCTAGGTTCCGATAGATCTGGAACCATCACCGACAACCGCATGAACTCTAAAATGTATGTCTCAGGATTCCCCGTCTGCTTGAGCTTGGTCAGCTTTCCAAAGTGCTCCACAAGACCCCTCTGATCAAATCTCTCCAACACTCTCTTCGTAAATTCATCATACGTTGTCACCCCTGCGTGACCTAGCTTAGTCAACCCATGAAATTTCCTGTCATGGGCTTCTCCCTGTAAGTGCAGTGTAGCCACCTTGATGGCCTCCAACTCTGTCATTTGGTTAAGCTGAAAATAAATATCCAGCTTCTCCACCCATCCTTTAGCTGAACTCTTCAATGACCCATCAAATGTTGGCAAAAAAAGCTTGCCCACGATACGTTGTAGGTCATTACCCTGCGTGTAACCTCCTCCTCTGGCTTGGACCTTGGGTCTGTTGTTGGTCTTCAGCTGGAAAAACTCGTTGAAAGTAATAGCTCTTGCAAACTCCAACCCATAGGATTGATACTATGCAAAGTAACCTCCGTAGTGAGCTACCTCCTGCTCCTGAGGCTAGGCACGTGGGAATGGTGGAGCGTGGTGGAGTGTGTGGTACAACCTGGTGTGTAGTGTGAGGACCACTCTGGTGGTGTGAAGTGCCAGATCCTTACCCAATCTGGAATTCCCCTTGAATTCTCTTCTGCTTACTGTCTCCGCTAAGCGTTACTGTCTTCACCAAGCCTCTGATCCATCTCCTCAATCCTCTTGGAGAGGTATTGCACTGATTTCAAAAGAAGGTGGGCAAACTCCTTCTCCTCATTTCTTCTGTCATCCCTGTGTGCCATCTCTCTCTCTCTTCGACCTCCGGAACGCTGTCAATCTGGTCAGGAGTGATTTCAAGTCTCCTTTCCCTGCTCTTGTACCTTTATCTCTAGTAGGTGATGTTCTGCCTATCTTCTAGTGTCATAGCCCGTGTGCTCCACAGGCTGAGCCAAGTCTATGAGCTTTGATACCATTGTAATATCCCAAATTGGGATTAACGGTAATAAAAGGGAATAATAGACAAGTAACTACAACAAAATTAAAAATACCATTAAACACACATAAATTGGGACCAAATTCAGCGTTGAGACATTTTATTATAATGTCGGAAAGAGGACAAATATGGTGCTCAGAAAGATAGAACCTAGGCCTGCTCAAGGCAGGCTAAAGAACAACTCTAATCCTAGCAAAGTCCTTTGCTGAAGTATGCTCTGCATGGCTCACCCACTGCGTTGTACAATCCAGGAATTTACTGCTGCTGCCTGATTTCAGATTGCTGGTTGGCCTATCTCCCGTGCTCAGAAAATTCGGGGAATTGGTCACTAGACCTCTCTCACTAAACCCACAAAAACCCGTGAAGTGTTTGCCAAAATCTTGACCCTGAGAAATTGCCCCTTTGGCTTTGGCACGCTGCTCTATTGGGGAAATCGACCTCCTAGCTGTAACTACTAGAAAATGCTTTGAAACACTACCAAAATCCCTGGCAGGAGGTGGCTAGCCTCCCCTCCAAATCCTCTAGTTGTTCTCCTCTTCAACTCCTTACTCCTGGCACTTCCCTTTGGCTGTACTGCGCAGTCTTGGCTGAACTCTACGCTGTCTTGGAGGGACTGCGTTCTCTGCTGGTGATGTTGTGAATATCCTCCCACAAAATGATGGAACTCCTCCCTTGAGTGGGCACTCGAAGTCCTTTGAGGCAGAGGTTGCGATCTCCGCTTGAAGATCTCGTGTGCTGAATAACACTACAGACTTGGCTCTCCACCTAAAGTGTGCTCAGTCAAGAAGACATAAAATTCTGAGGTGACTGAATGCAGGGAAATGAGCTGCCCCCTTCCTTTTGTCTCCAACAGCCCAACGATCCTCTTGGGCCCCACCTTTGACTGCGCTATCCCATCACTGGCCACTCCTGCACTGTCCCTCCTTGTCCACTCACAGCGCTGCCACTCAGCAATACGCAGAGCCTTCTCATTGGCTCTCCCTGCCCCGCTAAGGCCACAATATTTTGCCTCCAACTATAGGAAAAGTGAATCAACTTGCTTTAATATAATGTGATGCAAGTCCTAAGATCTAAGTGTGATGTAAAAATTTTGGTTATTTTTAGATTATATGCCTAGTCTAAATGGAACCTCTCTCTTAACTATTTTGAGACCAGTCTTTAGAGTAGGTTGTGGATGGAAGTTGTTGACCACTCTGTGTCAATGACCCCATAGCAGTACACCCCCATTTTTCGCAAATGGGATTCATCATGTTCGAGGTGTTCACACCATTCAGAGTTCATCGTCAGATGACAGTTTTATAAATGATGTAAACCCATTCTGCGTGTTTATGATATAAATGATCTAAATAAGACCACCATGTATGTAACAATCTAGGTAAGCTTAGTATTTTGATGACGATTTCTATCCTAAGAGATTTTTTGTCTCATCGATTCATTTGTGTTTCTCGACACAAGTGATCGGCAGAGTTTTCCCCTCCAGCCTCACCCCAAAGCTAGGGTGGATTTTGTCATCAAGATGCTAAGTGAGTCCTAGTGTTTTCTATCAAGTCTTTGTAAAAGTAATTTGGGAATAATCCTAGCAAATTGGCTAGTTTATTTTATTACAAGCTACTTGGTCTACTAGATCATGTTTTGAGTTGCAGAATTGGGTAGCTATTTGAGGGTCTATCACGAATGGGTTTCCCCCTTTTATGTGTATAAATATATTTATCTTATGTAAAGAGGGTTGGAAAAATAATTAAATCCCCTTTCGGTCAATTAATTAAATTTTCTGGCCAAATTAAATTAAAAATCCCAAGCCAGAAATTTAATTAATTTTAAGTCCTAGGTGATTTAAAATTCTTCAAAGGAAAAATTCGTGGGTCCTTAAAAAATAAAATTTTAAAGGTCCTAGGCCAAGGGAATATTGGGAATTTCAAGAAATTTTAGACCCTTGGGCCTTGGTGGTTAAGTCAAAGTCAAAATTTTGAGGTAATTAACTCAAAAATATTATTTTTGAGTTAATTAAAAATGAATTAAATGATAAATTTGAATTTCCTCAAAATTATAATTTCGACGGTCTAGATTAAAAGATAATTAAATATTTTTCAACGGTCGAGATTATTTTGACAAGGATCAACCAAACTAGCCATTGGAGATTTTATCTTATAAATTAGAGGTCTTTGTATGCCATTTGCATCAGATCTTTGAATCGTGCACTTGTTCTCAGAAGCTCTTGTAATTTTTGTTGATCAATAAAAACAGAAAAACTTTGGAGTTACAGACTTTGGTGTTCCTTTTCCAAATCTATGTGGTGATATTGTCTTTAAACTCTGCTACTTTAATTGGCATTTGATGGTTGATGGCCTTTATGGATTGATCTGCATACAGGTATCTTGTGCAGGTTTCTGAGTTTTCTTAAATTGCATTTTGATTTGACAGAAATATCAATTATCTATGTTTCTCAAAGGTCTCATGGTTATTTTTTAAATTTATATCAATCTAAAATTTAGATCTAAGTGTGCAAATATCTTTATTCAAGATTTGAGCGTTTGGGGAAATCTTAGGTTAGATCACCCGACTCTCAGATTCCAAAAAATCTGAAAAAGCCCATTGTTTCCCAATTTCTGAAGTTATCTCACGGAAAATTTTTTGCAGGATCTTCTTGGGTTTGTGCCTCTCTTAATTTCACTTTTTTTATTAATTGAGCAAAATCGTTTTAAATCTGGCCATGAGGTTCTTGATCTGTAGAATAGCACTGTAAATTTGCAAATATTCACTAGGGTTTAAGGGTTTATTTTCTATGCACATTTTTTGGGTTTGGGTTCCTTGTTTTTCTGGTCTTGTGTAGGGTTTACAGGGAGATTCTCAAGAAATTTTTAGATCTGAGCTAGATCTAGGCCCTTGAGAGTAAGATCTGGCCTCAGGATCAGTTTTGTCTGTAGATCTGGGTGTTATTTTGCCTCAAAATTGTAAATCGCAGGTGCATTTAAATCAATATTTTTCAAATCTGAGTTATACTGGTAAAAATCTATTGCTGGGTGAAGAAAATTTTTCATGTGCACTAGTTTTTCCCGAGATAATCTTTTGCTGCGTGCATCCTTCTCCTTGCTAACTGCCATAATCTGCAATCCTTCAGCCGCTTTTCCTCTGCCCCAGATCTTTGTCGCATCCATCCTCCTCACAGGCGCTATCCCTCTCATTCACCATCACATTACCTTGTTAATTTGCCTTCCCTCATCTTTCCTCCCGTCAGTTTCTCTCTGCATCTCCTCCAACGCTGCGTTTTCCCTCATCTCCCTCCGTCCATGCATCCTCAGCTCTCATCCCTCTCTCCTCTGCGTAATTTTCCTTTCCCTCTCCTCAATCAGCTGCCATCTTCCCTGCGTATTTCTTTGCACGCTGCCACTGTCCAACCTTCCTCATTGTCTCCCTGTACGCATACCCCCTTGCCAGCTCCCATTCTCGACCTTCTACTTCTACCCTAGCCGTTGCCGTAACATCTCTTGCCTCCTCCACTTCTTTTGCCGTCGATCCCATCATCGTTGCCAGCCTTAACGTCCTTGCCTTTGACTTGCATAAACCTAAAAATTAATGCAAATCCAAATTTTATTTGACTTCAATTTTTTTATTTTTAACTTGGCTTTAGTTTGTCTTAAATTTTAGATTTTCGATTTTGGTGAGTTTGCTTAGTTAGCGTTAAAGTTTGATTTAATTTTAGGATTTGATTTTTTTAGTTTTTTTAGATTTTGAAACTTTAAAATAAAAATCAATTTTTTTTTTTTAAATTTCTAAACTTTTCATTTTTGTAAAGTTTTAGATTTATTTTTAATTTGTAGTTTCATTTAAATTTTGAAAAGGGAAATAGAAAATATAAAAAATTAGAAAAGGTCAAAAACTTTAATGAAATTTGGAAGTGGTTTTGGATCTAAATTTTTTCATGGTCAAAGGTAATTTTTTAAAATTTTTTATCTAAAGTTAGATTTCTGGATTGGAATTACTGAGAATATCATTTTAATTCAGAATTATTGGAAATGTCTAGCATTTAAATTCGATGGTTCTCTCATGATAATATCTTTTTTCGAATTTAAATTGTTTAAAGATTGCATTTGGTTCGAAGTATTTTTCATGCTTAGCTGGGATTGATGATTGTTTAACTAGCTCTAATTGTGGTTTTAAATTGCTTGAAATTGGTGATTAATTGCTTCATCAACTTTAAGAATATTTCAAGTGATGATAAATTGCATATCCTTATTTCCTAGTTGATGCATGATTATGAAGGTGTTTTATTGAATGATGAATCACATTATTGAAAAGGGCTTATCTTCCAGTTTGGTCAATTGAGCATTTAATTGAAAATTTGATATTATCGTGGTAGATTGATATTTTCATAGCAAGATAATTGTCCTTTTTAGCAACAGTTACTTATCAATTACTTGATTTTAATTTCATAACGGGATATTTTGACTCCACAAGGCACTGGTCTTAAACTTTAAATCTAATTGAATCTGTAAAATCTCGTTAAATCTTAGCAAGTACTTGGTCGTTTGACTGTGTCTCCTGAATTGGTTGGTTTCCAATAAGTTCTCCTTCTTCATTTCATTAGGGTCTACCCCCCTTAGTCTGCAAGGAGACAACTTAAATAGAGAGATTGGGGATCAGGGTGACTGCCCCCGATCTAAGCCGTTGTCGCGGTGCATAGACATTCTGTGCAACAACAGAAGCCAATGGGAAGCAAACAGAGGCTTGATTAACGATACCTCCCCCTGTGTTTCAACCACCTAGTACCTCCAACGTTGCAGGGACTGTGGCTCTGAAGACTGCAAGGTCACTGCTTTAACCATTAGAAAGGGTTGAATCCCTCAAGCTAAATGAGAAAGGGCTGTCCTAGGAGTCTATCAACCAAGCTTACGCTTGGAGGTAAATTATTAATGCAAACTAAGACTAGAATTCTTTATGCAGTGATTATGAGTGAAATTCTTAGTTTGAGATTATCTTAATGTTAAGTACTTTAAGTTATGACGATTCTTTAATGGAAAGAGTACTTATCAATAAATCATATGCGATCTCACAACCAAGAAAATTAAAATTAACTTAGTTCCAATGTAAAATCCACAAGATGCTTTAACCAATGATAACAATTAAAGGAACTTAGAGCACTTATTCACTTATTAATTAGTCAATGATTATCAACGCAAGATGCCAATCACAATTACTCAATATATTCCAATGACGATTCTACAATAGGATTAGAAAATTAGAGCTTAGATGTGTGAGTGTCTTAGTGCAAAGTTTTAACAATTCTTATAGCTAACACAGACAAGTAAACGTTAAATTCCAATGTTTAAGCAACAAATCTTCTCCACAATGAACTACTTAGAACATGAAACAATGAAAACCACTTATGATGAATTATTTGGTGTTATATTAGATCTGAAAGTACTTATGACAACTGAGAAACAAGAGTGAAATCAATGAGATATCAATGTGAGGGTGTGTGCAAAGTTGTGCCTAACAATTTCTATATGCTAGAACAAGTTAGCCGATATTAAATTAATGGGATCTTAACCCTCTTAAGATGCAATCTTCAGAAAATATCATATCTGATTACACTTTTATGCAAAGATATCAGTCACTAAAAATTAGAGATCTATGCCCAAAAATTGGTGCCAAAGACACTTAGAAGCGATGATAGTATGCTAGAAACTTTACCAGTCAAATTTAAGCCCTTTAGAGTGCTCTTTTTCAAATTTATATCAGATATAATCCACTGATTATGCCCAAAAATTAGGAAAACTTTATTAGGAAAATTTTGAGGTGTTTAGATCACTTAAATGTGATTTTAGGGATCATAATTCATGTTATGATTAATTTATCACATTTGTAGCAAAACAAATATAAAATGAGGGTCTATAGAGAAAAACCTAGGCCTAAGGCCTTGTAGATCACTTGCCCAAATTTACCCAAAATTTTTCCAATGAAGATGCAACCTGAAAAACAAATATTGGCCAATTTCTTCCTGAAAAACACACTAAGATTCAGTCTAGAAATTTCAGAAATGGACAGAGGTCAAACTAGGGCTAGAAAATACTAGCACCAGACCCAATACAACTAGTGTTTGTTGAGAATTTGGAGGGCTGGGGATTAATTAAAATTCTCTTCTTGATAATTACTTGTGAGGTTACTTGAGATACTTATGTCTTCTCTTCTTTAGCTTATTTAATCTTTCATCAAATCAATTATCAAAGTACATGAGACACACAAATTAGGCTCCTAGAGCCAGGGAAAACCTCTCCCTCTTGGAGAGGAAAACCCACGAGAAATTCTTCTTATAGATCTTAAAACGACAAGTACCATGACCAAGACTTAGACCCTTGACCTATGAATGCCTCCAAGACCTTGTCATTACTTCTTTGCTTGCCTTCAACACTGACCCTTCTCTTCTGCACTGATCTGCACTAGTACTAGAGAGCTCGGTCTCTACTTCCCATTACTTAGTCAACAATTAGATACTTAATCTTCTTCACCTTGTCCTTCTTTAAACAGATCCGTACTTTGTCCACTGCCTTTAACTTTGCATATGATACTGGTTCTTTTCATAACTTGGTGACATAGCAATGGTATGCAAAACTGTTGTGATGTGACCGCAGATTTTCCTGAGATGATATTCAAGAACAGGTGCTGTGATATCCCAAACAAATCTACAGCTTAACCCTGTATTTGATCTCTGCAATCCGCACTCATTTCCATCCTCTTACACCTTCCGAAATCCACATCTCTATTACATAACAGTTTGCAATTTCTTGCTGTGATATACCTACATTTAAACCATGTTCCAGTCTTTAGACATCCACATTTTATCCTCTGAAACAGCCTCAGGAAATCAGCATCTATTTCTCCAAGAAATCCGCATTTTATTGCTTCAAAAATCCACATCTATTTGCTTCAGAAATCTGCATTAATAACTCAGAGTAGTCTGCAATTTCTGTTGTTTTCTGCGCAGCATAGGTGGGTATAAATAGTTGTTTGCTCCTGTATATAAGCCGACCTGACTTTGTGAACCGATGTGACTATTTTGGGAGCCGACATGACTGTTATGAGGCCGACTTCTCACTGCATATAGTGCCAACTTTATTACATGTTTTCCAGTGTTTGAAGTAGAGCTATCTTGAGGGCTGTTAGAGCCTTTCCTTTACAAGGTTCATGAAAAGGTCTTGGAGCTTTTAATGATGACAATGCTATTCATATACATGACTCTATTTACATTTATAAATAGAAGACAAACCCTAAATAGACATCAAGAAGATGTCTATTAACCTATAATAAAATTCTTGCTCATGAAACCCATGAAGTGAGTATAAAAAATACATGTTATTATCTTTGTCTTCTTCTTTTCATAATAGGTAGTCAATATGAAGACCGATCCTAGTTACATTTTTCAACACTCCCTCTTAACTAGGGAGGTATTCATACAGGTACATGGTCACTTTCAAATTGAAGAATCTCATAAGAAGAATCAGATTGGTAATCCCATCTATATAGCATCGTATCAACCAACATTGTCCTAGTGCAAGGCCTTGACTAACAACCCCATCTCTCAACGAGACAATGAGTTACAATGCTGGCGAGACACATCACTTATAGACACCATAGTCATTGTCTCTCCAAGGTACATACTCCACCCAAGTGTTCCCAGAGTATGATCGTCTTTTACTATTCTTCTCTTGGGTAGCTAGCCCTTAAAGAATATCGGGCCTCGAATACTCTTATCTTGAATGCCCTATCTCATTCTCAAAGAGTATCGAATGCTAGATGATTACCCAATCCTCTATTCTGTCTTCCGGGTAAAGACCAGAATGATGTGTCTATCCATTCTCTCCACATGGCCATCACTAAGACTTACGACTGTTAGTCCCAGTCTAGTGCACGACACATGTATTAGAGAATCATATACGTCACTCCTCTCAACTCAGGAAGGACATGCTTCAAGTTTCTTCCAAGTAAGAAACTTACCACTAGGCTCCCTCTCAATCAGGGTCCTGCGGCAACAATGGTGAAACACCCAGCTGCTCATGAAGAATTCCTCCCCTCGATGTCATGGATTTCGATATTGAGGAATCTTCAACCTTTGGCTTCATAGGGCACAAATCATCCATCACTTTCAGTTACGAGTCATGTCAACCATTAGAAACTGATTCATCATTCTTTCTCATCTGGTCCACCTTTATGCCATGCTGCTATCCTTCGAATCATCTCCAAGGATCTTACATCCTTTCACGTGATTGGCAGCCCTGCATAAAATTATCCAGATAAACATATACATATGAATTTATAAATCAAAAGTTACCTCAGTGATGATCTTTCACCATGACATCTTCTTTTAGGCATCGACATCCTCTATTCAGATTGACACATCTCCTAAAGATATGTTTTGTCAAGGGTCTTCTTTTTTACCAGACTTCTGTTAGAGTATACATATCCTCCCAGGAGATCTCCTAGTCACATCTTCTTGGCTTTCGGATGATAGCTGCCCCTTGACATGGTTGCATTTTATGATCTCTTCCTTTATGTACACCTTCATTCCCAGGAACTTCCAATTTACAGTTCCTTGTCCATATACAACCACCTCATATTCCACGAGGATATATTATGTTGATTTCATTTGTCAATGCACCGAGAGATCCTCCTCCATAGATCACACTTCTAAATATAGAAGTCTATTACTTGCAACCATATGACATGACTTCACAACATCCAGTGTCAACATATATATATATATATATATATATATATTTATTTACCTCATACTTTTTTCATTTAAGTCATCCTGTAGCAGTTTTACTAGAATGAAGAGCTTCATTCCCTTGGCCTGCTTGATCAATATGTCATCACATTCCAGAATTCTGTAGCATGGAATTCTTGATGAAACCATTCTTCTTTCTTTCTAATCAGTGAATTCATAGAGAACTCCATTAGAAAATGTCAGCTTCTGTTTCCATGATGATCCTTGATCTTGATGACTGCCTTCCATTAGTAATGTTATCAGAGAGGTTTTCTCGAATCTGTTTCACCAAGAGCTCCTACCATGATTTTACCATGATGCCATCAATATACATAGCTTCCTATTATACTATTTTACAACCAACAAAAATCACTTAAAGGAGAAGATAATCTCAATCATAGTTTAGATCCCTCGCTTCTTCTTTCTTAAATTTATTTACATCAGGTTCTTCCCTCATATCTGAGATATGGGCTTCTTCCCCTTTTCTCTTGTCCTTTTCAGATTTAGGACAATCTCTTTATAATGCCCAAGTTCATTACATCCAAAGAATCGCATGTTGTCCATATTTCTTCTTTTATTCTGAGGACCAAATTTACCGAATCTTCCTTCCTAGATATGGCTACAAAGGCTTGATTCCTTTCACTTGATCCTGTATCGGCTTTGGATTTCAATATTGTTTCCATAGAGACCATAAATCTTGGAATGGTGTGGCTTCTTTCTTCCCGTATAAACTTTAAGTGAAGTTTCTCCATTCTTCTGGCAGAGAATTCAACACCACTGTAGTCATCTCAGTGTTAGACATTACTTCTCCTAGTTCCTGCAGTTGATTTCAGAGAGATTACTTCTCCTACAATAGTCACAGAGAATAGCTCCACCAATTCATATATTCCTTTTGATGATTCTAGTTTTGATACATTGGAGATGAGGGAGTCTTTTATGGATTCTATAAGAATCCTTGTAGAAATTTGATAACCAACCCCGGTTTTCAGTTTCTCCTTATTTCTCCCATAATGTTAAATGCCCATTCCCATAGCCATACATTCAACAAGGTGGAAAAAATAAATATTTTCTGAAAACACTAATTCTGAAAATTTCACAATGCTGAAATGTAGAAATAAAAACTTAGAAAATAAATCATCCACACACAGAATTTTGACACGCTGATTTTTGGTCAATTTGACCTTGGAAAAACCCCCTACAACTCTTGGGGAAAACCAATTCGAAAGCTGCTTCTTATTTCTAGAAAATGCTTTTACAGAGAGGAAATATACAGGAAAAATTCCAGCAAACAATTTACAGACTTATCTCGTTTTCCGTACTTTCCTTTGCTTCGGAAAATGTGCCAAATCAGCAAAACAGTGAAAACAGAAATTTATTACAGCAGTGAACAGCCTTGAAATTCGTGCCCAATACTCAGCGATATGGCTGTACGGACTGTATGGAAAAGTATAGCAATGCCTCCTCGAAAATCGTCTGCTGTCTCGAAAACCGTGCCCAACAATCTTGGAAATCGTGCCTTTAGCTTGATGTACCTTCTCGATTTATGTGCTGTCTCTCTCCTTGAAATCTGTGCCTCAAGCTATTGTACGGAAATCTGCCTCAAAATTAGTGCTAATTAATGATGTACGGATTGCTGCTTCGAAATGTGTGCAACCTCTCTCTGCTGTACGGATTTGTTGAACTGCTCCTCTCCTTCACTTTCTCAAAACCCAGAAATTTCTCCAGCTCTTTTCTCCTCCTCTCAATTTGCTCATGAAAGAAATGAATGACATTTTCCCTTTTTTCCTCCTTTAACCTAACCCTAAGTGACTTTTGGGGAATCCCTAAATCTAATGGCTAAAATAGCTTTAGATCTAGGGTTGAGATTAAATGCTCATTTAAATCTCACTTTCTATTTTTTAATTCACCCCACCTTAATAAAGACCCACTTAGTCATTTATTTCCAAAGTCACTTTTCCTTTCTAATTTTACATTGACTTTATTAAAGTCACTTTAAAATTAGACTTTAGTAACTTTATCACTTAAAGTCACTTTTAAATTAGATTTGACTTTATAACTTTATAAAGTCACTTTAGGAGAAAAATTAAATTCTTTGGACACTTTTCCCTAGGCCAAAGATCAAAGCCTTAGGGAACCACCTGTCCTCCGGTAACCAAATTTCAACACTCCCTCTTACCGAGGAAGGTGTTCCTCACCACACTCATCTTGTCTCTGAAGTAGACATGCTTGCCCCGTGGTAAGGCTTTGGTAAGAATATCTGCAACCTGCTCATCAGTGGGAATATACTCAAGCTTCACAGCTCCTTTCTAAACATAGTCTCTGATGAAATGATATTTGATCCCGATATGCTTTGACCTGTCATGAAATACTGGACTCTCCGTGCGTTTAATGCAACTCTGATTATCACAGTAAATCACTGAAGGTCTCAACGGCTGACCAAATAAGCCAAACAACATCTTGCGAAGCTAGATGGCCTCACAACTAGCTAGAATGGCTGCCATATACACTGCTTCCGTTGAACTCAATGCTACTGACTACTGCTTTCGGCTGAACCATGACACAACTGCTGAACCCAACCCAAAACAGCACCCTGAAGTGCTCTTCCTATCAAAAGCACAACCTGCCCAATCAGAATCAGTGTAACCTGCCAATCTCACTCCATCTCCCTGCCTATAATCCAGACCATAATCCACTGTCCCCTGCAAGTACCGCAAAATGTGTTTTGCAGCAACCCAGTGCACCCTCCTCGGCTCACACATGAATTGGCTCATCGTGTTGACTGCAAAACATATATATGGTCTAGTGTTGACCAAATACATCAAGAAACCAATCAGCTGTCTATACAATGTGGGATCCACCAACTCGGAATCTGAAGCGTGAAGCTTCTTCCAGTTGGTGATCATCGGTGTCGACATGGGTCTACAATCCTCCATGTGGAATCTGCCAAGGATGTCCACAATATACTTCCCCTGCCCTAGGAAGAAATGCCCCTCCTCCTGCCACACCTCCAAACCCAAAAAGTAATGCATCAAGCCAATGTCCTTCATCTCAAACTCCGACGCAAAATCTCTCTTGCAGTGCTCTATGAGTCTCTCTGCACCCGTAATGACCAAGTCATCCACATACAACACCAGAATGAGAGGCTCCTCACCTATCACAATAAAATAAAGGTTCGGATCTGCATCACTCTTTGTGAAACCCATCTCCTGCAAGTATGTATCTATCCTGGAGTACCAAGCTCTGGGAGCTTGCTTCAGGCCATAAAGGGCCTTCTTCAGTTTGCACACATGGGACTCCTTCCCATGCACCTCAAAGCCCTGTGGCTACTCAATGTACACCTCCTCCTGTATGAAGCCATTGAGAAATGCGGTCTTCACATCCATCTGGTGGATCTTCCAACCCATCTCTGCTGCTATCGATATGATGGAGTGAATCGAAGTATATCGAGCCACGGGAGCGAAGGTCTCTTCATAATCAACTCCCTCTACCTGGGAGAACCCTCTAGCCACAAACCTTGCTTTGAATTTCTCAATGCTGCCATCTGCAACATGATTTACCTTGTAAAGCCATTTGGAAGTAACCACGGATTTGCCCTCAGGCCTCGGCATCACCTCCCAAACATCATTCTTCATGATAGATGAATACTCCTCCTGCATGGCCTCTCTCCAGACTTGCTGGCTAGCTGCCTTGTCATAGTTAGAGGCTCAGAGTCAATGATGTTGGCAACCATTTCCATATAGCTACAGAACCTATCAGGTGGTCTGCTCTCTCTGATCGGCCTCTTTGGCCCAGCAACAAATATGGCCTCTCTCAAGGTATCCTGAAGCCACTTAGGCTTCCTCTTCCCTGAGCACACTTCTCCCACTAGAGAATGAAACTCCTCCTCCTCATCATCAGGAGCCTAAACTCCTAACTGTCTGTTTGTTGTCCTCCTGCCTGAACCTGAACCTGTAGATGCTGAAGTACCGTGTGAACTGTCCATCAATGGACTCCCTAGTGAACTGCTTTGCAAACTGCTCTACATGCTACCCGAAGCACCACCCCTCTGACTCTGTGAGCCACTGCTCACTGATGGACCTGACACCGTAATCGATGTACCTCCGGATCCTCCTGATCCCTGCCCACTGGATCCCTGCGTTTGACTTAGTTGCTCTTGAGGGTCTGGCTGATCCATATACTCTAACTCCTATGACCTCCTGAAAGCCCTGTCCTCCTCGAGCTTCACATCCCGCCTGACAACAACTCTCCTCTGTGCGGGAATATAAATCCGAAAGGCCTTCGAGGTCTCACTGTAGCCCACAAAGACACCCTTCTCCGCGGTGGGCTCTAGCTTGGTCCTCCTCTCCTTGGGTACGTAGGAGTATGCAATACACCCAAAGATATGAAGATGACCAACATCAGGCTTCTTCCCAGAAAAAGCCACCTCTGGAGTCACATCCCCCAAGGCATGATGTAGACTCCTATTCTGCAAATATACAGTAGTATTGGAGGCCTCTGCCCACAAAAACAATGGTAACCCCTGATCATGTAGCATGGCTTTGGAAACCCCTCTGATGGATCTGTTCTTCCTCTCCACAACCCCGTTCTGCTGGGGGTTGTAAGGAACAGTGAACTCCCTCCTAATGCCTGCCTCTGCACAATAATCAACAAACTCACCAAGGGGGTACTCTCCTCCATTGTCCGACCTCAGGGACTTGATCTTCCGACCTGTCTGAGTCTCCACAAGAGCTCTGAACTTCTGAAACCGCTTGAAGACCTCACTCTTGGTTTTCAAGAAATAAATCCAAGTCCTCCTGGAGTGATCATCAATGAATAATACATAATACTCATTCCACTCAAGGAAACATGAGACATCTGACCGCTCACATTGGAATGAATCAAATAAAGTATCCCAGTCGATCTGCTGTCACTGCTGGGAAAGGGGATTTAGCAAACTTGCCCATTGCACATCCTCTGCATGTATCAAAGTGATTAGTACTGAAATTTGGCACACTTGTAGTGATCTCCCGCAATGTCCTCAAGGCTCCATGATACATGTGCTCCATCCTGCGGTGCCAAATCTCACACAGCTCTGAACTGCTAGCTCTTCTGCCGGTACTACTAGTCAATGTCAAAAGGGGCTGAAATGAAAATTTGTACACCTTTGCATGGCGTACACCTATCACTGTAGCTGAATCAGCTGGAGCGCCCCTAGGATATATCAACACCTGTCCTCTCCTTAACAATATCTCATATCCTTCGTCCTCCAATGTTGAGACGGATATGAGGTTCTTCCTCATCCCTGGCACATATAGAACATCTGACACCTTCAAGGGAGGTTTGGGTTCCCTATCAAATGTCAATATCCCCACACCGACTGCTCTAACAACGCTGCCATCTCCGAGTACTACCTCTATATCAGTGCCACTTTCTGAAAGCTCTGAGAAGTACTCACAGACTCCTGTCATATGATGTGAAGCCCCACTGTCAACATACCAGATACCTAAAGATGCTCCGCTAGTGGAGGGAAATGCACACTCCCTCTCAACCTCCGTGGCAGGTGATCCTGCACTAGTGGACTCACGAGCAATGAACCCAAACTCCTGGTCAAAGCTATCCGTAAAGTCCTCTATCTCTGCTGATGCTGCCATGCTCTGGTTCTTCCCTTTCTTCTTCTTCTTCGGACACACAACTGCATAGTGTCCCATCTTCTGACAATTCCAACACTTCACCTTGGAATAGTTTTTTTGTGTGTTTCCATGTTTACCTTTACCTTTGCCTTTGCCCCCACCACTGCTTGTGGAAGTTTGCTTCTTTCCCTTGCCTTTCTTGCCTCCTGCCAACAATGCTACATCCTCATCCTGCTCAACTGGTTTGGCTGCCCCAAGCTCTCTTTCTGATTTCTGTCTGTATGCAATCATCCCAGAACCTCTCCCAAGAGGGAAGGGTCTCACGTGCACAAACCCCATCAGCAAAGTTCAGCCATGAACTGGGACAGCCATTCACTGCAATCCACACCAACTTAGTGGGTGGAATGACCTCTCCAACTGCTGCCAATGCATCTCTCACATTAGTAATCTTTGTGAGATATCTAGTTGCACTATCAGTCTTACCCATCTTAATGGTCTTCAGCTTCTCCCTTAGGACCATTTTCCTATTCTCATTGGTACTCTGGTAGAGATTGGTCAATGTTGTCCACATCTCATGAGCATATCTCTTTCCTCTCACATGAGGAATGTAATGGTCTTTGATTCCATCTAGAATCAGTCTCTTACCCTTGTTATTCTTTTTATTAAAGGCTGTCAACTGAACAACATCAGTAGGCACATTAACAGGGTTCTGTGTAGTATGCACCGTGATATCCCAGACTTTTGCTTCCTCAAAGATGCTTTGCATTCTCTCCTTCTATACACTGTAGTTACTATGCCCATCCAACCTCAAGCCCAAAGACGTGCTTGCTGTCCTAATAAACTGAAAATAACACTGTTGTAGTAAAGGTAATGATTTATGTGTGAAAAAATAACTTCTTGTAATTTCTGTGTGAAAAATCAGTTTGCTGTAATTTTTCTTCTTGCTGTCCCAAACTGCGTTTTTCAGCAAAATAGCTCTGATACCATGTAGAAAATTGATAACCAACCCCGGTTTTCAATTTCTCCTTATTTCTCCCATAAAGTTAAATGCTGGAAAAAATAAATATTTTCTGAAAACACTAATTCTGGAAATTTCATAATGCTAAAATGCAGAAATAAAAACTCAGAAAATAAATCAGCCACACATAGAATTTTGACACGCTGATTTTTGGTCAATTTGACCCTGGAAAAACCCCCTACAACTCTTGGGGAAAACCAATTCAAAAGCTTCTTCTTATTTCTAGAAAATGCTTTTACAAAGAAAGAAAATATACATGAAAAATTATAGCAAACAATGTAGTGACTTATCTTGTTTTCCGTGCTTGCCTCCGCCTCGGAAAATGTGCCAAATCAACAAAACAGTGAAAAAAGAAATTTATTACAGTAGTGGACAACCTTGAAATTCGTGCCCAATACTCAGCTGTACGGTCGTATGGATTGTACGGAAAAGTACAACAGTGCCTCATTCTCGAAAACCGTGTCTGCTGTCTCGAAAACCATGCCCAACAATCTTGGAAATTGTGCCTTTAGCTTGTTGTACCTTTTCCTCAATTTTTGTGCTATCTCTCTCCTAGAAATCTGTGCCTCAAGCTGTTGTACATAAATTTGCCTCGAAATGCGTGCTAATTAATGTTGTACAGACTGCTGCCTCAAAATGCGTGCAGCCTCTCTCTGTTGTACGGATTTGATGAATTGCGCCTCTCCTTCACTTTCTCAAAACCCATAAATTTCTCCATCTCTCTTCTCCTTCTCTCAATCTACTCATGAAAGAAATGAATGACCTTTTCCCTCCTTTTCCTCCTTTTCCTCCTTTAACCTGACCCTAGGTGACTTTTGGGGAATCCTTAAATCTAATCACTGAGATAGCTTTAGATCTAGGGATAAGATTAAATGCTTTTTTAAATCTCACTTTCTATTTTTTAATTCACCCCACTTTAATAAATACCCACTTAGTCATTTATTTCCAAAGTCACTTTTCCCTTTCTAATTTCACATTGACTTTATTAAAGTCACTTTAAAATTAGACTTCAGTAACTTTATCACTTAAAGCCACTTTTAAATTAGATTTGACTTTATAACTTTATAAAGTCACTTTATGAGAAAAATTAAATTCTTTTGGACACTTTTCCCTAGGCCAAAGATCAAAGCCTTAGGGAACTACTTGTACTCCGGTAACCAAATTTCAGCAATCCTTTGGGCTCTTATATCTTCCTTCATGTATGACTTCATTGTCCTTTTCTTCCATGCAGGAAAGTTTGAAACCCTATTTAGTTTGTTGCTTTCTTTGCAAAGAAGACATTTTGATGAAGTCATAAAGACACTTACTTGAGTAGATGCTTTTCTTCTTCTATCAGCTTCCTTGTTGATAAGGATGAAGATGATGGCGGGAACTCCCTCTTAGATTGATTTCAAATTAGGTGATCTTGGATCCTTGATGATCAAGGATTACTTCAGAATGAAGATGTCTTCAATAGTGTTGGGTGGTGCTTAATGATGTGTCTTCCAACAATGTCTTCAATATCTAGAATCTTTGATGTCAAAGATTACCTCCTCGATGTGTGGATTCTTTGAATAAGGTTGATAGTCTTCTTGAGATGGCTTGAGGATTTCCTTGCAAACTGATTTGAATTTTCAATGTAGACTTTGAATTTTGCTTTGATGCTCTCTAGAAAATTGAATTTTGACCCTTGAGTGCCTTTCTTGTCAAATAGACCTTTGTCTTTAGCACCTTAACTTTGAAACCACGTTGAGAATTTGGAGGGCTAGAGATTAATTCAAATTCTCTTCTTGATAATTACTTGGGAGGTTACTTGAGATACTTATGTCTTCTCTTCTTTAGCTTATTTAATATTTCATCAAGTCAATTATCAAAGTACACGAGACACACAAATTAGGCTCCTAGAGCCAGGGCAAAACCTCTCCCTCTTGGAGAGGAAAACCCATGAGAAATTCTTCTTATAGATCTTCAAATGACAAGTACCATGACCAAGACTTAGACCCTTGACCTATGAATGCCTCCAAGTGTTGGAAATACTGAGAGGGGGGGTGAATCAGTATTCCTTTCAATTAGAGCATTAGTTAATCTTCAATTATTATCAGTATTTGTACAATGATAGCAACAAACAAAAGGAACACAAATGCACACAGATTTTTAAGGTGGAAACCCACTCCGGGACGAAAACCACCTAATGTTTTTCTAATAATTTTTTAATATTCAACTCCAATTGAAAATAAAGCTCCAACTTCCTAGAATCTAGAAAAACATTCTTCTCCAGCTCCCACTGGATGGACGCTCCAACGGCCGAGATTTTTCAGTAGTCAACTGAACAGATGCCCCAACACCCAATGATCTACAACCAACGTTGCACGAAGCGGGGACGCGGAGGTGTCATTTTCCAAAAATTTAGGAAGTGAAGCGTTTCAGAAGCGTCTAGTATATATATATATATATATTTTTATATTTTTTTGCATTTATATTCAAAACAACAATCCCAAATACCATATTAGTTGTAGAAGACATGAAAACATGCATATTCTTACATAAATCAAGATAGATATGACATCCATGATTCCATTGTACATCAATAATTAATTATTCGAGCATCATAAATCTAGAATCTAGATTCTAGATCCTAGCAATTACAAACATACATCAAATAATTAAGCATGATAAAACATTTAAGCATACTATAAAACATAACACATTTAAGCATACTATAAAACATAAATGATAAACATAAAACATTTAAAAATTAAGCATACTATAAAACATAAAACATTTAACCATATTATAAAACATAAAGCATATTATAGGTGAGCAACTGTCAACATTAGTCATGTCCAAAATTCAAATAATAATGTTTACAAAATAGGTCACTTGGCCACCATCAAGACAAAAAATTTCAAATTCACAACAAGCCTACAAGTCTAATGATAATCTATGACAAAAGTAGTAAAGTGTGCACTGTGAACACTGAAAATATCTACTCATCTCTCCTCCTTCCACCACGAAGAGTATGTGACGGTGCGCCTCCACGTGGTGGCAATGAAGAAGATGGTGGTTGTGGAAGTTGTGGCAATGGCACTGTAACTGATGAAGACGAAGCCCCTGCTGTTGGTGTTGAACCATGGGACCTAGGAACCAAGGGACCAGTGGGGGGGTGGCATGTCAACTCGATCATCATCATCATGGATAAGAGCATCCTCTAATTGCTCTAATCTCAACACTCCATCCTCCAAATTGGTCTCCTTTGGATACCTGTCCCAAACCTTAAGGTATTTGTTTCTCTTTGCATCATCACAGTAATGGGACAACAATCTCAAGTTGTAATGAACATAAACCAAGCTCTCTTCCCGGTCTAAACTCAACCTGTTCCTTTTAACACTGTGGATGAAAGAATAAGAGCTCCAACACCTCTCTACAGAAGAAGTGTTTACCACCTATGATAGAACCCACAATGCCAAAGTCTATAGAAGTGGAGTAGCATCGCCATGCATGTTCCACCACTCAATAGAAGAAAAACTCTCTCGATCTCTAATAGCATGCATGCTCCCAAATGGACCAGTGGAAAGTGTATAGCTGCTCAATTGTTTCCGTACCAAGTGTGCCTCATCCTCATCAAGGACTAATTTATCCAGTGCAAGCATATATTTTTGTAGGACCTCTGGATCTATGTGTGGTTTTCTCCTACTTGCCCCCTCAGGTGCTGTTGTAGAAAGCCATGATGGACTATAATATTTAGGTGTCAATACATATGCTAATGCATGCAATGGAATATTTAGCATATACCATCGTTTTACCACCTCTGCATGAATATATTTGTACAAGGTGGTATCTCTAGGCTCAACAATGTCTTTAATTTGCCCCAACATGTTATCCATTTGCTCATACACCTCCCCAATTATTGGCTTATCTGAATCCCCAAACTTGATCATGTAATAAATTAGTTTGGTGAATTGCAAAACATATTTAACCTGTGACCAAAATAACATGTCAAGAATAGTGTCCTCTGCTGCATTAGCACCATCTCTATCAGTGTTAATCTCCTCCCATGATTCAACAGTGACCATATTAGTTAGAGCTTGTCTCACCTTCACTAGCCACCTAAAGGTGAGGTAATAACTTGCAAATCTGGTTTTTGCAAGTTTAAGCAACTGCAACTTGGAGTAAGTGCCATAGAAGTAGTTTACCCTTGTATGCCCTGTGATAAATTTAATGAGCTTCTTCCCTCTCTTGTAAAGCTCATTAATCCACCCACATTCTTTATGCTTTACAATATCATGCATCAAAAGGTTTAATGTGTGCACCAAGCACCCAGACCAAAATATGTGTGGATAAGTAAGCTCAATAATTTTACCTGCTCCCTTACAATTTGCTGCATTATCTGTGATCACTTGAACCACTTTGCTAGGACCAACATCTCTGATTGATTGCAATAGGAGATTTGCAATGTTTTGGGAAGTTGCACTGACAGAGGAGGAATCATGACATGCAATAAACACTGCACCAGTAGCAGAAACACCAAGAACATTTATCAAATGTTGGTTTTTGATATTTGTCCACCCATCTGATACAATGGATACCCCACTATCCACCCACTCATTTGTAAAACGTGTCAAAGCTGCTTGAACCTTTCCTTTTTCTCTTTCTAATAACACTGTTCTAGCTTTCTCATAGTTGGGGGACTTGTATCCTTTTGGGGCTTCATTGATGCCCCTTACCATTTCATGCCAATAGGGAGAGCGAAGCACATTGAATGGTACACCGCAAACACAAAGAAATCGTACTATATTTCCATCCACATCATCCCTCCTAGCAACATTAAGGAAACCTGTTATTGTTTTTTTACCTCCAGAACTTGCAGAAACACCATGAGCAAATAAGCTACCAAATCTAGAGGTTGCACTTGATTCAGATTGAGTTTTTTGTTTTTTATTGTTTTGTTGTGCAACCTCCTTTGTTTGGATGTATTTTCTTCTTTGTTTAGCTGAAACCTTTGGGCAAATTGCTATCCCCACAACACCCTTTTTTTCATCACTATCCATCACCCCACAAAGATGCCTCCTCACACGGGTATATGAACTGCTATATGGTTTTCCTCCATGACAACTATGAGGGCACAAAAACTTGTAGCTTCCACCACCTTTTCCCCCTTCAAGTTTGGTCACATAGTTCCACAAGGGTGTCAATGCAGCTTTCCCATCTTGTGATTCAATGTTTTCATCATCCCCTTCCTCTTCAAAGCCTTCCTCCTCATCATACATTGGGTCACTCATATGGTGACCACTTTCCTCTTCTTCTTCATGTTTCCCTCTTCTATTTCTACTCCCCCTTACCATCATCAAAACCAAGAGGGGATACATAGAACCCAAAGAAACATCATCTTTGAGTATGAATATAGATGGTGGACAACCTGCAAATAAATGTACAAGAAGAAAGAATGGGAAAGTGTAGGATAGGGAGGAGAGAAAATACAAAAAACAATGACAAAAAAAATGAGAGAGTTTGCGTTTGCACTTACCTCTTTAGCTTTTGTAGATGGAAACCCTTCTTTACTCCTCCAAGCTCCTCCTCCTTCAATCCTCGAAGCTCTCAACTTTCTCTTCTCCAAGCTCCCTTCTCCTCTCTTTCTTTTCTCTTCTCCAAGTTCTCTTCTCCTCTCTTCTCCAAGCTCTCCAAAAACACAAGTGAGCAAATAAGAGGAAGAATAGAGCTTATAAGCTTTTCATCTAATCCCTAACCCAAGACTAACTCACTAACTAACCGAGCTAACACCAAAAATTTAAAAAAGGAAAAAAAAATAATTTAAAAATCATTTTTTTTTAAGTCAGCAAACCAGATCCGTACGACGCTGTACGGAACCGTTTGCGATCCGTACCGGAATCGCAGCATTTCCGTACGGCGATCCGCCGTACGATCTGCGGATCCGCTGTACGGAAACGCAGATCCGACCGTACGGATCCGGATTTCCATGAATCGCAAATTATTTTGCGAAACGCGTTTTGGTGTATGGATCCGTACGGGACGCGTTTCGGGGCTTGGAGCCGGGGGGGGCATTTCCTGCAACATTGGCTACAACTCACCCTAGCACCACCCTACCACCCTATAGAAGAATAAAAGAAGAATGGACTCCCGTACCAGGAAAAATGGTCCACTTTACAATGATATAGAATGATGTAGAAGAAGAAGACACACTAGAACATAACCCCAACTATGACACAACCACCTAATGATGATCCTAGACCACCTAACACTGCCTCTTCAACTCTTGACAGATAGACACTAGTACAATTTGTACAATAATGTATTTACAATGACTTAGTACAATGATACCTTTACAATGATTGTATGCAGTGCTGCCCACTTGAAGAATTCATGTGATGAACTTATTGCTGCTGTTATGCACCTTGGTTTCTTCTCTTGTCATGCTACCTTCTACTGCACCTTGCTTTGCTTTGCTTCCCTAGAAAGTCTGGTCCTTTGCAGCCCTTGACAACACATGATCTAGCTTTTTCTTTGCCTTCTAGGAGCTCGATGTTGAATCTGGGGTATCTCTGTTATTTCAGATCCCCAATAACTGATTTTTGGTACTATAGTATTCCTCTGAGTCGTCTTTCCAGTGCCACATGTCTGACCCAATTTGGATTCTTCAAGAGAGAGTTATACCCAATCTCTCACAATGCCCTAATTATGGATTGTTTCAGCAGAGAGAACTTGTACGGCGTGCCACGTGTCACTGTTTCTTCATTTGGCTCTGAAATTGCTAGAGCGAAAACTACAGACTGTGCACTATTTTCCACTTTTTACGGAATTCCAATCTGATACACAGAGAGAGAGTTATGACGATTTTCCTAAGGTCAATTCTTTGAGATGAATTTTAGGAACCTGCAAAAACACTGACTTCCACAGATCATATCTCCGAAAATATTGCGCGCCTTGATCTGAAATTTTCACAGCAGCTTCTTCAGGATTTCGGCTTCGCCTCATAAAAATTTCAGCTTCTGAACCTTCGTAACGTTAGAGCAAAAATTCCATGATGACCTGTTTCAGATGGCGAAATCCCTTGCATGAGGAGGATATGAGGATCACAATTTATATAAATGCTTAGGTTGAGAGGGGCTTCAACAAGTGAACGTGGGAGGGATTTTAGGAGCTTAAAAAATATTAATTAGGACTTTTCAATGACCCATGCCACAACCCTATGGGGTTTTAGCCCACTAACTAGGGTGTAAACTTCAAACACGAATATCTCTCAAACCGTGAAGAATTACGTGGCGTGCCATATATCAATGGAAACATCTCGACAAGTAGAAACCATCAAAATAATTATTGACCCAGAATATATTAATTTGGTAGGTCAAAATTCTCATGCAATATTGGGTTAGCCCCTGGTGCTGCTTGGTTTGACATCAATAACAACTGCTGATCAAGACCAAGACCTTGTCATTACTTCTTTGCTTGCCTTCAACCCTGACCCTTCTCTTCTGCACTAATCTGCATTTGTACTAGAGAGCTCGATCTCTACTTCCCATGACTTAGTCAACAATTAGATACTTAATCTTCTTCACCTTGTCCTTCGTTAAACAAATCCGTACTTTGTCCGCTGCGTTTAACTTTGCATATGATACATGTTCTTTTCATAACTTGGTGACATAGCAATGGTATGCAATACTCCCATGATGTTACCGTAGATTTTCCTGAGACGAGATCCGATAATAGGTGTTGTGATATCCCAAACAAATCTGCAACTTAACTCTGTATTTGATCTCTGCAATCCGCACTCATTTCCATCCTCTTACACCTTCTGAAATCCACATCTCTATTATAAAATAGTCCACAATTTCTTGTTGTGATATACCTGCATTTAAACCTCGTTCCAATCTTTAGACATCCACATTTTATCCTCTGAAACATCCTCAAGAAATTTGCATCTATTTCACCAAGAAATCCACATTTTATTGCTTCATAAATCTGCATCTATTTGCCTCAGAAATCTGCATTTATAACTCAGAGCAATCCACAATTTCTGTTTTTTTCTGCGCAGCATAGGTGGGCATAAATAGTTGTTTGCCCCTGTATATAAGCCGACTTGACTTTGTGAACCGATGTGACTATTTTGGGAGCCGACATGACTATTATGAGGCCGACTTCTCACTGCATATAGTGCCAAATTAATTACATATTTTCCAGCGTTTGAAGGAGAGCTATCTTGAGGGTTGTTAGAGCCTTTCTTTTACAAGGTTCATGACAAGGTCTTGGAGCTTTTAATGACGACAATGCTTTTCATATACATGACTCTATTTACATTTATAAACAAAAGACAAACCCTAAATAAACATCATGAAGAAGTCTATTAACCTATAATAAAATTCTTGCTCATGAAACCCATGAAGAGGGTACAACAAATACATTTTATTATCTTTGTCTTCTTCTTTTCATAATTACATAGTCAATATGAAGACCGATCCTAGTTACACTTTTCAACAGTGTTGGGCTAGAAAAGGCCTAGAAGGCCTAGTGGCTAGGGCTTGATGATAGAGGAGGGTTGAAAGACGACAGAGAAGGAGCCAAAACAAAGAGCGAGGGCAGAATGGGAAGATGGAGGAGGCCGTGGCAGAGTGTAATATTCCTAATTAGCAATGGCTAATTGGAATATTAAATTTTGCTCAATTTTGCCTTCTATAGTTTATTTATAAATAAAAAAGTGAGTAGAGGGGACATAACTCACTTTAGAAATAAAAGCTCGCTCCCTAGTAGCACAACGTTGTAACTTAAGTGAGCCAAGGGGGCCCAAGAGACCACACAGACACATGGAGGGACTACGCAGGCCATGACGGGGCACGTGGCAATGTTGGGGGAGATGAGCATTAGGGTTGAGAGGGGCCAACGCTATATAGAGGGGAGAGCCCCCTCATTTTTATCATTCGTTGTTGATGACATTGAGTTGGTTGTTTGACTTCTTGAGCAGGCTGGCTGTTTAGCCTGTCTGCAGCACTGTTTAGTGCGTTGAGTGTCTCCGGTCGAAGATCTCGCCCTTAGCCCCGGGGGACTTCGAGTGCCTGCTCGGGCAAGGTAGTTTCTTTAGCATTTTGTGGGAGGATTGGTGTTTGGTTTTTGTTGCGGAGCTGTGCATTCAAAGAGACTGCGCAGTCATTGAGAGGGAGGACGCAGTCCATCCAGGAGGAGCTTTGGATTGGGATTCTTGCAGGGGTTTTGAGCCGGGAGATTGAGCAGAGGATCAGCCTTTGCCTTTGGGAGGATTTTGGTGAAGTTTGAGGCCGTATTTCATTCATTCTTATTCAGCCTCTGCACAGAGCCTTGGAGGCCAGCGTAATTCCCCAAGGGGGGTGTTTTTCGGGGGTCATCCATTTCTAATAGGATTTCTGGGTTTTGCTGAGATTGGTGAGTAGAGGCGGATTTCAGATTTTCAGCTCATTCCGGCGGGGGGATCAGCTCCAAGTCATCAGTTCATTTCAGCAGTAGTAGCTACATGGCAGTTTTCCAGTAGCTGGGACGCAGTTCAGAGAGCAGCCATTTCTTGGATATTCTGAGAGTATTTCTTCACTTGCCTTGAGCAAGTCTAGGTGCCATCATTCTGATCACCTATTGTACTTCATTATATTTCTCAGTCTAATAAAATGGCTTAGCATTCTCTCTATATATTTCTGGATGATTTGTCGTACATTCTTTCTATGCTATTGTATGTTTGCTGTACTGTTATGTTTATATATTTTTGGGCATTCTAGTTCTATACTACTTGGTGTGTTTATCTCATACTCTTAGAGAGAGTTTGGAAAAGGGCCAGGTAGCCTCCAGATCTCACCCTCTTCTCAGAGGTGAAATATCTGGTAAACGCCCTCCCAGTCCATCTCTGGTCAGAGTTTGCTGTGTTTTAGAGATATCCTCGAAACGGGATATTACAGTAGTATCAGAGCATAGTTCTAGCTCAGCCTATGGAGCTAGTCGTCTATGACACCGGGGAAGAAGCCCTACATTTGTTACAGAGGCAGGAAGTACAGAGATCTTGAGCGTAGGTTGGGGAACACCTACAGAGAGGGAGACTGTGTTCGGGTGGTGGACACAGAACAGGGGGAGCCTGTGATAGACGTAGAGCAGGAGGAGCCTATGTTGGATTCAAAGCAGAGAGAGCCGATGGCAGATGATACCGAGGCCAAACAGTTTGGGGAGGCACTCCTCAAATCGGTGCAGGATCTAGCGAGACAGATTGAGGTGATGGGTCAGAGATTCACCGCTGTAGAGGCTAGACAGCGTGAGACCCCACGGGTATTCCAGGTAGGTGAGGGATCAGGTACATCCCACCATTTGCCGGAGAATGGTGCTGCTCAGCGTGATACTACTCAGCCGATGGCTTCACATGCACCTACACGCTCTACCATGCCCACTTTCTTGGGAGCAGACACAGGGGCAGGAGCCCAGCAGGAGGCAGAGCCTGGACATATGGGTGATTATTTTGCAGAGTATCAGGCCTATGGGCAAGAGTTCAGGGATGCTCTCTCGTTTAGAGATTTTGTTCAGCTTCAGCGGGACAGTAGACCCCGCGACCATCATTGAGGGCACCGGCATTATCATGATGGAGATACCCACCGCACATCTAGCAGATTCCATTTGCCTACGTTTGATGGTTCATCAAACAATTCGGAAAAATCTTGGGTGGAGAAGCTGGATATCTATTTCCAGCTTAACCAGATGTCGGAGACGGAGGCCATCTTGATGGTGACATTACACTTGGATGGTGAGGCCCAGGATTGGTGGTTTCATGGGATGGTTACACTCGGACATTCTGCACTGACGACATATGCCGAGTTTACCAGGAGGTTGATAGAGAGATTTGACCGAAGGGATCCAGAACAGCACTTTGTTGAGCTGACTAGGCTCAAACAGACCGAGAGCCCAGAGACATACATTGCAGACTTCTTGAGGGTTTTAGTGATGGTGCCAGATCTATCTGCGGCACGGATGATCTATATGTTTGTGGAGGGGTTAGCAGAGCCACTTCGGGGTCTAGTCAGATCTACTAGACCAGCGACACTCGAGGATGCTATTAGCAGGACTCGGGATTTACAGAATGCATTGCCCAGGACTCGGACACCTTACCCCCAGAGACAGGGCTTCTAGCCCAAGGGGAAGGATGTGAGCATTCCGCCTCCAAAGGGGAATCCATGACGGGCACAGACAGATGATGATGCCAGGAGGGAGCTGAAGAAGAAGTGGTTATGCTTCACTTGTTAGGAGCCGTGGGCACCTGGAAATAGGTGTGCTGTTGGAAAATCACACTTCATTGAGGTCTTCTCCGAGGATAGCGGGGAAGAGGATGAGGAGGATAACGAGGAGGTAGGAGACAGTCAGACAGCCCAGGATCAGTTGCCGCCTCCACCTCCAGGAGCAGGAGGTGCAACTTCTGCACCCACAAGAGGAACCCTTGCAGCATTGTGAGGAGTTCCCAAGTATTTGACGCTGCGCGTACGAGGGACAGTACGTGGCCAGCGACTATCAATTTTGGTTGACAGTGGGGCAACCCACAACTTCATCGATGCACAGATGGTCGAGCGGAGACGTATATCGACCGAGAGCTTTGACAGATTTTCAGTTTTGGTCCCAGGAGCCCAGACGATGCAGTGTGCCCGGTATGTTCCAGAGTTAGCAGTGATGATGGGTACCTACACCGTGACCAACCACTTTTTCGTGGTCAATATACCAGATACCAATGTGGTACTGGGTGTTCAGTGGTTGATTACTCTGGGGAAGGTCACCACAGATTGGGAGGCCTTAGAGATGGAGTGGGATGATAAGAAGATCGGGAAGCATGAGAAGATCTGCGGGATGCACACTTACCCACCTCAGATTGTTTCGGCTCACCGGATGGAGGCAGATTTCCGGAAAGGAGACATAGAGTGGGCGGTTGAGTTGCGGGCATCAGAGGCAGGGAACACCGGTCAGGCAGTTCATCTTGATATACAGGCCATCCTTGACAGGTATGATACAGTGTTTGGGGATATACCACCAGGTCGACCACTGGACCGAGGGTTTGAGCACACCATTGAGCTTGAGCAAGGCATACAGGCTGTGATTACTACCCCCTATAGGCATCCCAAAGACTATCGGGATGAGATTGAGCGGGCCATCCAGGAGTTGCTAGCTCTTGGGCACATCAGACCGAGCACGAGTTCGTTTGCTTCTTCTGTGGTGTTGGTGAAGAAGAAGGACGGCACCTTGAGGATGTGTATTGACTACAGGGCCCTGAACAAGAAGACCCTGAAGAACAGGTATCCTATACCCAGGATCGATGAGTTGATGGATGAGCTGAGAGAAGCCAAGTTCTTCTCAAAGATTGATTTGAGATCAGGGTACCATCAGATTCGCGTGAGGGAACAGGACATTCCCAAGACCGCCTTCAAGTGTCATTATGGGCACTTTGAGTTTTTGGTTATGCCTTTTGGGCTAATTAATGCCCCAGCTACTTTTCAGTCTTGCATGAACCATATCTTCCGCAGTCATTTGAGGAAGTTTGTATTGGTCTTTTTCGATGACGTACTTGTATACAACAGGACTTGGGAGGAGCATCTCCAACATATAGAGGCAGTACTACATATCTTGGAAGAGCAACAGTTCTATGCTAAGCTCTCCGAGTGTGAGTTTGCGATGATGAAGATGTTGTATTTGGGTCACATTATTGGAGTGGACAGAGTGAGAGTCCACGAGGAGAAGATCAGGGCCATCAGAGATTGGCCGGAGCCGAGGAACGTGACGGAACTTCGAGGATTCATTGGCATATGTACTTATTACAGGAAGTTCGTCAAGAGTTTCTCACCGCTTGCTACACCCCTTACAGATTTGATGAAGAAGGGGGCATTCAGTTGGTCGGATATAGCGCAGCGAGCCTTTGATAGGCTCAAGGAGGTGATGAGTAGCTGCCCAGTGCTTGCGTTGCCGGATTTTACGCAGCCATTTGTTTTGGAGTGTGATGCATCGGGAGAGGGGATCGGTGCAGTATTGATGCAGGGAGGACACCCTATAGCCTTTGAGAGCCGGAATCTCCTTCCACACGAGAGGTTGTATTCTATATATGACAAGGAGATGTTGGCCATTATGCATGCATTGGCCAAATTCCGGCAGTATTTGGTGGGGAACAGGTTTAGGGTGAGGACTGATCACAACAGCCTCAGGTTCTTTTTGGAGCAGAAGCAGCTATAGGAGAGACAACAGAAGTGGATCAGTAAGATCCAAGCATATGACTTTGACATTGAGTATGTCAAGGGTAAGAACAACGTGGTAGTAGATGCCCTTTCACGTAGACCAGCCACGTTGTCTCTTATGAGCTTGGATACAGATTGGAGGGTTCGACTCTCAATGGAGTACTCCAAGGACAGATTTGCATGTGAGGTTCTGGATGGACAGGTATAGGGTGGTCGATGAGATCATCTACTACAGGGACCAAATCTTCTTGACTGAGGGATCTCAGCTCAAGAAGAAGATACTTCAGGCGTCACATGATTCGCCATTGGCCTACCATCAGGGGTTTACCAAAACCTATAGGGCCATTAGAGAGAGGTTCTCATGGAAGGGCCTCAAGGAGGACGTACTCTAGCACATCAGGGAGTGCGATGTTTGCCAGAGGAAAAAAGGGGAGATGAGCCATCTCGCAGGATTACTGTAGCCTCTACCCATTCCGGAGGGGAAATGGGAGAGCATCTCGATGGACTTCATCACAGGGTTGCCCATGGTGCAGGGCAAGGATTGTATCTTTGTCGTTGTTGATCGACTGATAAAGTATGCGCATTTTTTCGCCATATCTGCGCACTACACAGCAACACAGGTGGCTGAGCTATTCTTCATAGAGGTTTTCAGGCTACATGGTCTTCTTAAGACCATCATCAGTGACAGGGACAACCGCTTCATGGGCGGATTTTGGAAGGGCTTTTCTGGTTGGTGGGGACAGAGTTGACACCGAGTACCAGTTATCACCCACAGACGGATGGGCAGACGGAGATAGTTAACAAGTGGCTGGAGGGCTACTTGCGTAACTATGTTAGTGGGCAACAACGAGCATGGCTGAAGTGGCTGCATTTGGGGGAGTATTGCTACAACACTACACATCACATGTCGATTGGTATGTCTCCATTCTACGCTTTATATGGATATCACTCTTTGTCTTTTGCTGACGTGATGTTTGGTGCTAGCAAGGCTCCGAGAGCCAAGATTTGGATCCAAGAGAGTCAGGATATTCTCCGAGCTCTCAAGGATAATATGGCCACAGCGTAGAACTAGCAGAAGTTGTATGCTGACAGAGGTCGGGTGGAGAGACAGTTTGAGGTAGGAGACTTGGTCTACCTACGATTACAGCCATACTGAAAGTCGTCACTGAAGCAGAAGGGGGCTGAGAAGCTCAAGCCCCGCTTTTATGGGCCATACAGGGTGATACGCAGGGTTGGACAGGTTGCATATGAGTTGGAGCTACCCCAAGGCAGCAAGATTCATAACATTTTCCATGTATCATGCCCGAAGAAGGCATTGGGGCAGCAGGCGACAACGACAGATGAGCTACCACCCACAGATGATGAGGGGCATTTGGTGTTGCAGCCAGAGGCCATTATTGATACCAGGGAGAGGCAGCTACCTAGCAGGACGGTCCAGGAAATCTTGGTGAGATGGAAGAATTTGCCGGATGAGGATGCAACTTGGGAGAGTGAGAGGATTTTGCAGCATCCATCACTTCAGTTGCTTGAGGACAAGCAACATTTTGCCGGGGGAGACTGTAATATTCCTAATTAGCAATGGCTAATTGGAATATTCGATTTTGCTCAATTTTGCCGTCTATAGTTTATTAATAAATAAAAAGGTGAGTAGAGAGGGTCTAACTCACTTAGTGGAATAAAACCCACTCCCTAGTAGCACAACGTTGTGACTTAAAGGGAGCCAAGGGGGGGCAAGCACCACGTAGAGAGGGGGCCCACGTATGCACTAAGAGAGACTACGCAGATGAGGGTGAGCACGTGGCAAGAGGGAGGCTACGTTGAGGAGATAGGCCTTAGGGTTTGGAGGAAGGCCAACGTTATAAAAGAGGGAGGAGCCTCCTCATTTCATTCATTCGTTGCTGATGATATTGAGCTGGTCGTTTGACTTCTTGAGCACGCTGGCTGTTTAGCCTATCTGCAGCACTATTTAGTGCGTTGAGTGTCTCCGGTCGGAGATCTCGCCCTTAGCCCCGGGGGACTTCGAGTGCCTACTCGGGCAAGGTAGTTTCTTCAACATTTTGCGAGAGGTTTGGTGTTTGGTTTTGTTGCGGAGCCGAGCATTCAGAGGGACTGTGCAATCATTGAGATGGAGGATGCAGTCCACCCAGGAGGAGCTCCGGATTGAGATTTTTGCAGGGGTTTTGAGCCGAAAGATTGAGCAGAGGATCAGCCTTTGCCTTTGGGAGGATTTTGGTGGAGTTTGAGGCCGTATTTCATTCATTCCTATTCAGCCCCTGCGCAGAACCTTGGAGGCCAGCGTAATTCCCCAAGGGGGTGTTTTTTGGGGGTCAGCCATTTTTGATATGATTTCTAGGTTTTGTCGACATTGGTGAGTAGAGGAGGATTCCAGATTTTCAAAATTATTCCATGAGGGGATCAACCCCAAGTCATCGCTCATTTCTCACAAAGAGCAAATTTACACTCGTTAGCTTTTCCGTTGTACCGGGATGCGTCTGTGAGAGCAGCCATTTCTTGGATATTCTGAGAGTATTTCTTCACTTGCCTTGAGCAAGTCTAGGTGCCATCATTCTGATCACCTATTGTACTTCATTATATTTCTCAGTCTAATAAAATGGCTTAGCATTCTCTCTATATATTTCTGGATGATTTGTCGTACATTCTTTCTATGCTATTGTATGTTTGCTGTACTGTTATGTTTATATATTTTTGGGCATTCTAGTTCTATACTACTTGGTGTGTTTATCTCATACTCTTAGAGAGAGTTTGGAAAAGGGCCAGGTAGCCTCCAGATCTCACCCTCTTCTCAGAGGTGAAATATCTGGTAAACGCCCTCCCAGTCCATCTCTGGTCAGAGTTTGCTGTGTTTTAGAGATATCCTCGAAACGTGACATACATGAGATAGGACAGGTGTCCCCACATGTCACAAGAGCATACCTAGTTTGGAGGAGGATGAGTGGCTCAGAGGATGAGCAAGATAAAAAGGCCTTTGCTGCCTTGATGCATGGCCTTAAAGGGAAGGCAGAGGCCCCCAAAACTTACATCCGTGCCTCAAAAGGGTTACTGTGCATGAGACAGTAGGCTTAGAGGATGACGTAGGGCCCTAGGAGGGAGACGTTGGCCTTAGAGAGGCTAGATATGGGCCCAAGAGACCTGAAAATTGAAACCCTTGCTTCAGGATATTTTATTTGCTTCAAATATGAAATTCACTACAAATCCTTCAATGGTTGGGCTTGCAAAAAAATTTAAAGGCTTGATCTTACCTCAAGGGCCTAGAGCTAGCTATAATCCAACTCCTCTTGCTTGATCAAACCTGCAAAAATGGAGATAAAAACACCCAAAACCCCAATTAGAAAAATAATTTACAAAATATATTATACAAGTTTATTTACAAAATTTACAAATATACAATGCTATTTGAAAGGAATTTTGATAAAAAAAAATTATGGATTTTATTTGATAAATGGCTAATAATACTTTGAAAAATAAATGCAAGCTACATCCTTAGAGAAGTTGGATAAACCATAAAAAATATTTGAAGTCCAAACAAGGCCAGCTTATGCCCACAGTTTATGAACTTAGATCCCAAGGACTGGGGAACGTGCAAACACTATATATTTGTCTCAAGAAAGCTTGTTAGACATATGGCGAATCAGATCACATAAGATAGGCCCAATGTCTACCAATAGAATGTTCTTATCACCATCTAATGAATAAACAAACTTTAAAAAAATATTAAGCACAATATAGGAAAGATTGTACCCAGAACATACCACAAATCAGTGAAACATAAACACCATGAACTGCACCCCAAAGTATTTATTATTGTAATATCCCAAATGGGGATTAAACATCAATATAAAGCAAAATAGACTAAAAACTATAGCAACAAGGAAAACACCATTAAAACACATAATTAGGAGCCAAAATCATTGAGGGCCATTTTATTCATATGCTGGGAAAGAGTACAAATGAGGTTCTGAAAAGATTGCACCTGGGCCTGCTCAAGGCAGGGTGAAGGACAACTCAAACCCAAACAAAAACTCCCATTGGAAATAGCTCTCGTGGCTCAATGACTACGATGCCTAGCCCAAAAAATGTTGCTTCTAGCTGTCTTCATACTACTGGTTAGGCTGCCTTCCGTGCTCAAAAAATTTCGAGAATTGGACACCAGACTCTCCTCAATAAACCCACAAAAATGCACAAAGGGTTTGCTGAAAGTTCGACCCCGAAAATTGGCCTTCTTGGGTTTGGCTCATTGCTCTGCTGGGGAAATCGAACCACTGAAGGAAACTAATCTCCGGTAGGAGGCTAGCCTCTCCAAATCTCCTCATTTAAAATCCTCTTCTCCACACTCTTGGCACTCCACCAAATCGCACTACACAATCGCTTCGCTTTCTATGTTGCCTCCGCGCGCAGCCCGTAAAATGGTTACATCATTCAAGTGGCTACCCTCAAAAATGGGAGGATTCGTTCCGAGTGGGCACTAAAGTCCACCGAGGCAGAGGCTGAGATCTTTGCTTGACGATCTCGGGTTAAGCAACCGCAGACGGCTCTCCGACTAAGCGTGCTCTATCAAATGACAAAGAGAAATAATTTGAATGAATGACAAATGATCCTTCCCTCATTCTCGTGACACCCTTTGGCCTACGCTGCCTCTCCTTGAGCCAACCACTTGCTGCCTTCCTCCAACCAATCATACGTTGTCCTCTTCGTGCCTCTCTACGCTGCCACCTAATGCCAACTCGACCCCACCATTAGAGCCGCAATTTTCCCGTAGGGACTTTAGGAAAAGGATTTTATTTGGCTTAAGTGTTATTAGTGGGTCCCCTACCCACTTTATTTCCGCCCAAAATTAGGAAATGAAAAAATTAATCAAAATTAATATTACAATTAGTTGACTGCTAATTTGGAATATTAAAATTATGATTAAAAAAAACGTTCATAGTGGGACAGTAGCATTACATTAGCTTTTCTGTAGAATTTTCTTAGCCAAATATCAGATGGCTTTTGACACAAATGACTCTCTAATTTATAGATAAATCCTCCAAGTGGAAAAATAATGACTAGTTGGCTCGATCCTTGTCAAAATAATCCCGGCCGTTGATAAATCTTTGATGATCTTTTAATCTCAGCCATTGAAAATATTAATTGTGAGGAATTTTCGAATTTCTCATTAAATATTTTTTTTATTAGCTCAAAAATAATTATTTTGAGCTAATTTCCTCAAAAAATTGACTTTGAATTAACCACCAAGGTCCAAGGGTCCAATTTTTCTTGAAATTTCCAATATTCACTTGGTGGGGGATCTGCAAAAATTAATTTATTTGATACCTTGGAATTTTTCCACTTGGAGAATTTAATTTCTCTAAGACTCTAATTTAGACTCTAATTAATTAATTTTTTGGCTTAGGATTAATTTAATTTTTGCCAAAAAAATTAATTAATTGACACTTGAGGGGGTTTAATATTTTTTTCCACCCTTTAATACTTTAGCCATGGTATCTAAATATGAGTGACCATGCACTAAAATATTTTTTACATGAGATTTTTACAATTCAACCCTCAAAAGGGGAACACTCGTTCGATATAGACCCTCAAATGATACACCGAATTCTGCGACACAATATGATCTAGTAGATCAAGTGATTTGTAATAAAATAATTTAGCCAACTAGCTTAAATTATTCCCAGTTAACTTTTACATAAGACTCTACTAGAACACTATGACTCATCGAAGACTTTGACGATGAATTCCATCATAGCTTTGGGATGAGGCTGGAGTGAAAAACTCTGTCGACCATCCGTGTTTAGAAACAAAAATGAAACAGTGAGACGAAAAACCTCCTAGGATGAAATTTTCGCCAAAATAATAGGCTTACCTAGGTTTTTACATACATACAAGGTCTTACTAACATCATTTACATTACAAAATTTGCAGAATGGGTTTACAACTTTACAATGACTCAATGAACGACTGATAGATGATTCATCCTTTTGAAAAAGTGGTACATCTGCTTCCTTAGAACTTTGAAAAGTATGAGTGCAACAGTATCAATATAGATGAATTCCATGGAGTCTTGTTTGTTGTTGATTACACATTCTCTGTCAGATTTCCTAGGGTTCCCCTTGAGGCACCATCAAAGTTTGGTTTGTAATCCTTCAAAACTGGTAGAGAGTCCATACCAGATAGGTTTTGGACCTATTTCAGTCTCTAAACTCTAAAGATTAACCAGATCACTATATGTTGTTTTGGATCTATTAGTCTCTAAACTCTATATATTCAACAAGCCTTGATATATATTAACAACATTCTGTGAATATTTTTAGGGGGAGAACTATGTAATGCTCTCATTAGGTTGGTTATTGGTAGCATTGTTCAAATCATTTTCTTTAATATAAATTTTCTACTTGGGTGGGTTTTTTAACTTAATTTTGATAGACGTCCATTTTCATTTCGCTAGATAAAATGCTTAAAATATTTGAAAAATATATTTTTACTATTTCTCTAAATTTAAACTCTATAATAGATTACCAAACAATATCTTCTTTAATATTTTTCCATCATTGGCCAAGGTTCAATTTCTACAGGGATGGTGCCTTAGGACATTGCCTTTGGCATCTAACTTGGGAAACCTTAGAGTGGCATGTCCTAGGAGTATAGTTCCATTATCTCTGACTTGATTGTAGTAGATATTAGACTACAGTATAGTGAGTTGGTGGGGGATGGGGTGGGGGGGCGGGGTGTGAATAAGTCCCCGGCATTGGGCAAAAGGTAAGGGGTGTTATAGTGAAAAAATATCTTACATATTAGTGGTGCCATTTGATGCAAGTGGATTAAACTTATTCCATTATCATCAATATTTTTGTACTAGTTAGTGTGGCTTGGTGTTTGACGTTTTTAAACATATCCTTGTGCTTGCTTATCTTTAAAGGTTTTTTCTTGTTATTGAGTTGTGCTATGTATATTGCATGCATATTTGATATATCTTTAATCTTGTGTACAAAGTTACATTTATGAAGTGCATAATTGAATGTTAAGCAATTTGAGATGTAGATGTTGTACTTTTTATCATAAACAAAATTTAATATTATTAAGTGTGAAATGAACATTCTTCTATAGGAGACACTACATAGACACCCTTCGGAATGTGAGGAGAAACGAGGTGATGACTTAGAGTTTGGTTTTGGACACAATTATAGTAAGGAAAAAGATGGACAAATTACAGAAAAGCAAAAAGTGCATAAAAAGTCGCTCTTCAGGAATTGGCCAGTAATGTCTTCAATCATTGTGTATTGTGTTTTTTCTCTTCATGAGGTTGCATATTCAGAGGTATGGATTATAGCTGCAATTTTTAAAACTTCAAACCATTCATTAACAAACAATTTGTAGTTGGTTTTCAAGAATTATAATTAAAAAATAATTCTATTGACTGCCTTTGTACTTGTAGATATTTTCTCTTTGGGCTGAGAGTCCTAAAGCATATGGAGGATTGGGTTATACCACCACTAATGTTGGCACAGTTCTTTCAATCACAGGTATTATATGAGTTGTTTCTTTACCTAACTAGATTATAATTGCTAACACTTTTCTTAGTTTCTCTCTAGCATGAGAATTTATTTTATTTTAGCTAATCACTAGAAATTTACTGCATACATAGTTCCCAAAATGGATTAAATGTAGTGTCATTAGATCAGAGGCTTTCAAGGATCACTAGTAATCTAAGAATTTACAAGAGGATTGAAGATCTGACCAAATATGGATAGGGTACAAAAATTGAAACATCTATATTCATAATCTACATCCAAGCCCTTAAGTAATTTGAATTATTTAAAGGTGTTCAAAAACCGTCAGCGATAAAAAGTTCAATAGCCAATTATGCATGTTTCATTAAATTTGAAGAGGTTAAAAAAATTGTCATTCACAGTGCATAGTGGACCAAACACACCAAGCAAAGGAAAATACCATTTTCCTCTAAGGAACAATCCATGTGCTAAGTAAAGAGTTGACAGCTTGAGAAAATGCAATTAGACTTTTAAAGCGAGGGGAAAGTTTGGGAAACCTATTGAAAAAAACCTGTCAGAGAAAGAAAAGACATTTGGGTTTTTGAGGTTGAGTTTTTTAAGCCAGACGTTTTTGCCAAAAGACAAATGCCCAAAACCTCATTATGGAAAAATCTCCAAGTGAAGAAGAGTGGCCATTGGAATTTTGAGGTTAGACTTTGGGTTACTTGTTTGTGGTGCCAATGCCACTTCCTAACAACATATTCAGGTGCACTCCCTTTAATTGCTAGCAATATAATATTACTTTGAATCTCAAAATGCCTAAATCCAGTTCTCTAAACTTGTTATGCCAAAATAATCAACGCACTTGGTGTATCTAAATGTGCAAACTCGACATTGTGGATATCGTACCTCCACCCATTCAAGATATGTATATATGTATTCAAGAAAAATTCCATATGGGAACACTCAAATCAATAACCCATACGCTGTTGCAATATGCATTCAAGACAAGATCTTGGGTATTAACATTCCCTCTAAAATCGTTTCTTACCAAGCTAGTACAATATAAATTTTAATGTTCATATATCGATGGTTGTAGGTGATTAATAAAACACACAGGTTAGAGAACACCTTCTGTATATGTGTTTTGAGATATATTGGCTTGCACTGCTCAAAGGGATGGCTTAAACCAATCTAAATGACAAATGTAGATGTAACTCATTGTTTATGAGCGATTTTTTGAGACTGTATTGGTTTATAACATCAAAACAGAACATAGAGGGGGGTTGTAGATGATACACCAAAGGCTTAAAAAGATTATACAATGCAATATGACATTGTAACATGTGGCTACACAACAAACAAAAATCACACCAACAAAAATAACAAATATGGGACTACTATACAGACATCTAATTCTAACAACCAGTGATTGATTCCAGGGAGGAATTGTACTATATATGCAGGAAATATTGAGAGGAGGGTGAATAAATATTTCTTATCAATTGGTATATTTTTAATTCCTTAGAGCATTAATTGTTATTAACATCATATAAACATAAACATCATCAACACCATTCAACCATGCATAACAGATAGAGACAATGGACACAGATTTTTTAGGTGGAAACCCCTCCGGGACAAAAACCACTGAACACTTCTTAATATTCGACGTTTTTCTTTAAAAAATTATTTCAAGTTTTCAGCTCCAACTAAAGGAGGCTCCAACCCTCTGGTTTACATGCTCCAACCTACAATACACTCCAATGCCCTAGTTACCAATTGCAACTGGGAGGACGCTCCAACGACTTGGTTTACAGGGACCAACCTGAAGGTGATCCAACATCTTGTGGACCAACTGCAACTGGACAAACACTCCAACGCCCTGTGCAGGCTCTAACCTGAAGGAGACTTCACTCTCCTACCTTGCACCATCTTGCCATCTTGATCAACCGACTCACCATGTTTCACAATTTTAAATTGGATCCACATGTGATTTGAATCAATACAAAGAAACTACAATACAAATGAACTGCAACATAAACTATGTCAATCAAGTCTTCCTCTGCACATCAAACTCTAGCTGTCAATATCAACCACTTCTATCCAAACTTGTAATATTCTTGCTTAGCAATTCTGCTAAGTAGAAATATCAAATTTTGCCAATTTTGTCACTACTTCAATTTTGACTTAGGAAGAGTGGGTATGGGGACACCACATTGTACTTGATCATTAGGAAGCCCCAAAACATTAGCCCGGGGATAAAAATTGTGACTATAGTGGAAGATGGGGGCCACTTGGAGCAAACTGCGGCCCACAAAGGGACTACGCATTCATTGGAGCGGAGTTAGGTGAAGGAGGCATGAGTTGGGCCCACAAGGACGTTGGGGAGGCTTTGGACAAAAGAGGCATGGGAGACTCATTTTTCTCATTCATTCATCACTTCAGAATTTTTCTATTTTTCTCAAGGGTCCGAGGAGGGGTTCCTATTGTTAATTTTCACATTGCTCTATGTTGTTTCAATTACTTTTATCCCAATTCAATTATACAATTAGCAATATTTTCAATAACAATTAATATTTACATTCATCAATAGTAATTGAAGATACAACACTAAATGCAATCAACAATAGACACCAAGTTTGGTCAAAGACTAGGGGAAAATCCTTTGAAAATTCTTCTTCTATTAGATTGTCATAAAATGTTTAATAGAGAGTACAATGAGCCCAATACAAAATCATCTAACAAAAGGACCAATAACATTAAGAAATATGTTTCTAGCATCAATATATATCAGAGACAGCTTTTCTTGTATGCGGTCAACAATGGTCAACTACGGTCAAATGTCAAATTTAGCCCTAGAGCCCAACCACATGGAGGAAGACTTGTGCATACAACTGAGACCTTCCACCTGCACCCTTGAGCTTGCTAGCCTGCGGTTATAGCTGAAAATTTCCTTTGACAAGACAACAGCTGAGACCCAAAACCTTAGAACATGTGCGAGCTTCAGACCCTATATTTTCGGACCTATGTGAACCACTTTCCGCAACCTTGCCTCAGATCTGTGCAAACCAATCAATGAAGAAGAGAAGAAGAATATGCTTGGTGATATCCAAATGAGCTTGAGGTCACTTTTATTTACAGGCTTCCAAGGCTGACTAATTTCCTGCTAGAGCCAACCTATCCAAATGTTTATATGTGAGCTTTTCTTCATAAGTACACTTTCCCTTGTCCAAATTGATCACTTCAATAGTCAACATTGGTCCTGTCAGAAAGAGGAATCTAGTCCCATGGTTGGAATTTGTCACTGAGCTTCCAAATTAACTCTCCCTCTCAGCTAGGGATAAATTCCAACTGCATCATGTCATGTGAATCTTGTTTTCATATCATGTCCTATCTCTGCTCAACTCTATTTGTTAAAACATTCTCGAATCTAAAGAAGAAGAATCGGGGAACATTAGCTTCTACCCTCTCTAACGTCGGACAACACATCTCAATCCGACAACATTATCAGGGAGAACATCTCAACTGAAACTACATCGAGGAGCACATCTCAACCCAAAATCTTATGGGGGAGTAAAACATCTAGAACTCCATATCGAGCAATAGGTTATATATGGGAGCACATCTCAACCCATTCTATTTCCCACTGATCTTCCCAACAATGACCTTCAAGCGTCATGTGGTAGAACACCTGCATCATAATTAGCTTGTGTTGTTCACTCTCAACTTGTTGGCCAAATGGAGAGTTGTAATCCCTACAAGCATAGCTTGTGGGTATGATTCCAATCGGGGTATACTCAGCAAAGACCAAGATAGGGGAGCAACACTCCAACCATATGAATAATAGATAGGGGAGCAACATCTACTACCCTATTATCCAGAGATCCCTTAACTCCAGGAGCCCTCCATATCAATTCCTCACCCTAAATAGGGGGGGGAAGAGCCAGCTTAGTGTTATCAATCATTGATGCTCCTTATCAGGAGGGGTCACATCCAATATACCGAGTGTTGATATTTTGAGGTAGCATTGAGTGTGCTCTAGCCCTGAAATTTTGTGGAGGGGCTAAGATACACGAGACCTCCAAAACCCAGAAAGCGTTTGGAGAAATTTCATCTGGTGTTGAAGTTATTCTAATAATTAATTTTTTTAATGAGGAACCTAACTCTAACTCAGGGAATTAGAAAAATTAAAGTGAATTAATTAAATACATGTGATGAAATGTTCTGAGTGACATGGATCAAGTAGTCTTTTAATCTAAGACGTCGATTAGAGATTAGATCACGGTCGTTTGTGTTCCAACAAGAAAAGTATAAGAGAAAGGCTTGGCGTCCGTTGGAAACACACACACATTAGCAGAGCACTAAAGCTAAGTCGAATTTCTGGGGTAGGGTTTTGCTGAGAAATTTGAAACGAGTTTGCAGTGCATTGAGGGGCAGAGATCAGCGAGGGGTATGATCTGATGCAAGGCCGAGAATATAGTAAGACAGAGGAGCAATGAGTACCAATTAGCGCAGAGCCAGCCAGGGGGACGTTGTTCAGCCAACACCACGCATAGACTATGTAGAGTCTGCGTAAGCCCAACCAGGGTGACGCAAACCCAACCAGCGCAGCACCATCCAGGGTGACACAGTCCCAATCGGGGTATCGCAGCACCAGTCAGGGTGACACAGTGGGGAAGCTGGCCATTCAGGGCTGACGTAGAGGTTGCAGAGGCAGCGCTAAGGGTTCCAGTGGGCTAGAACCAGCTCGTGATCTGTAAATCCCGTTTGAGGGTGTGATACATGCGTATCTTCTGTCTCCAAGTGAAAGGTACTTAGTGCAGTGTAATTTCTCTGTAGGGCCAACCATGTCTAGTGCCCAGATTGTTGTATTCAGATTCTACATAATAATAAAAACTCTCTAGAGTTGTTGCACCGGTTTTCCCGCATTGGATTTTTCCGGGGACATTTGTCCGAAAATTTGTGTGTAATCTTGTCACATGTGTGTATTGTTCAGTAAATGATCTGTAGATGTGTAGGCTGCAATTAGTGTCTACTTTAATGTTTTTTCTGAATAATTCAGTAAAATAACTTGTTAAGTAAATTAAACAAGTAGGTGGAGTAAATCTAGATATTGCAGTTGGGTTTCTGTTTTGAAACTTTCACATGGTATCAGAGCATTGTAGATCAAGCTGATCCATTAGCGGAGCGGCTAAAGAAATTTCTACAGAGAAGGCAACTGAAGCAGCAGAGTTTCGGAAAGGGCAACGCAGCACCAGGAGGGACGCAGCCTAGCCAGGCTGACGCAGAGGCCACGCAAAGGCTGACACAGAGCCAACTGAGTGACGCAGAGGAAACACAAAGCCTTCTAGAGTGATGCAAGAGCAGCCTGCGTTGTGCAGTCGTTGCGTTGAGCTAGTCTGCTCACGCAGAGGTCATCCAGAGGGAGGCAGTCCGGTTTTGAGGTTGTTGTGCAGATTTGTTGTAGTCTGGAAGCGGATCTTTGGATCTTCAGAGGTTGCTGGTGTGGCAGAGGTCCTGTTGGTGCAGAACCATGCCTAACAAAGGTGACAAGAGCGGGAGGACAACAATTTCTCAGTAGATCTGTGCCAAACAGATCTGAGATTCGATCAGGAGGGTGATCATAGAGAACTAGTTTAGTTGTTTTGTTTTTGGCGGAGGATTTCCGGGGAGGGAAATTAGTTTTCATAGGGAGCAGCTACTATAGAGGGTTTCTATCGCCAAGAAACCCAGATCTAGTTTTTTGTTGAGTGTTGCACCAGAAAGAGGGAGAGGAGTATTTGTTTCGACAGATTTGAGCAGAGATGGTTTCTCATGGGCTGAGAGATCAAGGCAAGTTGGACGACATGTCCAACTTTGTTATCTGGAGGGCCATGATCTTGACAGTCCTAGATGAGTACAACATCAAGGACCATGCTGAGAATGTCCTAGTTGTGCCAACCGATGCAAATCCTCTGAAGAAATTCAAGGAGAATCAAGCGTGAGCAAAGCACTTGATCATGGACGGAGTTAAAGATCACGTCGTGCCACATATTTCCAGGAAGAACACGACAAATGAAATGTGGACAACTTTGGACACGATGTATTAGGGAGGCTCCGTCCAAAGAAAGATGCTTCTGGAGAATCAAACATCGTTGTTCCAAATGCAGAAGGGCAAGCAAATAGATCCCTTCCTCTTTAAACTTCAGACTATCCGAGATCAACTGATTGCCATGGGTATGACTACGGATGAGGGGTTCTTGGTGAGGAATGCCCTGAATGCAGTCACCGAGGAATGGGAAACGTTTGTTCAAAGCATCTTGGGCAGGGCAACGCTACCATCCTGGGCAGATACGTGGGAAATCCTTCGTCAGTAGGAAATCAAGAGATTTACCAAGAGGTAAAGAAACAACAGTTGTACAGTCAAAGTAAAGAAAGAGGAGGATGCAGCCCTTGCATCAAAGGGACATAGGAAGCAAGGGAAGAAGAAGAGGGACCTATCCAAGGTCCGGTGCTTTAATTGTGGTGAATTTGGACACTTCATCAGCAATTTTCCTAAGAATAAGGACAAGGGATCTTATGAATCCAATCAACAGCAACAAAGGGGGACGATGGTAGTGACGATGATGTAATATCCCCATTGTGTAATATCTGACGATGTGTACATCTCAACTAGAAATAGGCAAAGAATACAAGCATACAACTATATAGAAATGTTTGAAACAAATATAAAGAAGTACACATAAAATGCCAGAAATGCTAAGCCATTTTATTAATCTCGAGAATATAAATGGGTACAATGGACAATCAATAAGAAAGCACTCATCCTTGCACCAAAAAGTGAAATAACTTTCAAACGGGGGAAATGGTTACTACGTAAACCGTTCAGCTGCTGGAAGAAACCGTCGTAAACTCTGCCTGAAAGAATCGGAACTAGAGGCCGATCCCTCGCTTAATGAGTTGCACCCGCGTATCAATTGTACTCACTGCTCCGGACAAAACCCAGAAATCATAGACAAAATGGACCACCTCCGAAAATCACCCCCAGAAACCACCCTCCTAGAAAAACGCTGTCCCTTCAGGACCAGCGCAGAAGCTCAAGGAACACGCTGAGAAAAGGGCCTGAATCCTCCTGCAAAACCTCCGGCTGACACAACAATCTCCCAAGACTGAAAAACGCTGAAAACCACCACCAAATCACCTCACGACTGCGCTGCACCACAATGACTGCGTCCTCCCTGCTGAAACTGCGTTCTCTCTCCTGAACTGCGCAGTCACTCCAAGGGGCTGCTCCTCTGCAAACGTCCACCCAAAATCCACTGCAAATCACCTACAGAAACTGAAGGAAATACCTTGCTCGAGCAGGCACTCGAAGTCCCCCGGAGCCAAGGGCGAGATCTCCGACCGGAGACACTCAGTTCGCACTAAACAGTGCTGCAGACCGACTAAACAACCGGCGTGCTGAAGTAGACAGAAGTCTAGCTCTCAATATCAATAACATATCCATAATACCAAATGGAGTGAAACCCCCACCTTTTATAGTGCTAGCTCCCTCAAAACCCTAACTGCGTCCTTGAGTTCCTCTTTGACCTGCGCAGTTACCTTAGGAGCCTTCGTGAGGCCTCTCTCATGTGTGTGTGGACCCCCAAGGCTTTCCCCCTTAAGTTACAACGTTCATCTACTAGGAAAGCACTTTATTTTATTTAAGTGAGTTGACCCCTCTTTTCTCACTTTTATTTATTAATTAACTATAGTCGGCAAAACTATACAAAAATCAAATATTCCAATTAGCGGTGCTAATTAGGAATATTACAGTCTCCCCCGGCAAAACATTGCTTGTCCTCAAGCAACTGAAGTGATGGATGCTGCAAAATCTTCTCATTCTCCCAAGTGGCATCCTCATCCGGCAAAAATTGCTTGTCCTCAAGCAACGCTGGAACAAGCCTACTCTCTCACTGATGCTCCCCACCGATACTGCAAAATGTGCCTGGGTCCCACTGAAACCTCTCTGTCTCCTGCATCACTCTGATACGAAGGGATATCTCAACGCCAGGATCCCAAAGTGACCTCTCACAGTACCAGCCAACCAATAATCCTCCCGGATCCCATTGCCACCGTGGCCAATAATCGCCCAAGTCCCACGGCTCGGACTGTGCACTGCCTCTGGCTATGACTAATGCTCTAAGAGGTGAAGACCACCAATAAGCATCCATGCTCTCGGGCTCCTGCTGTGATGTACCTGTAACTGCATATGCTGCCTCTCCAACCGCATACCAACTCATCACCCCTCTCCAATCCACGTCCTGACTCAATCCCATGCTGATCCTGCTCCCCTGACATTGGGAAGGAGTCCTGAAGTAATGAGAATCGGTGCCCTCCTGCCAACTGGGATCTGTAACATCTACTATGTCCAAGGGCCCCTGCTCCGCTGTGCTCCCTACGTAGAGTACCGTACCATCAAGAGGGTACCAACTCACGATCTCCCGCCAGTCCATCCTGGAGGAAGCATCTGATGTAGCAACAACAACAACTGCATATGGAACATGCCTGGAAGGTTGCCGCCAACCCGTAATCATCTCCCACGGCCAAACTATCACATCTACCTCCAACATCTCCAGAGGATATGGATCTGTAGCTGCTGTCACGGTACTCGATGTCAATGCAACTGACTGCTCCTCCTCAATGACTGACCCTGCGGTTAGTTGCATCTCCACCACAGACTCGATGTGAGTGCCCATCTGGCTCTCTCTCAAAGGAATATCATGCCCGATGTGAGTAGCGCCCTCCTCTGTCAACTCAGGCTCCATCACCTGCTGCTCTAGCTGAATTGTCACAAGTGACTCTTCACCCAGAGTATCTCTCGCAGAGTCCCATGACTGCTCACCCTGGACACTAGAATATAGCCCCAGTCTACTGTCACCATCCATGCATGACTGCCCTCGCTCCCCAGAAGCGACCTCAACTGATCCTATGGACCCATGTGAAAAGGAGTTCTCACCCTGGCTTACAGAAGGAATGCCCTCCTGTTCTACCTCCGCCATCTCATCTGCATCGAACATGCCATCCACCCTCTCGACAAAGTGTCGATACAGTGTCTGGAGCCCAGACACATACTGGGATACTACCTCTGCTGTACCCCGTATCCTCTGCTCATGCATGTTCTCGACATGCCGTGAGGGAAAAGTGATGCATGTCTCCCCCATGACCTGCTCCCCAAGCGTAGGCTCAGTGATGACTGATGCACCACCTCTGCAAAGGATCGTCTCATCCCCCAACCTGTGGCTGTCAACTAGCACACCAACCCAGTGCCACTGCTGAGAAGTCTCTCGCCTAGTGTACTGAGTGTCATCCAAATATCTTGGGTGAACCTCGCATACCCTGCTGCCCACGCCCAAAGTGCCAAAGATCGAAAACATAATCAACTGCACCTGTGAGTGATGTCGAAGCGAGTCAGGTGTGTGAGTCCCCACAGATACTGCCAAGTATCGCTCCTCTGTCTCTCCATCGATCCTGGGTGAAATACCCCCAAAGGTAAGCCCAGTGTCCCTGTCCATGAGTCTCTCTGGAAGCAATGCTCTAAGACCCTGCCGTGTAGCACCGTATGCCCTCGCATACCACCGATCATCCATACACTCCTCAACATGCCACTACACACTGAGGCATACCTCGGTATGCTGCTGGATATCATGTGCTACTGCTGTAGCACCCTGTATCGTCTCGTGCCCTGACTGTGTCCAGGAATCTGTCACTCCCCGCATGCTCTCAATGTGATGTAGGGCACTCCTACTCCACAATGCAGTCCCACACACTACGGTACACCACCATGTAGCTCCATGTCTACCAGTAGTCAACTGATCACTGCTAGAGGCTCCCACACATCCATGGATGTGATGTCCTAGAGCTGTGCCTCTACATATCGGACTACCACCAGTCGGTATCGTCATGTCCACCGTCGCATCACTATACCCGCCGACAAATGGATCATCACAGCAAATCCTCCTCGAGGGGTCCGAGAAGTGAATCTCCCTATGGGCCAGTAGTGTTACCACCACTGCTCGGCTCCGCTGCGTCCTCTGTGCCCCACACAAAGGTGAAGAATCCTTGGCCCCATACAAGGTGCCATCTGGTGGCCTACCAATGCCACCTCCTCCGACAAGCTCCTGCCAAGGTGTGCTGACCACCCCGTGATCCCGTGTACGAGTGCCATACCAAGACAACCTAGGGTGTCTGCTCATAAACTGGTTGGCCACTGAAGCTGACCGAAACTCCCCCAGCAGATGCGCATGCTCTACTGCTAGGCCAACTGTACCCTCCAAGACACAGGCAACCAACGTGCCTAGGAAATGATAGGTGATCCCACCTGGATCCCAATGCCAATCTGGGGTTCCTGTAATCCCCATGCATAGAAACTCCTGCTGAGCTACACTTGGATCCATCACCATCTCCATAGCCCGCTCCACCGAGTACCAACTCAAAATCTCTCTCCATCCAACCTCAACATGTGGATGCTGTACCCTGTGCAACTCTGATCGTCTCATACCGCTATCCAAGTCAACATATGAGATCTGACTAGGTGGCTCTGCCTCTCTCTCTCTAATGGGAAGAGATGACCCAAAAACACTGCTAGTCCCATCCATGCATGCCTGAAGGGGAATGATCTGATGCTCCAACGTGCCCTCTGATTGTACCATCAGGGAATCCAGTCGTTCCCCAATGCGGACCAACTTGGCCGCCGACTTGGCACAAGTCACTCTCATACCCTCCAGCTCCTGGTCCCGCAACAAAATGGCCTCCCGTACTGACGTGGCCTTCTCTCTCAAAACTCGAAGGTCCGTCCGAAGCCGATGATACCGCTGTCTGCGACCATCATCCAATACCTCTGTACCTGCTAGTGCCTCATCGAAGGTGGATACATCTCCTGACACTGCTCCCATCTGTGTGATGCTACCACCTGAAGACTCGGACACGACTCCGGTCATCATCTCAACGGATTGCTCTACTGAGGTAGGCTCTACCTTCTCCACTACCACATCAATCGACATGGCCAAGGAGGTCTCCAATGAGGGTGAATCCTGTGTCACACTAGGTGTAACCTCAGACTCCCTGCAATCCTGTGTGCCCTCATCCTCCAAGTGCGAGGTAACCATTTTAATGGTTTCCCTCTCCGATACTCGGTCAAGCTGGAAAGAGGTATCCAACTTGTCCACTCAAGCTTTTTCTGAGCGCCTGGATGACCCGTCAAATGTCGGTAGATGGAATCTGTCCACTGTGCGCTGTAAGCCCCTATCATGTGAGTGCTTGTTCCCTCTGTGAAAGTTGTGAGGTCTACTATCACGCTGGAGCTGAACATAATCTCTGCTAGCTGTGCGGTGGTAGTCTCCACCATGATGATGCCGGTGCCCCCGGTGATGATCACGGGGTCTAATGCCATACTGGATCCGGATATAGTCTCTGAACGAGAGAGCCTCCATGAACTCCCGCCCGTATGCCTGGTACTCTGCAAAATAGTCACCCATGTGGCCCAGCTCCGGCTCTCGCTGTGCTGCTGCCCCTATGTCTTCATCCAAAAAAGTGGGCATGGTAGGACGTGTGGGTGTATGTGATGCCATATGCTGAGTGGCAACATGCTCCGGCAAATGGTGGGATGTGCCTGATCCCTCACCAATCTGGAAACCCCTTGGGGTTTCCCGCTGCCTAACCTCTAGCGCAGCGAGTCTCTGTGACACATCCTACATGTATTGGAGCACCTCTCTAAATCTCCTCTCATCATCATTACCTGCCATCGGCTCTTTCTGCTATGTGTCTACAGGTTCCCCATGAAATGGCACTGCTGCTCCAAAACCATACTACCGCTTAACTTCGACCTCCGATTTACCCACTGAAAACTACTCAGAAAATTACAGGAATTTGGGAAGGTGATCCTTGCCCAAAACCCAGAAAAACCCAGAAAACGTTTCTTCTAATTCCAAACTTCAAAATTTGACCCTTTATATTTTGGCCATTTTTCCAATTGCGTTTTTGGTACTGCAACTGCTAGTGCTCAAAAATTCCAGAAAACCTCTGTACGATCTCTTTCCCGATGTCATAGACCACAGGCTGAGCCAGAATTATGCTCTGATACCACTGTAATATCCCCAACGGAAAATAGGCAGCAATACAAGCATACAACTATATAGAAAAATGCCGGAAACAGAATATAGAGCAAGTACACATAAAATTCCAGAAATGCTAAGCCATTTTATTAATCTGAGAATATAAATGGGTACAATGGATAATCAGAATAAGAGCACCTATCCTTGCACTAGGCAAGTGAAGAACCCTCTCAGAAACAGGAAATGGCTACTACAGAACTGCTTCCCAGCTGCTGGAAGAAACTGCCGTAAACTGCTGCTCCTGGAAAGAACTGGAACTAGAGGCTGATCCCCTCGCCGGAATGAGCTAAAAATCTACAGATCACCTGTACTCGCTGCTCCGGACAAAACCCAGAAATCATAGACCAAACGGACCACCTTCGAAAATCACCCCCAGAAACCCTCCTCCTACAAAAACGCTGTGCCTCCAGGAACAGCGCAGAAGCTCAAGGAACACGCTGAGAAAAGGGCCTGAATCCTCCTGCAAAACCTCCGGCTGAAATGGCACCCTCCTCGAGGCTGAAAAACGCTGAAACCACTGCCAAATCACCACACAACAACGCTGCTCAACAATGACTGCGTCCTCCCTGCTGAAACTGCGTCCTCTCTCCTGGACTGCGCAGTCACTCCAAGAGACCAACTCCTCTGCAACGTCCACCCGAAAATCCACTGCAAACCACCTATAGAAACTGAAGGAAATACCTTGCTCGAGCAGGCACTCGAAGTCCCCCGGAGCCAAGGGTGAGATCTCCGACCGGAGACACTCAGTTCGCACTAAACAGCGTTGCAGACTGACTAAACAACCGGCGTGCTGAAGTAGACAGAAGTCTAGCTCTCAATATCAATAACATATCCATAATGCCAAATGGAGTGAAACCCCCACCTTTTATAGTGCTAGCTCCCTCAAAACCCTAACTGCGTCCTTGAGTTCCTCCTTGACCTGCGCAGTTACCTTAGGAGTTTACGTGAGGCCTCTCTCATATGTGTGTGGACCCCCAAGGCTTCCCCTTTAAGTTACAACGTTGCCTCTACTAGGGAAACACTTTATTTTATTGAAGTGAGTTAGACCCCTTTTCTCACTTTTATTTATTAATTAACTATAGTCGGCAAAACTATACAAAAATCAAATATTCCAATTAGCGGTGCTAATTAGGAATATTACAAATTTTTATGTGTACATTTAAAAAACAAAATCAAAAAATTCAATAATGTTTTAACATTGGTGTTTTGGGTCATTTCAATGATAAATTTTTTAGGCTTGGTAAGAGATTTAATTGTGGAGAAATTTCGATAGTTGACACAATTTCATTTTTAAAATATCCTAAGTTTAACTATAGGAGAAATCAAAATTTTATTGGATTCACATTTTTTTTGAATATCGTTTAATCCATAAAGTGTTTGACGAAGTTTTTCTTATTTAATAATAAAAACCCTCAGAGTTGCTGCACCTGTTTTCTCGCATTGGGTTTTTCCGGGGACATTAGTCCAAAAATGTGTCCTTTGTGTGATTGTTTCATTTGCTTTCAGTACTTGATCTGTATATTGGTGTAGGCTGCAAAGTATTTGCATTAATATTTACTGAATAATTCTGTAAATAACTTGTTAGTTAAGAACACAAGTAGAAAATGCAAATCGGTTAACTGCAGTAGGATTTCTGTTGGTTTAGGTTCAAATTTATTCACAATACTTTGGCTCCGACTAATGCAGTGGAGCAAGATTCATCTTCCGAAGATGAGCAAAGTGAAAATGACGAGAGTGATAATGAAGAAGTAGATTAGGAGGCTAACCTTGTAGAATCTGATGTCTTCAACATTTTGTTGGGAGGTTCGTACACTCATCCTCCCCTTAGTGTGGTCACAATTAAAGAAGAAAAAGAGTAGCCCATCCTTAATGTTGAGAATAATGGAAGATTCAAAGGGGTACAATATTCACGAAATGACAATAGCAAAGACCCCGCAACCTCTAAGGAATCCAACAAAGATGACTCATTTCCCAAACAAGCCCCTCCAAAGGAAGCTCTCCCTAAAATCCCTCCTAAAAAGGATCCCCAAACCAAAGCCAATCCTAAAAAGGATCCCCCAAGAAAAGAGAGCATCAAGAAGAAAGAGAATGGAAAACAAGTTGGACTTAACATTGATATAAAAACTACTATAGGGAAAATAATTGTGCCTTTTCCTTTGAAAGAGATTGCGAAACTTCCTGAACAACAACAATAAATAAAGAAATCCCCATGTTTTGAGGAGGAATAGTTACCTAAAGACTTGCCAAACATTCATATTCCTGATTGTAACGCCGGGCATGAGCCATTTATGCTCACTTTGGCTATTAATGACCTCCTATTACATAATTGTATGTTAGACTCGAGGGCTTCGGGGCTTCGGCCAACATCATGCCTTTAAAGGTCATGAAGCAATTGGGTCTCAACATCACTTGACCATATAAGAATGTATGTGGTTTTACCTCTAAGCCCATGGAAGTGGGAGGTCTCATAAAGGACCTTAAGGTTTCTTTTGTCTAGGAATCCCGATATATTCCTTCTCATGGATGTTGTTATCTTAGATATTCTTGATGTATGGGGAATTCTCTTATCGAGGAAATGGGGAGTCACTATTGGGGGTCACCTCCAAATGGACTTGTCATACGCCACTATCCCGCAATCTGATGGAACTCCTTTTGTCCTCTATAGTGAGCCTACTTACCTTTCTCATGTGATTAAGCCTGGACCAATCCCATACTAGGAGACACAAGCGATCGGAAAACCTTCTCCCATTCTTCCTTTACAAGAAGTCCGCATTCTCAAATGACCGAATCACAAGCCAAGCAAAAGGTGATAGCCTAGAAAAGAATACAAGGTCGGGGACTTAGTCTTGGTAGATAAAGACCTAATGTCTTTCAAGATCCATGGGAAAGTTGGGGAAGACTATTACTACATTTCTAAACTCAACGATGAACTATGGCCACAATTAGTCAAGTTAAGTCGTATCACCACTTTCCTTGACACTTGACATTGTACCATATGCATGTTAGAATAGGATGCATTACATGCTGGTTTTCGCATTAGAATTAACATCATATGATATTTCTCATGGTAGATTAGCTGCATTTAGATTAAAATTTGCATATTTTGTTTTTATGTTGATTTTACGACCTAACATCAAGCATGGGTGATCATTAGACTTCATATAAACATGCTTCCTTGTGGGTTTAGTCTTTTATATGTGCAGGTAACAGGTCTACGGTAACCAAGAGATTGCTGGTGTTCTCGTGACCTCCCACTCGAGTAGCTTTGCCCACTTTTCGAGAGATCATGTCCCATTTGGAGCTAGATGTTACCCACCATTTTGTGGGTGATCTCCCTAGGAGAAAATTTTCTCCAAGATGGTCCTCAGCTGGGAGCCAACAACCCCTTGAAGCCACTAATTAGCTTATGCCATTTCTTCGCCACCTGAGCCAACCATGTGGTCCCTCACCTATCTGTCATGATCGTATGTTTGAAGGTGGGCCTCCTAAACCTAAAGGTATGCCTTGTTATTTGGTAATTAAGTATTGTGGTTTACTTGTCATGGAAACTCTTGGGCATGGATTAATGGGGGGATTCAGCGGAAAGAGTGGGCTAGGTCTGTGCTCTGGTCTCCTAGACTTCTTTTGGATGTTAACCTTGGAACTTAGTCCTGTGGGATCTCTTTTACTGACCTTTGTGATTTAGGGACGGTACTACATGGGAAACCTCGATTTTGGTTGCGTGGTCCCGCTCCCTCACCCACATATTGTTGTTTTTTTGGGTAGCATTGGATGTGCTCTAGCTCCGAAACTTTGTAGAGGGGCTAGAACATATGAGATCTCCAAGACCTAGAAATCGTTTGGAGAAATTTCGCTCGGAGTGCATGTTATTCAAATAACGAATTATTTTTAATGGAGCCTAAGTTAAAACTAAGGAAATTAAAATAATTAAATTGAATTAATGTAAATGTGGGTGAGAAGCTTCAAAGTGACGAGGAACAAGTCTGTTTTAATCTTAGTTGTTCATTAAAGATTTGATCACGACCGTTGATCTCTCAACAGGAAAAGTATAAAGGAAGGCTTGAGGGTCAGTTGGAGAACACACACATAGAGTGGATCTTGATATCAAATTCTTCTGTCGGAGCAGTGCTCGGACGAAGATAAGATCTAAGTGATTCAGTGCAGTGAGGGGCAGAAGTAGTTTTTGGTCAGAGGATCTTCTCCGGGATCAAGAGTACATAGCAGAGAGGTAGCAGAGACAGCAGAGGAAGCAACGAAGCCACTAGGAGAGGTGACGCAGGCCCACGTAGGGCTCACGCAGGGACTGCATAGTATTTCCAAGAGACAGTCTGAGTTTTGCTGGAGATCGGGGTTTCTGAGCTTGGAGGGCTGAAACTTGATTTTCCGAGAGGCAGATCGATTCAGAGAGGAGGTCATGCAGTCCTTAGCCATCCCCACGTAGGCCTGCATCTACTGCGCAGAGGCATCACAAAGGGAGCTGGGGTTTTGCCAGTTTAGATCCGGATCAGTCGAGACATGCAGGGTCATGTAAATCTCACTATTTTTTGTTTGCTGTGAATTCTCTGTACTAGATAGCCAGCAAGGCATCCAAAGATTGTACTCAGAAAATTACTACTTAATAATAAAAACCCTTAGATCTGCTGCACCGATTTTCCCGCATTGGGTTTTTCCGGGGACGTTTAGTGCAAAAATAAGTGTGTCCTTTGTGTGATTGTCTCATCTTATTTTTCAATACTTAATTTGTATATTGATGCAGGTTGCAGTGTATTTGCATTAATGTTTTCTGTAAATAACTTGTTAATTGAAAAATAGAACTAGGTAATGCAAATCAGTCAACTGTAGTAGGATTTTTGTTTGTTAGATTCAGAAATTTTCACACATATATCACTTCCCTTTCACTCATTATAATCCCATTCATCGTTCCTCCCACCTGGGTCCACATTCCTCCGCTGGGTCCACATAAGGGTTAGCCTCCCCTTCCCTTTGTCCACACCTTGGGTCGGGCCTGGAAGGATACCCGAAGGTTGATGGAGCCAAAAAGAAAATAAAAAGCATATTGGCCACATTCAACGAGAAATTGTACCATAAAATGCAAAAGATGGTCGGGACAAAAAACATTTAGCGTGTTATTGCTTGTCGCCTACACCTACCTACAGTTAGCAGGAAAAGCCTTTAACCCCACAAGGTGTGGTTGGTGGCAAGGAACTCAGAGAAGGGGCTGTCACCTATTCCCAACTCTCTCCGTTTAAGCTATCTCCTAGGTTAGCTATGGGGGGTGGTCCCTAAAGAAAAACTAAGTTAAAGATGTGAGTTTCTAGGAGAATATTAAAGTGAAATTGGATTACTTTTGAAGATTCATAAGCATTTATGAGCAACTTTGAAATAATGACAAACCATTTAACTAGTGCCTTTACAAATAACGTGCTCAAAAGTAAAAGAAATGCTCAAAGAGATGAGAACACAATAATCCTGAAATGGAAACAAAAGACTGTTAGCACAAGATATCAGAAATGCTCTTAAGATAAATAGATTTATGAATCAAAGCATGAGAAACTATCTTGCTCATAAGGAAACATTTAGTGTTCTACTTTTGGAGAATGTAAATGAAATGATAGAAAAACTGAAATGTTAGACCAAGATCACAACATGCAATTAAATTTGCAACACTAAATAAGGGTATTTGCCAATGAAACGAGATATATCAATCATCTATAAGCATAATGATCATTAAAATGACAATATGCAATGAAGTTGCAAAAGTAAGCAAATTTCCAAGTACCATAGAATTAAACTTGTTGCAAAATTTAAGGAATTAAAATGCTTGCATCCAAAGTGCTTCTTGAGATAATATTTGCATGTGAATCTTTAAACCGTCAAGATAGCAAAAAAATTTGTGAACTTTGCAAGTAAATGTGATGAGATAGTGCTCTTGGTTTATTTTATTAATTAGTTCTAAATCAAGGTTACAATTGAACTCTAATCCTCAGACGTCACCCTCGCCCAAATATTTGGATCTCACAGTAAGGAGTCCAAAGAGGTAGAGGGTCCCTAAAACGTCTACTCAACCAACTTAAGTTGGAGGTAAATTTTAGCGATGCAAGTCTAGTATGAAAAGTGAAATGCCTAAATGATATGAAAGTGAGTTTGCAAGTGCTATGTAAAAGATGGAGATGATTCAGTTAAATATGCTTCATAGTTACAACAATAACTCAAGTTGTCATAAATTGAAAGTGCTATGTTTTTTTACTTGTAGTATATTGTGAAACTTATCCAAATGAGAAATAGATCACAAAACATAAGTAAGTGATGGCAAATGAGATTGGAAATTAAGAAATTAAAGGACTATGCAATTTGTGTTACTTCCCAATTAGAGCATGCATATGTGATGTGAAAGAAAACGGAAATGTCAAAACCACTAACTCAATCCATCTACAAATTCTCTCCTTTGAAATGGAGAGATAGGAATGCGAATGAGTAAAACTCACGTTCTCACAACAAAAACAGAAATTTTATTAATTTTACAAGAATGAAATGACCATGAGGCCTTTCCTAAACCAAGGAAAGTCTTTACAAATAGAAATTGAGACCATAGACTTTTCCTCGATGAGAATTTCTACAAATCTCAAAAGAATTTAGACTTTACAATAGGAGAAGAGAAGCTAAGCCTCATCTATGCCCACAACCAAAGAAGAGAGAGAGTTATATTCCTCATTTGAAATTCAAAGCCCGAAGGTCTTGCAACAACTTGTTAGTAATTTCTTGTAGTTGTCCACTCAAGCTGTCATAAGAAAAAGTTCGGAAATAGGGCTACAAAACCAATCAAATATTAGATAGATAAAATTACAAAATATTGCACAACAATTTACAAAGGGTTAAACCAAAGAGTTCGAGTAAACTCTTCTCTTTGCTTAGTCATCTTCAAGCTCTTAGATAGTAAATGAAAGCAATGAAGTATAATGTTTTAAAAGATATTCAAATTTAAAAGTGTTCGGCTTGTATACAAGCTATGTCCCAAAATCCCTGCAAAACCACTTTGTAAGATAAGACTATGAAGGTTCAAAGAACAAATGAGAGCTCTTTTGAGAATGTATCAAGAGTGGGTTGATCTCTCCAAAGACTTCCCCCAACACTTGATTCTTTGATCACAACAAGATGTTCCCTTTACAAAACTTCAATCAAGAATTAGTTCCATATAGATCTAGCAATAAACAATGATAAGAAACTCTAGAGATTTATTTGAAACCAACTAGAGCATTCTATACCTAGAGCATACTCCTAAATCAAATGTCAATGTAAGATAGCTCTACATTAACAAATCTACAAGAGCATATGGAAACAAATTAGTTCAAAGCATGAGTAAAAGGAATTATACCAATAATCAACAATTCATCACACTCCAAAAGGAGGAACACCTCATGAATGAAACCCCGAAGTCTTTATTGATATTTCTGAAAGTGTACAAGGCAACAACGCTTTCGCAAGCACAATAGCTAGTAAACAATGATACAATATGAGAGCCTATGGCTCCATTATATAGAAAGTTGATAGCAAATCCCAATGAAGAACCATATGCCAAGTGGTGAGAGGGAGGAGATCTCAAGGCAAATTCGAATTTGGTAAGTGGAGCTCCAATGTCAAGTGTAAAATTCGAATTCTGGCAAGTGGACATCATTTTCTTCTTCCCTTACGTGCCAAATTCGAATTTTATGATGGAATGACATGCGTATATGGTTGGTAACCCATGTGGGGACAATTTCCCACAAAAATCTCCTCTAAATATTCTCCCATATCCTCCCAAATATGCACTAACTTCACAAATTCGAATTTCCAAGTAAGCAACTCTCATTTAATGCCGGAAATTCAATTTTATTTGAGCACATGTCTTTTCCTTGATTTTAGGAGTCCACATCACCTTGAGACTTCACTTTAACTCCTCCATAATTTTCCACCTCATTTCCACCTTATTTAGCATATGTGGATATTTATTTTTCTCCATTTATTCAATTTCTGGCTTAATTAATTGCCAGATTTCCCACTAAACCTAGAAAAAGTGGGTTTTGAGGGTTTAAAACACAATTTAACCCTTCAAAGTGTGTCATAGTAGAAAGTTGAGTGTGTGAGGTGTAATTTTGATTACTCATACCCCATACAAATTCTTTAGACAACACTTATTACAATTCAATTACAATTTTTATTGCAATTTTCGACTTGCGAGAAATCTAAAAAATTAAAAAATCACTACCTAGACCTAACCAAATTCCACGAAATTTTTTGTGTGACCTAGTATGGTAATATACATTGACTCTAGACACTAGGACTCACCCATAGCCTCACCATCAAGCCGTACTCCGGCTTTGGGGTAAAGTTGGAGGAAAAAACTCAATTAATTATTAACTCCTGGTAGGGAGATGATAATTAACCAAGAAAAAAAAAACCTCCCAGAGTAATACTCACTTGTTGGTAAGGTCCCAAGCTACCTAGGCCTGTTACAGACTCAATACTGACTCAAAACTCATCATTACTAGCATCACTTATTACAATTCCCCGTAGGGCGTGGAATTTGGGTACAAGAGAAAATGATAAGAAGTAGAAGTAGAGTTTAAAAACTTTGTTGAACTGATGATATATGATGATATCTAATGGTACAAATGTCTTCTGGTTCATCCTTGGGCATGGAGTCTTCTCATTACCATCAGGTGCCACTCCAGTGGTCAACATATCGCATGGGCAAAAGCCATTGCATGATCTCTACCCCATTTCATGGCCATCACCCTAGTTCTTATATGCCCTAGATGAACCTCCTCTATCATTCAGGAACCCATGATTGTCCGAACTCCTGGTGGGCAATGAATTGCCACACCTTAAAGGCGGTATCCGCTGCCACACTTTACACATCATGCTCTGATTTCTTGAGCCATGAGCAGTTGACTAAAGAAAAATCATAAAAGGAAAAAGGCATATGAAGAAGGGTGGAAAAATCAAGGCCGGGGAAACTCATGAACCATGATTGCTCCCTCCTATACATTATTTACCCAAGTGTGGGCTTCCCTTTATTAGCTACCTTTGTACCCTGGCATGTGTGTTGATTTCTGGTAGCATCGAATGTGCTCCAAGTCTCAAATTTTGCAGGGAGGCTTAGACACATGTATTCCAAAATACCCAAAAAGCGTTATGGGAAATTCCACTCGGATGTGGTTTTATTAAAACAATTAATTATTTTTAATGGTAGCCTAAGTCTAAACTTAGGGAATTAAAATAATTAAAATATATTAATAGAACTGGGTGTGAAACTTCTAGAAAAAGATGGGGATCGAGTCAATATGATCTAAGCCGTTGATTATGTTTTAATCTGGGTCATTGGTTATCCAACGAGAAGATTATAAGGACGACTTCGATGGGCATTTGGAAAACACACCGAGTGAGTCTAGAGATCGAATTTCTCAAGTGAGCAGCGTAGAGCAGTCCGAGGATTTTATCGAGTTGATTCAATTGCAGTGATAGTTCTAGTTGGAAGATCTCTTCCTGAGCCAGGAATACTTTTCAGAGAAGGAAGAGGGTAGTATGCAGAAGAGGCAACGTAGCAGCTACCCTGGGCAGCACAGGGCCACGTAGAGGCAGTGCTGCATCCTTGAGGAGATCCGAGATTTTGTTGTGGATTAGTCAGATCCAGTGCCGGAGTGTTGGGGTGTGAGACGGGAAGGGCCAAAGATCAACATCCAACCAATAGAAGATCCTGTAGAAGGAGGTGACGCAGTCCCCAACTAGAGTGACGCAGATCTGCACAGAGGCAGCGTGGGGCTGTCCAGTTGTGTGTTGGGTCAATTCCAGATCTCCAGTGTTAGTGTGAGGTAATCCTCACTAGTTCTTTGTCAGTTAGATTCTCTGCGGATAACCAGATTTGGGCATCCAGTTGTATTCAAAAACTTCTGCTTAATAATATCAAACCCTCGTCTGCTGCACCCGTTTTCCCGCATTGGGTTTTTCCGAGGTTTTCGTCCAAAAATAATGGTGTCATGTGTGTTTAGCTTTTTTCTTGCTCGGATCTTGTTTCTGCGTTTATTTATGTAGTGAAGGTTGCAGTGTATTTGCTTCAGTATTTACTTGTAGAATACAGTAAATAACTTGCATGATTAATCAAGTAGAAGAAGTAATATTAGTTTGCTGCAATAGGGATTCTGGGTTTAGGAATTTTCACAATGTGACCCAGGATTGCCCTTATCATCCCTTACTCTGTTCCATCACTTTATCACATGCCACCGCCATTTGAAGGATGTACCATGGACATACCATCCCCTTTAGAAGTAGAAACCACCTAATAGGGTGCTTGGTTAACCCCCTTTGGAGCTTGTAGACATTAGCACATGCCAAAGCCCACTATGGAAGGGCGTGCCATTATGAAGTACCCACCTGTTTTCCATGGTTTGTAAACTCGCTTACTTGATTTCTCTAATGACTTGGTATATTGGAAGGCAAGGAGACGCATTGGATCTTATGCAAGATTGCAGATAGTCTCCATTTTGGGTTTGGTCTCCCTATACAGGGTCCTAACCCTCTAGAGGGATACATTGGCACATGTAGGGTGTGTGTAGAGAGCCATGGGCCTCCACGACAACATACAACATTCCATTGATCCTCAGATTCATTCTATGATTGCTCGTGGTTCACCTATTGGACAAGGAAGATGCACCTGGTTCACCATGTCTAGCTGGCCTCACAGTTACATTATGCACTTGGCGGATGACCCAGGACCTATATGATGATGTGGCATCACTTATACCATGATCCGAGCTTTGGTAGATGGTCTACAAGCATCTTCGATCTTTTTGGAGACCCACGAGGACACTTGTGTGCCCCCATACCTAAGTCACCTGACACGGGAACACGGGACACGACGGACATGCGGATTTGAGTGTCAGATTCAGACACGGTGACCCCCCGAAACAGGACACATCTAGACACGTTATATATATATATATATATATATATATATTGAAAATTAGATATTTCTTACACAAATTCATACAAATTCATTGATTCAAACATAGATCTTCATCTAGATGTAAGTTTTACAAAGATTTAAGATACATGATACATTGATACATTGATACATCATACAATCATACATATTACAAAGTAATAGACATATTCATTAATGATCCAATAGGAGAAAGACAAGATATTGTAGTTTTCTCATTAAGTCATCAAAATCAAAATGTGTTACATAAGTACTAGCCTCTGGGTAGTACACTGCCAATGGCAAATAGAAATAGAAAATACAAAACAACTACAAGTCTACAAGACTACAACCCTCAATGAGTCATCAATCCTCATCATCATTATCAACATCACTGTCCTCATCCTGATCATCATGCTCACCACTGCTCTCCTCTGTTGCATCCTCCTCCTTTGTCATCTTTGCATCTGCTGGTGTGGAGGATGACGTCGCTACTGTATCGCCATCATCAAATGTGACAGGCTCTAGCACTGGGTCATTGAGAATCAAGTTGGCCAATGCCAACTCAAAACTGTTGTCCAAACCCATATTACCAGGAAAGACATCCCACATCTTTGTCTTTCCCTTCAACCAATCCTCCCACTGCCTGAGATGAGACGAAGGTTGGTGTGCACATACACCATTGTCTCTGCCTTGGACTGCTCAAGCCTGCTCTTCTTCACACTATACAAATTCCCATATGTGCTCCAATTCCTCTCGCAACAAGAGGATGAAGTCACTTGAGAGAGGAGTCTCATAGCTAATTGCTGTAGAGGAGGTCTTGTTGCCCCATGAGTTGCCCACCAAGAATAGGGCTTCTAGCCCCCTGTCTCGAATCACATCATAGCTTGCAAATCGCCTAGTGCCAATGGAAAACTCTGCAAAGGCATCCTCCACATCATCAAGGGATGCCCTACCCTGAAAAATCCTCCTGAATGCATCTTTACTCCCTTGTGAGATTTCACCATCCATGTGAGGAGGGAATCTTCGAGAAGGTCCACCATTCAGCCACTCATGGCTGTAGTATTTTGGGTTCAAGGAGTGAGCCAAACAATATAAAGGTGTGCAATTCTTGTCCCATCTACTGACAATAATATCTTGTATGTTGGTGAAGAAGGCCTTTGGTGATCTCTCATACTTTGGGCACTGACTCTGTAAAACAATGGTCCTCACAGACTCAATCATGGAATTCCATCCCTCATAAACCTCTCCTAGGATGGGTTGGTCTGTATTTACAAATCGAAGCAAGGAAATGATAGGGTCCATGATCTGAATAAGTAGATCTACCTTCTCCCACCAGACATCATCCAACACTGTGTCCTTCACTTTCTTTGAGGCTGTTTTATCCACATTTCTCCAAAAAGACCAAAACTCTGAAATAACCATGGCCCCAAGAGTGGTCTTGACCTCCCTGAACCTCTTCAACATGATGAATGAAGAGACAAACCATGTATATGCAATACACGGTTTTATACAAATGAGGGCATTTGTATGGTTTTATACAAAGTTGCAGATATGCCGTGCATCCTCAATAATGCCTCCAATCGAAAGCACATCATAGGCAATAGATTTCAGTGCTAAGTTCAATGAATGGACAACACAAGGTGTCCAAAATATTTGTGGATATTTTGCTTCCACAATCATGCCAGTAGCCTTGAAAACAGGTGCATTATCTGTAATGATTTGCAAACAGGAATAGACACCTACATCTTGAATAATTTTAATAAATAACTCACCCATATATTGTGCATCCTTGTACTGTCCAAGTGCATCTATTGATTTCAAGAAAACTGGACCATTCAAGGACGACACCATGAAGTTGATGAGTGGGTGGTGTGCTGGATCTGTCCATCCATCAGAAACAATGCTAACCCCAGATATTGGCCATGCTGATTTAATAGGCTCAAGCATTTTGTCCACCTCTTTCTTTGCCTTTGTCAATAATGTGGTTCTAAGCTTCTCTGACCTAGGAGGCACATACCCTGATGGAGCCCCATGACTAAGAGCTCGACACATCTCAATAAATAGAGGTGACTGTGCAACATTAAAGGATATGAAGTTCTGATAGAAAAAAAATGCAATGGTGAGATCAAGCTCTTCCCTCTTCTCTTTTTAGAAAATCTTGTCCATTGGACCAAGTGCAATTGCCTTTCTTTTTGCTGATTATCCCCCACTAAAACTCTCAAAAGGGAACTTGTTGTTGCTTTTCCTCAAGAATGGAAGGGGGTCATCATTCTTGTTTTGTTTTGATTTTGATGCCACAGTTGCTGCACCAACAAATGCCTCTTTCTCCAATTCCTTTCTCTGTGGCGATTGAATTGCTGTACAAGTTGAAATGCCACAAGTTGGCAAAGCCAACAAATGAGCTTTTACACAGTAATATGTGCTCATGAAATGGCTGTGGCAAAAATTGCATTTCCATGCAACATTGCCTCCTCCCTTTGCCTTGCTTCCTGGCCCTGCCTCTCTTGTCACATATTTCCACAATGGGTATTTGGGGTCTTGAGTTTGTTTTCCTTGAACATTTGAAGCTGCTGTTGCAGCCCCACTTCCAATAGATGGAATACTTGCAGACCCTGAGAAATAGGGACAGGAGGGACATCTCCAATGGGGACATTCTTCCCTTTCTTTGCCCCTACCTTGCTGCCCTTTATTGAGCCATGAATACTGTAAAAAATAAACAAAAATGACCAAATATGTAAAACATATGCACATGCAAACACTAACAACAAACTAAATGCAAAAACATAGAGAGACAGTGCACTTACCGGATGCTTGAATCTCTTTGAAAACAAGCACTCCCTTTCTCCTTGCTAATCCTTGCTCTATGCTCAACTCATATACAAACAACGGTGAGAAAGAATGAGCCAAACTGCACTTTTATAACTTGCGGGACGCAATTTCTCGATTTTCGTATCCGGTAGAATCGGATTCGATCGTGTCCGTATAGGACACGATCGGGATTTGGCAAATTGGATTCGAATCCGTACGTGTTGTGTCGGACACAACGGATTCGAGACATGTGGCCCCATATGGTCGAATCCGGTTTCTTAGCCCCATACCCATTTGGGAGCATCACAGTTAATTATGTGGAGAACAAGGGGCCAATCCCTTGTCCACTGCTTTTGGGAGTCCTATTTCACATGATGGCACCTATGGACTTCATTAGGCCTCCTCTAAGGCCCAACGACACATGTTATTGATCATTCGACCCTCTTGAGAGGCTTTATTCCTTTATTATTGAGCTAGTTTGGTGGGCTTTGTGAAAATTTCTGAATACAATATTACAAAAATCCTACTGCAGTATCTTGGTTTACTTCTCCTACTTGTGATTAAATTATACAAGTTATTTCCAGAAAATACCGAAGTAAACACAACTAACAGTCTACACATATACATATCATTTACTAAATATTACGCTCATTCAACAAAGTGACACAAATTTTTCAGACAAATGTCCACGGAAAAAAACCCAATGTGGGAAAACCGGTGCAACAGATATGAGGGTTTATTATTATTAAGTAGAATCTGACCACAACAAATTTGGGCACCTTACTAGTTAACCCAACAGAGAAAAATAGATTTGCAGCTACACCTGCTGTTTTGGAGACTGAAAACTTGACTGACCCACACCCTCAAATGGGATTTAGAGGACTCAACCACTTTCTGCCTGTAGATACCCCAACGCTGCCACTGTAGCCCCAATGTCACCGTTGCTAGCCTTTGCGTGCCTCTGCGCTGCGCTGGCCTGGAGAGGGTTGCATAGCCCCAGACTGGGTGACGCAGTCCCTACGCTGCCGTGGATGGCCTCTGTGTAACCCTGGAGGTTTCCTGCTAGCTCAGCGCTGCCCTTTTTGGGCCTGCGTAGCGGCTGAAGCCCTCTGCGCTGCTGCCCTCGCTCATCTGCGCTGCTCTTGATTGTTGCTCCTCCTCCTCTTGCTGATTCTTGGCTCCGGGATTAGCTCATCCCCTTAGCCAATACTACCCCTCGCTGCAAAAAACTCTTTTGGACATTCTTAGCAAACCCGCCCTAGAATTCCAGCTCAGTCTCTCAGCTCTGCCTCCGTGTGTGTTTCTCCAATTGACCCTCAAGCCTTTCTCTTATACTTTTTCGTTGAGACATCAACGACTGTGATTTAATCTCTTATCGATGGCTGAGATTAACGGACTCCTTGATCCGTGTCACATAGAACATTTCATCACATGTGTTTAATTAATTCACTTTACTTTTTCTAAATCCCTAAGTTAGACTTAGGGTCCTCATTAAAAAAATTAATTAGTTTAATATCTCACACATAAGATGAAATTTCTCCAAATGCTTTCTGGGTTTTGGAGGTGATGTGCTTCTTAGCCCCTCCACAAAGTTTCAGGGCTAGAACATGTAGGAATTTACAGGGTAAGCTTCGTAGATCAAGAACCAAAGGTCACCGCTCACAAACTGATCACAAATTAGTACACTAGTATAATCATATGGTTAAAACCCTCAAAGAGGGAAACAGTCCACGACCTGAGCCAACGTGGCCACTTCAGGCAATTTATTAATATAAAAGGAAAAGTTACATATGTTTCTCTCATAAACAGTTACCGGACAAATGACCCTCCATGCTTTTTAAATAGAGATCATGGACCAATCGGGTGTTAAGCCACGGATCAAGTGTCGTTAATACTAAGGTATGAGATAACCGTTGGATCACTACAAATCGTGACCGTCGGATTATAAGTTACAAATGTACATGGTAAAGAAACACACTTTACCTAACTCTACACTAGACTAAGTTATTCTTAACTATTTCCTATGTGTTGGAATATCCTAACATCCCCCCTTAAAAACAACTTGGGATAGGATTGAAGGATATACAAAGGTAACACAAAAGGAGCCTATTTCCTATGTGTCGAAATATCCTAACATCCCCCCTTAAGAACAAATTGGGATAGGATTGAAGGATTTACAAAGCTGACATAATAGGTGAAGGAAGGAGGCATTAGAGCCTATCCCCCCTTAATGACAACTTTCCTGAGCTCCAAGCATGGATCGAAGTTTGGAAAACTTCGCTTCTGTGAGAGCCTTTGTAAAGATATCGGTTACTTGATCATTGGTTGGACAATACTGCACTACAAGAACACGATCATGAATGAGCTTTCTGATGAAGTGTATGTGGAGTTCAATGTGTTTCATACGTTGATGCTGAACTGGATCTTTACATAGCTGAATGGCACTCTGATTATCACACCAAAGTGTAGTTGGATGCTGCTGATGAAGACCAAATTCAGACAGAATCTGACGAAGCCACATGGCTTCCTTGCTAGCTTCAACTGCACCACGATACTCTGCTTCTGCTGAAGAAAGAGAGATGACACTTTGTTTCTTACAAGACCAAGTAATAGGTCCTGAACCAGGAGTGAATACATATCTAGCAGTAGACTTTCGATCATCAGGGTCACCAACCCAATCAGAATCAGTGAAACCAATCAACAATGGAGATGCTCCTACACTGTAATGAATCTCGAATTGAACTGTACCTTGAATATATCGAAGTATTCTTTTAGTTGCTTTCCAGTGACTTTCAGGAGGTTGGTGCATAAACTGAGCGACAAGACCAACGACAAAGGAAAGGTTAGGATGGGTGTGGGTTAGATACAAAAGTTTACCAACAAGTTGACGATATAAGGTAGCATCAACTTCAAGGGTAGTACAGTTGACTGAAAGCTTGACTCCAGACTGAAAGGGAGAAGGGGCTGGCTTACAGTCTTCCATGTGAAAGTGGTGTAGAAGATCACAGGCATACTTGGATTGAGAGAGGGTAATGCCTTCCTTGGATTGCAAGACTTGAAGACCAAGGAAATAATGCAAGTGTCCTATGTCTGTCATTTCAAACTTCTTTTTGAGGCTAGACTTCACATGGTTTATATGGTTTGGATCACTATCAGTAAGGATAAGATCATCAACATAGAGAACAAGGATGGTGAGGGAATTACCCACTTTCTTGGTGTAGACAGTGTTGTCAGAATGACACCTAGAAAAGCCATTATCTAAGAGAAATCTATCCATTTTGGCATACCAAGCCCGAGGAGCTTGTTTGAGACCATAGAGAGACTTCCTAAGGTGACAAACAAGGTTGGAGTCTTTTTGGATAAATCCAGGGGGTTGTTCCATGTAGATTTCTTCATGCAAATCTCCATGTAAGAAGGCGGATTTAACATCCATCTGATGGACTTCCCATTTAAAGGAGGCAACAAGGGAAAGAACAAGGCGGATAGAATTCATTTTGGCAACAAGGGAGAAGGTTTCAGTATAGTCAATGCCTTCAACTTGTGAAAATCCTTTAGCAACAAGACGAGCTTTATGTCTATCCACTTTTCCATCTGGTCCAAACTTGGTTTTGTAAACCCATCTGCATCTGAAAAGTTTTCTTCCTTTTGGAAGAGGAACAAGATCCCAAGTATCGTTTGCCAATAAGGAACGATACTCTTCTTTCATAGCTTCATCCCAATCTGGATGATCGAAGGCTTCTTCAAAGGTTTCTGGATCAAGTTTTTCTGGAACTTGAGCCAATAAGGAAGAGGCTCTTTCGAACTGAGAACGTGTATGTCGTCGATCGGCAGGGTCACTTGCAAGTGAATCTGCTGCATCTCGAGTAGAGCTGACCCATCTTGGAAGTGGTGGAGTATAAGGAACAATTTCAAGAGGTGGAGGAGGATTGTCATCCTCGCTATCATCATCTGAACTAGAAGGAATGCTATTAAAAATAGAAGAGAGAGAGAGAGGTGGCACATATGCCGAATTAGGCTCGCAGGCCAAAGGTGGCACACTTGCCGAACTAGGCTCGCAGGCTGATATATTTTCATCAAATTTTACATCTCTTCTAATGATAATATTTTTGGATTTTGGTTGAAGAAGTCTATATCCTTTGACATCTTCAGAATATCCAACAAAAATACATTTTTCACTCTTAGGTTCAAAGGCTTTATGTTTCACATTTGGAATATGGGCCCAAGCATCACTTCCAAAAACACGAAAGTGACTTACATCTGGTTTGATTGAGCTCCAAGCTTCTTCTGGAGTTATATTCTTTAAAACCTAAATAGGAGTGTGATTTAATATGTAATTTGCACAGTTAATGGCTTCTACCCAAAAATTGAGACCAAGCCCTTTAGATTGAAGCATACAATTAGCCATTTCTTTTAAGGTGCGATTCTTCCTTTCAACTACACCATTCTGTTGTGGAGTATATGGAACAGTATGTTGCAATTGAATGCCATGCTCAGTGTAGAAGTTGATAAATTTGTTGTTAACATATTCTCCGCCATTGTCTGATCTTAACTTAAGAATTTGATGTCCAGATTGTTTCTCAACAAAGGCCTTAAAGGCCAAGAACATGTTAAAAACTTCACTCTTGAGTTTTAAGAAATATACCCAAGTGCGTCTGGAAAAATCATTAATGAAATTTAAGAAGTACTTGCAACCCAAGAAAGAAACAACAGGAAGAGGACCACATAAATCACTGTGCACAAGCTGCAAAGGGGCTGAAGCATGCCAAGAGGCACGTTTGTCAAAACTATCCCGATGATGTTTTCCGAGTACACATCTGGAGCAAACACCATCTCGACAAGATACCATAGGAAGGCCCGTCACCATATTTTCCTTACATAGAGTTTGAAGAGAGCGATAGTTTAAGTGACCAAATCGCTCATGCCAAAGTTTGCTCACATCATCATTATGAGCAACAAAAATAGAGGGAAGAGATGATGACCCAAAGTTGTCAAACTTATACAACCTTGTGGAATCATCAGCAATGCCAGTAGCTAAAATATGTTTAGGATCTTTGAGGTCCTTGATTACAACATCATGAGGTGAGAATTCTACTATTTTCCCTTCACCTGAATGAGTTATTTGATAAACAGATAGAGGGTTGCATGACAAGTTAGGATGATGCAGGAGCATTAGACACTGGCCAGCAATGCCGGAATTTTGTCCACATGTTGTGGCTAGGAGAGTTTGAAAACAGTCAAATTATCACAGCTAGGTGTCAATGCCTTGGTTGTTTGTATTATTATTAGATCAGTTAGAGTTGTAGAAGTCGAATGGTTAGGTTTGGTCCATTTGTCTTATTTAATTTTCGAATAATTGTAAGGAGGCCCTTGAATTTCCATAACTTTCCTCGCAGAGGAACCGAAAGGACATATGTTATGTATATGAATGTATTCCCTCGGATGGAGGAAAAAAAAGGGGGAAAGATAGTAGAAGAGATTTTCTATAAAAAACCCTGTTTATGAACAATTGCTTCCAGTTGAATGGATTTCAATTTCTGTCTATTATACATTGTCTTGAGATGTTAATGTTATGAAAGATCGTTTAACTGTGGCGATTGTGTACTGGTAATCCCGATTCTATGTCTTTGAATTTCTGCAAGTGGCTGGATAACCTGTGAATGTAACCCCACTCATAGGCGGGGTCTGTGTAAGAATTCTGGTTAATATTGCTGGAAATCCCGAACAAAGAGATGGCGTTGTTTCATTGTTAATTGAAGACCGGAACTGGAGATTTAACCCGAGTTAACAACCAAGGCGAGCGCAAACCTGACGTACACCCTTGGTAAATCACTGTAGCAAAACCACGAGCGGTTTCCGAACCATTCCGCACCACTTTTCGACCATAAGTGGTAATCTTCGGTCGGGCAACGATTCCATAGGAATTGCGACGCGTGTCTTGGGCGGTATTGGAAGCCACCAGTTAAAGTGCGCCTTCGTGCATTAAACTCCGACTGTGGACACCGAGCGGAATGCACATGAGCCGTTGATCTGGAGGCGCAACATCGAACGGTGATCGCGCGTTGAAACTGCCCGGAGTTTAATGAAGGTGAGCGGAAGTTAAGCCAGGTACGATACGAGCGGTTGATTGGTTGACTTGTCATAGAGGTGGGGCTGGGATCCACGGGTTATTACAAAGCGATTTGGTTATAAGGCGTTGAACTATTTATTCGGGTTATAAATCAAATTTCAAAGGTTTATTATAAAGTTACAAAAGGGTGGAATAGTCATATAAAGTTCGGGAACAGTTATATAAGGCCCGAAGGAGTAACATTGGGATATATATATATGTCGAGAATATAATATAATACCCAAGTCACGATTATATTTATTTGTCAAATTTCGTTTGGAATTGATAAATAAAAAGAAAGGAAACCGAAGATAGAGCCACGTATCTGTTGACCATCCCTCCATTGGGCACTGACCTTCGGCGTTGTTGCGTCATTTGTGGTATCAAAGCCATTGTTTGAATTGTTTCGCAGAAAGCTGACATGGCAGTCCGAGTTAGTAGAGGTGCTGGCAGAAGAAGACCTGTTGCCAACGCAGAGGTGTTGGGGATGTTGCAGAGAGTCGAGGCCAGAATGGATGCCATGGAGCGAAGACAGACCGGGGATCTTGAAGACACCAATGAACCAGAAATGGAAGAAGCTGAAGAAAATGTTGAGATTCCTATTGACCTGAGGCTCCTGAGAACTGTTCTGGGATCTGCAGTTAAGCCCAGAATTGAAGTGTCAAGCTATGTAGGGGGACTGAATCCAGAAGAGCTGGTGGACTGGATAAATGAACTGAACAAGTGCTTTGATTATGAAGAAATAAGTGAAGATAAAAAGGTCAAGTTTGCAGTAACAAAGCTGAAAGGACATGCTGCACTTTGGTGGGATGGAGTGCAGGCAGAAAGGAGGAGAGTTGGCAAGCAACCTATCAAGAGCTGGACCAGAATGATGGCTAAGTTGAAGGGTAAATTCCTGCCTAGTGATTACCAGTTGACATTGTATAGACAAATGCAGAACCTGAGACAGAGGTTGCTGACAGTAAAAGAGTACACAGAGGAATTCTACAGAGTAAGTATAAGAGCTGGGCAATTCCAAGACACACCAGAGAAGACTGCCAGATATGTGAATGGTCTCAGATTGGAGATTCAAGATGAGATTGGTCTTCTGTCTCCCAAGACAGTAGAAGAGGCCTATCAGATGGCCTTGAAAGCAGAGGAGAAACTCCTGAGGAAGCACTCTGCCAAGAAGAGAGGTACTTTCTGTGGAAAGGGAAGTCAGGGTGGTAGAGGAAAGCCTGCTACACCCAAGGATGGAGCTAATAGTAGCTCACCTCAGAATGCATCTATAGAGGATGATGCAAGGGGCAGAAGGGGTTCTTACAGAGGAAAAGGAAGAGGAGACAGAGGCAGAGGCAGAGAATTGAGGTGTTATAGATGTCAGCAAGTGGGACACAAGCACTATGAATGTCCAGAGAATGTGGGTGCTGGTCCAAGGAATGCTGTTGTTGCCCAGGCTGGAGAAGAAGCATAAATTGAAGAAGAAATTCTTCCAGAGAGGGGAGAATCCTTGGTGGTAAATAAGGTCCTGTTGAAGCAAGCCAAAGAAGTCACTGAACCTGCACAAAGGAAGACTTTGTTTAGGAGCATATGCAAAGTCCAAGGGAAATGCTGCCAGCTAGTCATTGATAGTGGCTGCACAGACAATCTGGTTTCCACTGAGGTGATAGAAAAGTTGAAGTTGAAGACTAGGGAGCACCCCACTCCCTACAGGGTGTCCTGGTTGCATAAAGGGCACCAGCTGGTTGTGAAAGAACAATGTGAAATAGAGCTGCAAATGGGCAAGTACAAGGACAAAATGTTGTGTGATGTAATGCCCATGGATGTGTGTCATATATTGCTGGGTAGACCTTGGCAGTTTGACAGAGCAGCAGTGCATGATGGCAAGAAGAACACCTACAAGTTCTTCAAAGATGGGGTACATCATACATTGATACCCATGGAGGAAGGAGAGCCATCCAGCAGAGTGATTGATCCAAAGACCTTGTTGCTGAGTGGGAAGGAATATCTGCAGCAAATAGAAGAAGAAGAGGTAAGCTTTGCTTTAGTTTGCAAACCTAAAGTAGTTCTTACTTCCACAAAGATTTCTGATTTACCAGTAGAGATACAAGAGATGTTAGATGATTATTGTGACATTGTTGTGGATGATTTACCTGATGAGCTACCACCTGTAAGAAAGATCAGCCATCAGATAGATTTTATCCCTGGTTCAACCCTGCCAAATAAGGTAGCCTACAGAATGACTCCCAAAGAAAATGAAGAAATCAGGAGGCAAGTACAGGAATTGATGGACAAAGGACTGATTAGAGAAAGTTTGAGTCCATGTGCTGTACCAGCAGTATTGAGCCCAAAGAAAGATGGAGGCTGGAGGATGTGTACTGATTCCAGAGCAATTAATAAGATCACAATCAGGTACAGATTCCCTTTACCCAGAATTGAGGATTTGATGGACTGTTTGAGTGGTGCTAAATATTTCTCAAAGATAGATTTGAAAAGTGGATATCATCAGATTAGAATTAGAGAGGGTGATGAGTGGAAAACTGCCTTTAAAACAAATGAAGGATTATATGAATGGATGGTAATGCCTTTTGGGTTATCAAATGCACCTAGTACTTTCATGAGGCTTATGAATGAAGTATTGAAAGAGTTCATTGGCAAATTTGTGATAGTGTACCTGGATGATATATTAGTTTTCAGCAGAACTAAAGAAGAACATTTAAGGCATCTAAATCATGTCTTGAAGAAGCTGCATCAAGAGAAACTGCTGATAAATTTGAAGAAATGCTCATTCATGAAGGAAGAGTTGGTGTATTTGGGTTTTTACGTTTCTACAGAAGGATTGAAGATGGACCCAAAAAAGGTTAAGGCAATTGTGGAATGGCCTTCACCCAGGAATGTTTTTGAGGTAAGAAGTTTCCATGGACTTGCTAGTTTTTACAGAAAGTTTATAAGAAACTTCAGCAAGATTAATGCACCCATAATTGAGACAATAAAGAAGAGCAAACATCCATTTAAGTAGACTGCTGAAGCAGAGAGAAATTTTAAAGTTTTAAAGCAAAAGATAACAGAGAAGCCTGTTTTAATTCTGCCTGATTTCACCAAACCATTTCAAGTAAAATGTGATGCCAGTGGGGAGGCCATTGGGGCTATTTTGAGTCCGGATGATAGGCCTGTAGCCTATTTCAGTGAGAAGTTAAATGACACCAGGAGAAAGTATTCCTCTTATGAGAAGGAATTCTATGCAATTGTTCAAGCACTGAAGAAGTGGAGACATTATTTGATGTCCAGGGAGTTTGTATTGTATTCTGATAATCATGCTTTGCAGTATATTGTACAGCAGCCCAAGTTGAAACACAGGCATGCTAAATGGGTTGAGTATCTCCAAGGTTTTAATTTTGTTTTGAAACATATAAGTGGCCAAGCAAATAAAGTAGTTGATGCTTTGAGTAGGAGGCACATGCTTGTTCAAGAAACTAATTTTGAAGTTGCAGGATTTGGTTTTCTCAAAGAATTGTATAAGACAGATCCAGATTTTAAAGAAGCATTTGAGGCTTGCAGTAACCCTGTTTTAACAGATAGAAGCCAGTGGCTGGATTATTTCCTGCAGGAAGACTTGTTATTCAGAAAAAGCCAACTGTGTGTACCAAGATGCTCCATGAGAGAAAATTTGATCAAAGAAAAGCATAGTGGTGGACTTGTTGGACACTTTGGTACAGATAAGACTTATGAGCAGCTGAGTCACTTTTATTTCTGGCCCAAGATGAGAACAGAAGTAGATAAGTTTGTGAAGAGTTGCAAGATCTGTCAGTATGCTAAAGGAAGGAGCCAGAATGCAGGATTGTACACTCCCTTACCTATTCCAGATAGGCCTTGGGACATGGTGAGTATGGATTTTGTTCTAGGGTTGCCCAAGACTCAGAGAGGGAATGATACAGTCTTTGTTGTGGTGGATAGATTCTCCAAAATGGCACATTTTATTCCATGTTATAAAACTAGTGATGCCACCCATGTTGCCAACTTGTTCTTCAAAGAAGTTGTTAGATTGCATGGGTTACCCAAGAGTATTGTTTCAGACAAAGACACCAGATTTGTGGGTCACTTTTGGAGGACATTGTGGAAGAAACTTGGTACTCAACTAAGTTTCAGCTCAGCTTATCATCCTCAGACTGATGGACAAACTGAGGTAGTGAATAGGAGTCTGGGAAATTTGTTAAGAAGTCTTGTAGGAGAGCATCCCAAGCAGTGGGATCATATTTTGCCCGAAGCAGAATATGCATACAATGACTCACCAAACATAAGCACAAGGCAGATTCCATTTCATATTGTTTATGGAATGCACCCCAGAGGAATATCAGAGTTAAGAAATCTAGGAAGAGAAGAGTTAAGGAGTTCAGATGGTGAGGAATTTGGTTCAGAGATCCATGCCATACATGAACAAGTGAAACAGAAACTACAAGGCAGCAGCATCAGATACAAAAATAGGGTATACTTGAGTAGAAAATAAGTTCACTTTGAAGTAGGAGACTTGTTTTTGGCACACTTGAGGAAGGAGAGGTTCCCAAAGAAGCAGTAAAACAAATTGAAATTCAAAAAGATTGGGCCATGCAAGATACTTAGGAAGTTTTCTGCAAATTCTTATGACATTGAATTGCCACCTGATGTTGGAATATCTCCCATTTTTAATGTTGTAGATTTGTACAAGTATGAAGGTGATGGTGCTGAAGCAAGATCAGCAGACAAGGAACAGATTGAGTGGAAAGAGCAGCTACCTCTAGCATATCCATTGCAACCGGAGAAGGTATTGGACAAGAGAGTGTTCAGAAGGACCAGAAGACAAGAATACTATCAGTACTTGATCAAATGGAAGGATAAGCCAGAGTAAGATGCCACTTGGATGACTGAAGAAGTGTTGCAGAAGATGGGCAGATAAGTGGAGGAGCTCATGGACAGGAGCCCATGAAGAAGATTGCCCTCAGGAGTCTGATGCAGGAGCATTAGACACTGGCCAGAAATGCCGAAATTTTTTCCACATGTTGTGGCTAGGAGAGCTTGAAAACAGTCAAATTATCACAGCTAGGGGTCAATGCCTTGGCTGTTTGTATTATTATTAGATCAGTTAGAGTTGTAGAAGTCGAATGGTTAGGTTTGGTCCGTTTGTCTTATTTAATTTTCGAATAATTGTAAGGAGGCTCTTGCATTTCCATAACGGTCCTCACAGAGGAACTGAAAGGAAATATGTTATGTATATGAATGTATTCCCTCGGATGGAGGAGGAGAGAAAGATAGTAGAAGAGATTTTCTATAATAAACCCTGTGTATGAACAATTGCTTCCAGTTGAATGGATTTCAATTTCTGTCTATTATACATTGTCTTGAAATGTTAATGTTGTGAAAGATCATTTAACTGTGGGCGATTGTGTACTGGTAATCCCAATTTCCTGTCTTTGAATTCCCGCAAGTGGCTGGATAACCTGTGAATGTAACCCCACTCATAGGTGGGGTCTGTGTAAGAATTCTGGTTAATATTGCTGGAAATCCCGAACAAAGAGATGGCGTTGTTCATTGTTAATTGAAGACTGGAACTGGAGATTTAAACCGAGTTAACAACCGAGGTGAGAACAAACCTGACGTACACCCTTGGTAAATCACTGTAGCAAAACCACGAGCGGTTTCCGAACCATTCCGCACCACTTTTCGACCATAAGTGGTAATCTTTGGTCATGCAGTGATTCCATAGGAATTGCGACGCGTGTCCTGGGCGGTATTGGAAGCCACCAGTTAAAGTGCGCCTTCGCGCATTAAACTCCGACTGTGGACGCCGAGCGGGATGCACGTGAGCCATTGATCTGGAGGCGCGACATCGAACGGTGATCGCGCATTGAAACTGCCCGGAGTTTAATGAAGGTGAGCGGAAGTTAAGCCAGGTACGATACGAGCGGTTGATTGGTTGACTTGTCATAGAGGTGGGGCCGGGATCCACGGGTTATTACAAAGCGATTTGGTTATAAGGCGTTGAACTATTTATTCGGGTTATAAATCAAATTTCAAAGGTTTATTATAAAGTTACAAAAGGGTGGAATAGTCATATAAAGTTCGGGAACAGTTATATAAGGCTCGAAGGAGTAACATTGGGATATATATATATGTCGAGAATATAATATAATACCCAAGTCACGATTATATTTATTTGTCAAATTTCGTTTGGAATTGATAAATAAAAAGAAAGGAAACCGAAGATAGAGCCACGTATCTGCTGACCATCCCTCCATTGGGCGCTGACCTTCGGCGTTGTTGCGTCATAGGAACACATAGTACATCATTAAACTGACCATTATCTAGATGAATGGTTCCAGATCCTACAACACTAAGAGATCTATCATCACCAACATAAATATGTTTGGTGTTACAATCATTTAAAGAAGAAAACATGGATTTATTTTTAGCCATGTGGAAAGAAGCTCCAAAATCAATGAGCCACTCATGAGAAGGTGAAGAAGAAGATATATTTAATGCATAACCAGATCTTGATGCTTGACAACCACAAGTAGAAAGTGCCATGCCTGAAGATGAAGGTGAAGAGTGCTCTAAATTGATGTTGTACTTCTTCATTGCTGCTTCTAAGGCTTCCATCTTCTTAAAACATTTTGACTCTATATGGCCATCCCGATTGCAAAAGTTGCAATGTCTATCTGTCTTCTTCCCTTTGTTTTGATTTGCCTTATTATTTTGGTGATTTGATTTTTCAGTTTGCCGCTGAAATTGCTTAGGGCCCTTGTTTGGTTTAGGACTATATTTTTTAGGATACAACTTCTTGGGATTCTTTTGATATGGTTGTTGTTGGGCTGCTAAGGCTTTCTTAGAAGCGTTTCCAGCAGTGATAAGACCAAGGTGTAAAAGTTTTTCTTGTACTCTTATCAAAAAATCACAAAAGGCCTCAAAAGAGGGATTCTTGTAGGTGGTTCCTGAAGAAATAATGGCTTCCCTGGTGGAATGGAAGGCGGAAACAAAAACAGAGTATGTAGGGCCAAGCTTAGCAAGAATGCAATAGATGAGGCTACCAACGTCCTTTTTGATCTTACAACCTTCTAAAAGAATTCTGAGGGTCTTAAATTTGGACAAAAAATCTTCAATGGAGGAGAAATTATTGGGGTCCAAAGTACGCAACTCATTTTCAAGTTGGTGGGCCCTGATTTGATTTTGAATGCCAAAAACAATTTTTAGCTTTTCCAGGGCTTCATCAGGGGTGTCAATGTCAAGGATATGAAATCGAAGATCTTGAGCAATGGACATTCCTATCAATCCTCGTGCTTGATCTTGTTTATTTTCCCATTTAGTAGTTTTATCATCATCGGAAGGTTTAGTTTCTTGTCCTGTGGCTATTCTATAAAGGCCTTTACTTCTAAGTATATCTACCATGTGAGGTGGCCATTGGAAATAATTGGTGCTGTTAAGAATAACCGGGCATGCACTTTCCATTTTAAAAAAAAAACTGAAGCTGAGAAAAGTTGAAACTAACTGCTCCAATGGAAAGATCTCGAAAAATTAGGCCGTTTAAAAAAAAAACGGCTCGAAAAACGACTTCCGGATGAAGAAGTTATGCCTTTTGAAAAATCTGAGTTGTAGATGCCGAATAGTTACGGGAATGGGATGAAGTGCGGATTTAAAAAAAAAATTTCACTCCTTTGAACAAAAACTTTTTACAAAAGAAGCTTGAGAAGGAGACTTGAACCCAAGGCCTCTATCCTCATAAACTAATCTCTCACTAAGTGAGATAGTAAAAGGATCACGTTATTGTATGAAAGGAGGAAGGGGTTTTTTTTTACTCTTCGGTGTGTGTGCCTTTCCCTGCACAAAAAAAACACAAAAATCGAGCAAAAAAAAAAAAAAAAGGAATGCAAAGCCTTACGGCAGAATGTTAGATTTTCGGTTAGCCTTATCGGCAACTATCACTTTTTTCACTATTTCTGATTTCTGGAGATCGCACAACGATGCGGGGAAAGAGCATATTTAGCAAAAAAAAACCTTTTTCATGTTTCTGATTTGCCGAGATCGCATGCAACGCACAATAAAGAGCATACACAGAGAAGAGGGTATAGGTCCGGAAAATAAATAAAATCTTAATACCGAAAATAAACAGAAAAAAAAAAAACCGAAATAAGCAGAACTATTAACAAATATCACTGCAAAATAGATGCTTTATAGTTCCAGATCTAAATTGTCATAACTTGTGCAGCCGGAAACCTTTTCGCATGAAACGAAAGACGTTCCTCACTATAACAGACGCTCCAGACACAATTGAGCAGTCATCCAACCCCAAAAATGTTCAGAAATAGTAGATCTACAAAACGACATTCGCATGCAGTCAAACCGGCTTCGGATTTGATCAACAACGGACGCGGCCCTCAAAATAGCTCTGATATCATGTAGGAATTTACAGGGTAAGTTCCGTAGATCAAGAACCAAAGGTCACTGCTCACAAACAGATCACAAATCAGTACACCAGTATAATCACGTGGTTAAAACCCTCAAAGAGGGAAACAGTCCACGGCCTGAGCCAATGTGGCCACTTCAGGCAATTTATTAATATAAAAGGAAAAGTTACATATGTTTCTCTCATAAACTGTTACCGGACAAATGACCCTCCATGCTCTTTAAATAGAGATCATGGACCAATCGGGTGCTAAGCCACAGATCAAGTGTCGTTAATACCAAGGTGAGAGATAACCGTCGGATCACTACAAATCGTGACCGTCGGATTATAAGTTACAAATGTACATGGTAAAGAAACACACTTTACCTAACTCTACAGTAGACTAAGTTATTCTTAACTATTTCCTATGTGTCGGAATATTCTAACAAAACACACCCGATGCTACCCCGATACACAAAATATCAACAGGCTTGTCACCGAAAGGTTGTTATTATGTACATTATTTTATTTTAGGGGCTACATTAGGCCAAGTTTAGCTAAATCGAATTCATTAAGCATTGTATAAATAGATGAGAGGTGATTCACTCTCTCATCATCACTTGGTTTGGACTTGTATCTCTTGAGAGAACTTTGCTATCTTTCTTGGAGGATAAAATTTTGGAGCATGGAATGCATTTTGATGTTTGGATCATTTTCTCTTGTCTTGGAGCTTCTTGATTGGCAAAATTTGATGGTTGGATATACTCTTATACATGTAAGTGAAATTTAATGCTATTCTTTCTTTCTATTTTGTCACATTCATTGTTGCTTGGATTTTGCTATGCTAGGGCTAATTTAATGTATCCATTTATGCGAAGTTGTGGAAATTTTGTTTCTAGATATTGCTGCTTCATGTATGGGCCATGTATACTGAATGAATGTTCCTAGGGTTGTTTCATTGTTGAAATTCATCTTGAAAAGCCATTTATTTTGCAAAACGAAGTGTAAAGTCTTTGAAGTTGGTCTCCTTTGCCCTAATGCCAAGCGAAGTTGTCTTTGAAGCCTCCTTGACCTAGAAAATCAAATCCTAATTCATAATCATTCTTGACTCCAATCTCCCCAAAGGATTAAGCACTGGTCCACCATAAGTGATCACCCTAAAACCCTAAATTTTTCCACTCTTCCTTTCTTTTCTATGTCTATCCCCATTGGGTCTCCTAGGGCATCAAATTCCTTGCAAACCACCCATTAAAAAAATTCGACCTCTTGGCTCCTACTGTGCTGGTGTGTCTCCTAGGTGCCCTCCAATTTTGAAAAAATTCTGACGCTGGGATTTTGAGATATCTCAGGCCCTAGCCTCGAGATTGAATCTTGCCCTTGGTTCCCTTAGGCTAGAAACCTCAATGGGATCATTGCATTACCTTTCATTGAAAATTCCTTCCTTGATTCCCTTCTCCTCCTTGATTAGGTCAAGCACATCATTGGTTGCTCAACCCCTTTTCCTTGGCCTAACCTTTGGTCAACTTGGTCTTGTGTGGTCCTACAAACTATCAAAGCTAATTTCACAAAGTCCACTTGGAAGTGAAGTTTCCACAAAGGATTTTAGGAGCTAAGAATCTTCTCAACAAGTGATACACTCAAACGCTAGCTCCAAGAATTCCCCCAAGCCCTTCCTAGAGAGCTTCTGACCTTGCTTTCAAAGCAAGCAAGCCATATATCTGAGCCTCCCTTCTGAATAGGCTTCCAGGATCATCTCTTATCCTATCATTCATCCCTTCATTTTGTGATCCTCCTTATAACGAGTCTACTCCCATCGGTGAAAGTCTGTAAAGGGTAGGGAGCCTTAGTCGAGGTGATAGTGGGCTATTGCTTCATTGTTGCCCTTGACCTAGTAGTAGCCCTTCAAGGATCCACTTTTAGGACCCCTGCTAGTTTGAGTGGTAATAGGACCAACATGTTTGTTCAGGGTACGACTAGGAGCAACGGAGTGAGCGCACTACTTCAACTAGACTGTCAATGTATCTTATTCAGGGTAGTTTGGTTGTCATATTTGTTGACAACAAATCCCTTGTTTGTATTCTTGTATCAGCGGATGTATGAGGGCCATTATCCCTGATACGGGAGCCCTAGACAATTGTATTATAATTTGTTAATATAACAATGTTGGGTTGTTGAAATTGTAAAAAGTTGTCTATTTTGTGCACTAGTTGATTTATTGCTGTTTATATTCTGTTGTGCAAAGTAGTTGGTTGTCATATATTGGATTAGTAGTGTTAGTGATTCTAAAACCCTAACCTAGATTCTAGTATCGTGGAAAAACAACACATCGTCCCAAATTTTCTCACTAACACCGGGCAATTCTTCCTTGTTACGTTTCACCTTGGTAAGGTAAGGCACAACATTTTCACCCTTGTTTTGTTTCGTGCTTCGAAGTTTCTCCCTTAGGATCAACTTCATGTTTACATTGGAATCTTTATAGAGTTTACAAACTGCATCCCACATCTTCTGCTATATGAGGCACAATGTGATCCTTGACCCTATCTAGAATAATGCGCTTGGTTTTGGCTTCTTCTTTCTTGTAGGTAAGGAGTTGTGTTGCATCCGCCGGTACAACTTCAACACTAGTTGCATACTCCTTTATCCCATTCTCCTCCAAGATTAATAGGATTCTGGATTTCCATATGCCAAGATTAGATGCTCCTCTAATCTGTCCTGATCCCGTAAACCAATTGAAGCCATTTATCTGAAACCCTTGGAATAAAATAAGCAAGCCCCAAGTAAACTGGAACAAATCGATCTGGGTTTTACAAATGCTCTGTTTCCTTTCTTGTACCCCTTGTTGAGCTTCTCGAATAGCCTTCTGCGCTTCAGATCTGCTCTGATACCATGTGAAAATTCCAGATCTAACTCTGATCTAGAACTTATTGCAATTATCTGGTAATTATCCAACCTATCTTTTTAAATATGATTTGTCTCAACAAAATATTTACTGTAAATCCTGAATAAAAAACACTACTGCAATATTCACTAAATAAAAATTCACAAGAATTGAGAGAACCACACACATAAAAATGGGCACCAATATTTTTGACAAATGTCCCTGGAAAAACCCCAATGTGGGGAAAAGCAGTTCTGCAGATGAGGGTTTTATTATTTCTTCAACAATTCTGTAATTGATAGAAATTACAACTGCTTGTCATAGGATGGCAAAGCTCTGACAAAAAATGATCTTCACTTCTGCAAATGAATTCGACCCTCTAGAAGCAACTCAGCCCTCTTGTAAGACACAATCTCGGCCCACACGTGCAGCCTGGAGGAATTCGGCCTTCATTGGCAACTCATACTACTGGAGAAAAATCTCGATCTCCACTCGCAAATTAGCCTCCTCTGGCAATTCGACCTTTCTCCTGCAAATTGACCTCTCTTGCAACTTGGCCTCCTCCTGGGAAATCGACCTTCCTCTAGTAATTTGCGCAACTAGAGAAAACTCAACCCTCTGCAAAATAATTCAGCAGTTGCAGAACCTCCCTCTGAAACTCAGAAGCTAGAAGTTTCTCAGATGAAGAATATGCTCTGGAAAATTACCTCTTGCTCAATCAGTGCTGAAACTCTCCTTAGTTTCAAACCCCATGCTATTAATGCGCCTCAAATTTCAATTCATTGATCTCCAAGATGCCCATCGATTTCCTCTTATAATCTCTTGTTGAGAATTCAACGGCGAAGATCTAATCCCAATCGATGACTAAGATCATCTTGACTCTCTCAAGTACCTTTTCTAGAAGTCAGCTGAGAGAAATTGACTAGTCTCAATTATCACTGTTTAATTAAATTTTTCCCCAAGTTATACTTATGAAAAGCATTAAAAACAGGTTAATAGTCGAATTAAGGCGTTTTCCTCTTAAAAAATTTTCTTGGGCTTGGAGATATTTTATTCTCTTGTGCTCTTAGCTTCAATGACACCTCCTCAGACTAGAACACCTGACCGAGCTACAAAATCTAACACATACATATTAGGAGTTTGGTAGTATGGGGATTATTTCAAAATATGAATAGGAAGTAGTAGTCACTGCTCAGATTCATTAATGGGCCGTATGAAGTGGAGTTAAAACTTAGTGTGAAACTTAAGTATGGGTTATTTTACAAAGGTTATGAATGGGATTAGTGAATGAGTAATCTTTTGAAGCTCAGAATCATCAGAGATTCTATAACTGTTGCTTTTCATCTTTTGAGTTTCATTGTATTGTTGTTTTACTGGCTGAAGAATGACTTTTTGTTTGTCTGGCTTCTAAATAGGTGGGTTTTTGCTAGGAAGGACTGTAGCTGTGCTTGTGACAATGACATTAGGTACATCAATGGCTGCTAGGCAGGGTCCTATTTTCATGGCTGGCCATCAGATTTGCTTGCAAGTTTGGCTGGCAGTATCTCTTCTTACTGATGCTTTAGCACTTGCTGGACAGGTAAGCAGGAAATGTTTGGCCAATTGGAAGTATTATGCAAAATAACTTGACCTAGGAATCGTCCTCTGCAGATCAGTTTTGATTCTCTTGGTCCTATAAGTCCTTATTGTCTTTCTGAATATCAAGGGATATTCTTTGCAGGCCCATCTTGTTACGTCGCAGTGTTTATTTAAACACCAAATCTGTTCTTTTGTGTATCTATATGGAAAGGAATATTTGTCCTTGATCAGTTTTTTAATGATGTGCCTAATTTCGTATATTATGGGATGTTTGTAAAAACTATGCTTTTAGGAATGTAAGCTGGTACCGTAATGCCAGTTTAATGTTTCTAACCAAAAGTCATCATAGTGAAAAAATTCATCATTTACCCTTATTTGCTTCTTGAGTTCTGACCATATCATGTCTTTTGTGCAAAGTTTTTATTTATTATGAAAAAGGGGAAAAGAAAATCTTCAAGTTTTTAAAGTCGTTGGGGATTTATACAAAGTTTGTTTCTATAAACAAAAGAAAGAGGAATAAAAGTCAGTAAAACTTAAAAGTTAAACTGTCTTGAGACATCAATCAATGGCACCACTATTCCATAAACCTTGATTCCGATGCTTTGGAAGTCCACAGAAATCCTGATGCCCATTCATAGGAAGCTTGACATAGCATATGCAAACAAGTGAGAGGACAAAAGAATCTGTGAAAAGTAATCGCAGCCATTCTAATACATGAGGCAGTTCAAACTTGCATCGGGCATCATCAACAAGAATTTGGGCCATAGGGCACATAGAGATTGCTGATACTCTGGATTCTACTGTTCAGATGCTGAAGAATAGAAGTCTGGAACCTGCACACAGTAGCTGGAGAAGTGTACACATGTATAGAAGAGAGTTTTTGCGTATTATTTGTAGAGTGAATTTGTCATTCAAAAATGTAGAGAGATCTTTTGTTGCATTTCTGTTAGCACTTTATCTATCACCCTCAGTGCAAAGTCTTCACCAGATGAGAAGACAAATGGAACTGGGAAGAGTTGCCACTGTCACCTCGGCACTATCTTCCCCTCTCTTTATGATGACCTTTGATCACCTGTAGGGGGGTTCACTATGCTTTCCTTTCTTATGACTCTTGATCATTATATATCTGGTGATTAATCTTTTTTTTTTCTTTTTTTTTGTATAAGGGTGATGATGATCTGTTCTGATAAGGCTGGAAATTATCATAAAATAAAGTACAGTAATCAATGTTTAGTTGTCTGTGGCTGCTTCACAAACAGTCTTACATTCAGATGTTGAGCCAGCTGTTATGAATGTGTTGACCAGTGTGGAAAAAGTCAGCAAAAAGTCCCGACTTTTTGAAAAAATCCCGAATTTTTCCGTGAGCCGACTTTATTGGCCGACTTTTTGCCGACTTTTTCATCCCTGAAAAAGTCCCGATTTTATCCTCGAAGTCTTGACTTTTTGCCGATTTTTTCCAAAAAATCTTGAGTGAGGTAGTTTCTTTAATAATTTTTTAATTCTTTTTTGAAAAATTTGGGATTTTTTTTCAAAAATGAATATTTTTGTATTTTTTTAGTTTTACCGATTTTTTGCTGACTTTTTCAAAAAACTCCCGACTTTATAGAGTTTTTCAACTTTTGGACCCTTGCCGATTTAATCCCGACTTCGACTTTTTCCACATTGGTGTTGACAATGGTCAAGAATCAATACAGGTTGGCTGTAGGTTCACATTTAGCTCAAAATTGAGACTAAACAAACAAGATATTCTCCAATATGCAGCAGGATGAATTTGGAAATGACAAGCAGATTGTTGAGGATTTGTTGCCAAATTTTTCCAGACTTACTGATCAATATAAGGGACAGAATATCAATGGTGCTATACAAATTTGAAACAAGTTATGGATCTCCCTTATAAACTGTCATAGAAGTGCTCTTTCATAGAGCTGGTTACACTCTGAATATAGTGGCATTTTCAGGGTAAATAAGTCACTATTAACCAGATTTTGAGCTCAATCTGACGATGGAATCCCAAGATATTGCAAGCCCTAGCCTGAAGACTGTTATTCTCCCTAGGTTCCCTTGGGTTAGTGCCTTCATTTGGATCATTGCGTTTGAATTCCAAAAGAAAATTAGTCCTTTGATCCTATTCTCCTCCCTAACTAGGTCAGGCCCCTCTATTGTTGATCAAATCCATACCCTTGACCTAGTTTGGGTGCACTTGGTTTATTTGTGGTCCCACAACTTTGTGACTCAGAATCCACAAGGATTACATAGAAATCATTTATCCTTTATGGTCCTCAGGTCTAGGATACCTCTTAAGAGATATTCTCCAAACCTAGGTCTAGGTGTCCCTCTAGCCCTTCTTAGAGAGCCCATCACCTTGCTTCCAAAGCAAGCAAGCCAGTTATCTGAGCCTCTCATGTGAATCGGATTTAGGAATCACTTTTCATCCCATCATTGATTTATCAATCCTTGTGATTCCTCTCATACCGGGTATCCTCCCATCGGTAAAAGTCCGTAAAGATCAAGAAGCTTTAGTTGAGGTGACAGTGGGATATTGCTCCATTGTTGCCACTTGACCTAGAAGTCGCTCTTAGGATTCCCTCCTAGGACACGTGCATGTTTGGGCGGTAACAATGCCCTTTTAGGGATATAAAGCTCCAAAATGCACTCGAAGGGCTACAAAGGTCTCCAAGCATTGTGATCATCCTCAATTTAAGGAAGGTCCTTAAACCAAGCATCAAAGCGTCTCCATGTGTCTAAGATCTAGCTCTAGGTACCTTGCTTCATCTCTGTGGATGCCAAGTAAACAATGTAGTGTTCTCTCTCTATATCATGGGGGATTTATCAAGTACAACAAGCCCTCCTCAATCGTCCTGGGGGATAACCATGCTCATCTGTGCTCTAGATCAAGTCATTCCCATCAAGTAGTGTGAAGGCCATGCTTGGGGCATACTGGGTCCATTGGTACATCATCAAGAATCCTCCATGCCAAGCAAGAGAAGCTCAACATTCTGGTATTTGGGGCTGCTTTGGAGTATCCATCAACTTCTAAAATCATCGAAGTGCCCAATGCTCTGTTGCCTAGGGGCAATGTTGCATTTGTATGATCATCATGCTCTTTGGGAGTAAGTAAGCAGGTAAATTTATTAATGTCCAACGAATGACCACAAAAGTATGTCAATGGGACTGAAGGAGAGTACAGTCAATATGACTGCAATGTGGGAGTGTAAGCGCATCTCTTAAAAAAATGCTAAAAATAACATATAGAGAGAAAGAACCAATGTAGTATGGCATGGGCATCATGTGGAGTAGGGTTCCCTCAAGGCCTCAACTGCTCTAGACCACCTAGCAAAACCATTTCAAACTCAAGTGAAAGCAACCATTCATTAGAGACTAAGCCCATACATGCATTTAAGTGAACCATGCTTGAGTGTTAAGGGAATATTAATACTTCGAATAGGGATCACCTTCAAATATCTAACTAGATCAAGTCCTATAAAGGTATTCCCTACCTTTGTAGGGGTGGCTAAGTAGTCAACCCTATTAGTTGTTTCCAACCCCTAAGGGGAGGTGGCATTTCCAAGGTCAACCCTTCAATCCATAAGTGCTAGTGAGAATAGGTGGGAATGGGGGGGAAGGACTTAATGGCCTAGTGCTATGGCGAGGGGACCAACTAATGAGAGTCCACATCTTGAGTGTATATATGGAACAAAGGGAGCAATGTGAAGGCATGAGTTATGCCTCTCAGCCTGCTTTTTCCACCACTTTGGTGTGGCTTTTACTTTTGAATAATTATTTTTAATTGGTGCATAGCTCAAGGACCAATGCTTGCTCTTTATGATGTAGCATTTATTTTACCCCTTAAGATGAGATGATTTCTCGCTCATCATGGTTGGGACATGCAAGGGTTCCTTTTGATGAGATGGAGTATCAAGTGCTCAGGAATTGAGTGCTGGTTAATGAGGGGGTAGAGCTCATGCTTGGATTTTTCGCTTGCAGTAAGTTATGTCCTGGCCTTGTTTTTCATTTTAACTTTTCTATTTCTTTCATTGTGGCCATCTTATGCATTTTCATTCTTTTAGCTGCATCATCCTCTAGGGGAATGCCTGACCTAAGAATGTGGATAAGTGAGTGCCAAATCCAAATGAACCAATGATAGTTAACCCGAAGAATGGATATGGTATAATGAAATGATGGGACATGGAAAATGTTAAGTATGGAAAGGGTAATGGACACGCTACTTCAATCCAAGTTTCCCATGTAGTGACCCTCATATGAGCCTAAGGCCTTAGGGGAGGATGCACTAGACTAGGGCTTAAGTTTAACCCCCTGGTAAGGTGAGAGAACAAGTTTACAATCAAGGTTAGTCAATCGTCTAGTTCATCCCTTTGTCCCTACCAAAATGCCCAAAACATTTAAGTAAAAGGACTTGATTGCAAAATGGTCAAAGTAATTATTGAGTGGTAGTCCACCTTCATCCAAGAGCAATGTTGGATGGTGAGAGGTGTATGATTGGTGGAGATGACTAAGGAAACTAACATATCATCATCAATGAGAAAATGTGTAGGGATGCTGGCTGGTTGGTTTTTTAGGATAGGAGAAAAGTTTTCTCCTATGGGGATTTTGGTGAGTAACATTTGGCTCCAACTCTGGAACATGTGCTCACTATAGAGCGCATGATCCATATGCTCGAATGGGGAGTTCATGTGAACCCCAACAATCCCTGGGTTTGCAAACATATTACTTGCACACTCAAATCAACTTGTTTGGAAGCATGTGCACAAGGTCTTGATCATCAACCTTGTTTTCATATGATATACTAAAATCTATACAAAAAAAAATATAGCCAACTAAATGCAATCTAATCTAGAATGCAACACAACAAAATGGTAAATGCAATAAGTAGGATGCTCACATAAAATGCAACACACAAATGCAATGCAACTGCATGTCTAAAATACATGAAGTTCCATTGAACAAAGTGAGGTGGTTTCCTTCTTCCAGGGAAGAAAAAAATTCACCATCAAGCTTAGCAATGTAAAAGTATCCAGCTCCTTCTTTGCCATGGACCTTAACTAGGATAGGATTACCATCGACGAGGACTAGGTCACCCAGTTGAAACTCTTTGCCTTGTCTTTGAACCCATTGCTTCTTTTTATTTTGGAATGTTGGTCTCTTGGTTTTGTTCATCTAAGTGTTCTTAACTTGGAATACATTTCCTAAAGGTTCAATCTCTTTAAGTCTTTCATGGACCTTTGGCTCAAAGTATTTTTGCTTGATATGTTGTAATGCTCCTTTTTCCACGCATTGGGAACTGCATCTTAGTAGCCTAGGTTAAAAATTAAAATAATTGCGGGCTACAAGAGAATGAATTAATTAAAAGTGGCTAAGAAAAGAGAATATCCTAAAGTCACTTTACTAAGAGAAAAGGCGACCCATGGTATTTGGACGACCCATGGTATTGACCATGGTTTTCCGATAAGCCATCATAATAAAAAGCGAAGTAGGAGCTCATTGGGGGCCATCATAATAAAAAGTGAAGCAAGAGCTCATTGAGGGAAATGAGTGAATGATTTGGTGAATTGATTTTGTGGCTCGCTATGCTTGTATGAGGGTTTGTAATCTTGAGTGTGGATCATCTTCGGGGGTGAGACTATCCTCCCTAGGGAAATAACTATTCTATGCTTTTGGTGTTGCAAGATACACCCTAGCTAGTCATTTGGAAGGATTAACCAGATTCCTCATTGGAGCTTAGCAAGGAAGATCAAGATTTAGAACGTTCATTAGAGGAAATTTGATTTTAAAAAGTTAACATTGAATTTCCATGTCATAATGTGTAAGCCCATCAAAATCCTTTAAAATTCAAAAGAGATACAAGTGTGACTATGCACCGACAAATTTTTCATTAATATAATTTACCTACCTTAACCTGAGTGACCCAAAACTACATTAAATATTAAAAATAAAATTAATATCTTATTCTTTAAAAGTTATAATATCAAGAATAGTTTTAATGAAGGGTAAAATATGGGTTGAGTGTGCTTTTAATGACGCGTAACTAATTTAAATTTAAATTTTATTAAATCTTGTATATATATTATTAATTTAAATTTTATTAAATCTTGCATATATATATATATATATATATATATATATACACACAATTATTTTGATAAAAGTGATATTTATTTGGGTAATTTAAATTTAAATTTGGTTAATTTAAAGTTAAATTTAAATTAAACCTGACATTTATTTGGGTAATTTTGATAGAAGTAAAATAATAAAAATGATATATTAAAAAATTGTCTACATAACATTATTTTATTAATTTATTAATTTTTTTTAGGTGGCTATTTTTGAGTTGAAATTTCCTATAATGTGTTAAAACGCTAAAGCAACACATAATTGCAGACATGGGTGTCCAGCGAGAGAAGGTTTCTCCAACTTATCTATTGCCAAGTTCCTTTCAAATGAATTTGATGTAATTCGTTCTTAGTGATAAATAAATAAATAGATGGGGTTTTGCAGTGGAACTTGTCTACAAGCTTGGCAATTATTGGTTTTAAATCTGCCAAATTCTCGGCAAGAATTATTATGTGTTTTTTTGAAGAAATTTCATAGAAAAATTTCGGGGGAATTAAATAAATTTAAAAAAGGATATTACAGTGGTATCAAAGCTGTGCATCTTGGCAGTGTAAGGGTTTTCTTATAAAAATTGCCAGGCTACATTTATCAATTTCTGAGAGGTAATTTGTTCAAATGAGAGGTTTAATTGTTTTGGGTCGATAGGTCAAAGGCCGAATTGGATGTTGATTTTTGGGTAGCATCGGATGTGCTCTTGCTTCGAAATTTTGTGGAGGGGCTAGAACACATGAGATCTCCAAGACCCAGAAATCGTTTGGAGTAATTCCACCTAGAGAGTAAGTTATTCAAATAATTAACTATTTTAAATGGAGGCTAAGTTAAAACTTAGGGAATTTAAAAAATTAAAGTGAATTAATTTAACATGTGGGTGAGAATGTTTTAAGTGACAAAGATCAAGTCTTTTCTAATCTTAGCCATCGATTAGAGATTAGATCATGATCGTTGATTCATCAATAGGAAATGTATAAAGGAAGGCTTGAGGGTCAGTTGGAGAATACACACAATGATTTTAAGAGATTGAATTCTTCTGATGGAGCAGTGCTCAGACGAAGATCAGATCTGAGTGATTCAGTGCAGCAGTGAGGGGCAGATGCAGTAATTGGTCGGAGGACAAAGAGTACATAGCAGAGCAAGGGCAGCAGAAGAAACAGAGGGACCAGTGCAGCCACCAGTAGAGGTGACATAGACCCCAGAGAGGGTGATGCAGGCCCACGTAGGGCTCACGCAAGGGCTGTGCAGTGGTTTCGAGAGACAGTTTAGATTTAGGTGGAGATTAGGGTTTATGAGTCGCGAGGGTTGAAGCTCAGTTTCTGAGAGGCAGATCAACGCAGAGAAGGGGTGATGCAGTCCTCAACAAGATCCACGCAAGCCTGTGCATCTACTGCTCAGAGGCAACACAGACGTTGTTAGGGCTTCACCAGTTTTTGATCTGGATCAACCGGGACTTGCAGGGTGAGGTAAAACACACAATTTATTTCTGTCTGCTGAGGTTTTTCTCTATTGGGTGAGCCGGATTTTGGCACCCTAGATGTAATCATAATACTGCTGCTTAATAATATAAACCCTCAGATCTGCTGCACTGGTTTTCCCGCATTGGGTTTTTTTGGGGACATTTGTCCGAAAGTAAGTGTGTCCTTTGTCTGAAAGTGTCACTTATTTTTCAGTACTTGATTTGTATAATTGTGTAGGCTGTAGTGTATTTGCATTAGTATTTTTACTGAAGATTCAGAAAAATAACTTGTAATTTAAATAATGCAAGTAGGTAATGCAAATCAGATTTTTGCAGTAGGATTTTTGGTTTAGATTCAGAAATTTTCACATGGTATCAGAGCTGTTGTAGATCAAGTAGAGTTGAAGACATTAGAGAAAGGAAGAAGAAAAAATTGTTGTAGGAAGGCAGTTGTCTCGAGTGACAATGCAGAACCAGAAAGAGACAAGGAAGGGTGACGCAGTGACTAGAGGGGCTCACGCAGAGCCTGCGTCAACCAGCTAGGGTGACGCTGTAGCTGCGCAGAGGAAACACAATGTTTGTTGAGCCAACGTAGAGGTTTTGAGCCTCATTCTTTCCGGTTGCCGTGGCTGGAAGAGCAGTTCGTTTTTCTTCAGGAGTTGCTGGCGGGGCATTATTTCTGTTGCTGTAGAACAATGTCTAGTGGGGCAGTGGCAAAGTAGAGGGAAGCAGTTTCTCAAAAGACTTCTTACCAAGAAGTCTAGATCTAGTGTTGATCAACAACAAAGAGTGATCAGAGAGGACTTATTCAACATCAGTTGGCAGAAGGATTTTTGTGAAGGAAATCGAGATTCAGAGGGAGCTTGTTCCTTATAGGGTTTCTAGCGCCAAAGAAATCCATATCTGAGTTTTGTTGGGGCAGCAACAAAAGAGGGAGAAGAGAACCAGTTTGAAATTTTTTGGTTGAGCAGAGATGGCGGCACATGGATTGAGGGATCAGGACAGGTTGGATGGAGCATCCAACTTTGTCATCTAGAAGGCCAGGATCTTGTTAGTTTTGGATGATCATCGCATCAAGGATCATGTCTTGCATGCAGTTGTTGTCCCTGTTGATGTTGATGCTCTCAAGAAGTATGGAGAGGCTCAAGCGAAGGAAAAACGCATGATCATGAACGGAGTCAAGGATCATGTGATCCCACATATTGCCGAGAAGAACACGGTAAGGGAAATGTGGACTTCCTTGACCACTATGTAGCAGGGAACCTCTGTCCAGTGGAGGATGTTACTTGAGAATCAATTGAGACTGTTTCAGATGCAGAAGGGAGAGGACTCAAGAAATCGACCCCTTCCTTATTAGATTTTGAGCAACTCGAGATCAACTGGCTTCCGTAGGGGCTACACCAGATGATGGACTTATGGTGAGGACTGCCCTGAATGCAGTCACAGAAGACTAGGAAACCTTTGTCCATGGGCAGAGCAACTCTTCCAAACTGGGAGGAGATGTGGGAAGCTCTTCAACAAGAAGAGATCAAAAGGTTGACCGAGGCAGGAAGCAGTAGTACAGGGATCAAGATCAAGAAGGAGGAAGAGGAAGATGCGACTCTCACATCTAAGGGACAACATGGGCAGCAGAGAAGGAAGAAGAAGGACCTCTCGAAGGTCAAATGCTTCAGGTGTGGAGAATTGGGACATTTCGCCACATAATGCTCTTAGAAGAAGAAGGGCAAAGAAGATTCTGATTCGAAGGCTGCTGCAGCGAAGGAGGATGACGGGGATGATGATAATGTCACCATTAGTGCTCATGTGCCTTTAGAGAAGAGGTGGGGCGATATGGAGCTGTAGTTGGAGCGACAAAGAGAAGATGGGGGGCAAGATCCTTGAGGTGCCCAAACTCTTGGTTCACATACGAGCTACGAGAGCCCTTAATGACAGTAGCAGGATGACTGGAGTCACTTGGTGCGAGAGATGATGGAGCAACAATGGCAGAGCTAGAGTGCCGAAGTATGAAGCAACACAGATTAGAGGCAGCAGTAGCAGCGCAGTGCACAGAGGTGAAACACAGTACTTATGCAGTGTAGAGCAACAACAACGCAGAGCATTAGAGGGTCAGCGCAGATTAGCAGCAGAGGGAGCTTCACCATCGAGATGCATCCAGATTGACTTGTATGTCGGGATTTTGGGATGTTTTCAGTTGCTTACTTTTTAGCAACTGAGTTACAATGCAGCAGTTAGTAGTGGCAGTGCCATGGGCAACATGATGTAGCATTTGAGAGGGAGCTGCAGTACAAATAAGGCAGTGACAAGTGGCAGTGTCATGGGTAGCAATACAAAAGGAAGCAACGTTGTGGATGAGGGGCAACAATCGAGCATCAACAACACAGAGGACCGATGCCGTGGATCAGGGTGATGCTTCTGGTATTGAAGTATTGCTAGAGCACATTCCTCGCTAAGAGGGAGTGTTGATTTTTGGGTAGCATTGGATGTGCTCTAGCTCCGAAATTTTGTGGAGAGGCTGGAACACATGAGATCTCCAAGACCCAGAAATCGTTTGGGGAAATTCCACCCGGAGCCACAATCCCATTGATCTTGAAAACTGTTAAGTCTGCTGAATTTTGAATGGGATATGTAATTGTATTTTCTCCATATGAAGTCTATTGAGGTTGGAACCACTCTCAAACATCTTGAGTCATTTCATGGTAATGTTAAAAATTTAAGTAGAAGGATCTAGGAACTTTTACTTTAAGAATTCAACATTACGATTAGGGAGCATCTAGGAAGTGTCTAGGGAGCATCAAGGGGGCACCTTGGGAGTATTCAGAAAGTGTAGTTCCTCACATAAAAATTCGAAATTTCCAAAAAAAAAACAAAAAAAGTCTCGCAGAATCGTGTTAACTATCCACCTCTTGGATTCGCTCGCGATCCGCGGTGGATACATGCTCGAACCTCCACAAATCCACACCCGATCCTTTCGGATCCACAGATCGAGCAACTAGAATCGCGAATCACCCCCCCCCCCCCCCCCCAAGATCCTATTTTCCAGGAATCGCCAAAAAAAGGCAGACCGCGGATTCGATTTTCGGATTCGTGGTTCCGCTGAAGGATCGATGGAGGATCCGTACGAGACACGGTTCTGCCTCCGGATCCTTGGGGGGGGGGGGGTGGCGATTCCTGCACCTATGATCTTGACAATGATGATACTTGATGTATGTTGACAATGATGTATATATTCATTAGAGACATGTGACAGTGTCCTTGGTTTTATGTTAGACAATGTCAGTAAGATATATGATGATAGGAAAACTTGATGGCAGTGACCTTGATATCCATGACCTTGTTCTTATGATTCATGATGACGATAATGATTATACAAGGTTGTGATATGGCAACATCTCTCTAGAGATGAGATCGTTCAGTTCACAAACAAAGTTTTGAACTGTCTTGGGTTGGCCCTAAGAGGCTTGATGGGATTATTGCATCTCTCTCTCTCTCTTTGTACTTTGTATCTCAACTGAACAATTGATGAATATCTAATAGAAGAAGAATTTGGTTGGGCTTTCCCCCTTCTGGGGTTTTTCCCTGGGCTCTAACCTAAATCATGGTGTCTCTTTTGTGCATGCTTTTCTTCTATTGTTCCTCACTGTTCTACTGCAATGTTGATGTTATTGCTCTTTCTACATAATTGCAAATGATGTTAAGATGTTATGGGGTGAATGTGATATGTAAATGATGAAAAAGTTTGTAAATGCAATTATCTAAAGCAAAGAACAATGTAGCCCTAAGAAAATTAACATGGTATCAGAGATGGGCGAAAGAAAAGTCATTGAGATCACCCCTTGAAGACACTTATGACAGAAGCAAATGAAGATGGCAAAGGTTGAAAAGAATCCTAGGGTTTGAAGGAAACCCTAGGGAAGCTTTTTTGTTACAAGAAGAGTTTAGGGTTTGGGAGAAACACTTTAAGTGGCCTTGAATATGGCTTGGGATCCATAGCATTGAAACCCTATAGGGAAGCAATTTTTTTCTTCAATTGAGTTCTTCAAGTACTTGTGACAAATTTTGAGAAACCCTAGTTTGACTTGTCTCCTATCGAATGGAAGATGATGTGTTGTAACTGGGCTTGAAAGGATTAGAATACAGGTGGTGCTTAAGAAGATGCATTTCTTCTGCCGATGGCATATGGCTGATGGACAATGGTGACTAATGGAGGCCAGGTCAAGAGGGAGCCAACAACTTCCTTCAAACCTCATTAAAGATAAGTATTTTTTTCAAGGCTTATGTTCTGACATTGCCGTTGTTTAGATTTGTCATTTTTGGACTATTGTTTATTACTCCTACACGAATATTTGAATACTTCTTTTACTAATATCCTGGATAAGGAAAGCTGATCCTTCTTAAAGATCATGATGATGTGGAGCATTGTAGGAAGGGTTAGCACTCAAAGGGAGCTGAGAGTCTCCGACAATCTTTATTAAAGTTAAGTACTTTCTAGACTTATGTCATCTCTTTGTGTCTCTATTCTTGGTAATTTATTCTTTTTGGTTATTGGTGATTCTTCTTGCATGAGTATTTTATTTATTGACTAACATCTTGACTGAGGATGCAATCCATCTTGAGGATCATCAAATTGAAGAATAGTGCAGGAAGGGTTAACTCCAAGCGAGAGCTGGTGTAGGGGAGCCACTCTTACATCCGAAAGAAGAAAGATAGTCCTGCCTCATCACTAGATATACTTTCATTATATTTATTTACTCGACTATTATTGATCTTGTTTTGGGGTCACATGAACATCCGATGGATGTGAGGATCAAGCCCTACATATCAAAGATTGAGAATGATGTAGAGTCATCCCATGAGTTATGAAATGGACGAGAGCTCAAGACCTCAGAGAAAGGATTGTTGTCTCCCTGGTTGATAAACTATGATTCAAGAAGCTTCCTATTTAGAGGGGGTAGATTGAGTGCAATAGTGTGATATGATGCTAAGAGTGTTAGGTGATTCATGCAAGGACTATTCTAGATGACTAAGATGTAGTAGTATCTGATGCTTCCACGATATGGTTCAAACTTCAAATTATGATAAGAAATAAGCTCTTAGAGAAAGGAGGCTATCCTAGCTCCTGTTGCTTGTTGCCTTAGATGTATGTGAAGTGAGCTTCCTCTATGATGTATTTAAGGAAGAATCATATTTGTAGGACTTTGAGAAACATGAATAGAAGACTTACGATTGTGGATTGAAGAAGGCTCGATATGAATTCTAGCAAGTCGCTTGGGCTTGGCATGTACAAAATGATGGACATATGATGCGACCTATGATCTCCCTTTATGACTAAAGGTATGTCTTTGATATTTGGTTCTATAAATTGATAATTGATTTCTGACAGGATCAAGATCATCTCAACATTCAGTGCCAAGGGGAGTTGACCCTTACAACCAAGATGATTCCATTTCTTGAGATCAAAAGTGTAACAAAAGAAGATGAGGAATTCCCTATCAAGGGAAGCTTGCTGGCAGAGACTTGGGATAATGAGTTACACTGGAGCAGTTGAGAGAGCCTCCTCTTCAAATACAACTTTGATGGATTCCCACGATGAGTTAACAGTTAGATGAATTCTTGATTTGCATTATGTTCTTTGAGTTGTATAGAGCTTGGATATGTATATTGGAATGTGACAAAGGTTGTAATTTATGATCTGAGATCCACTGCTGGATACTTGCGACTATAGGGATATGTTGATGATATTGAGCACATCTAGGTGTTTTCTTAGGCTTGCCATGATTTCCTAGATGAGATAGGTACTAAAATGTGTTTCTTTGAGTGACAGTATGCATTGCTGCTAGCATGAATGGTTGCAAGTCAGTATGATTGAGAAAGCTCTTTGAGAGTTGTTTGAGCATATGCTGGGCATGTTTATGATGTACTATGACATATTGTGGGATTTGACATGTAGAGAATCCTGTGTTCTATGACAGGTCCAAGCACATTGAGATCAAATATCACTATATCCAGGATATGGTCTAAAGAGGAGCTGTGAGACTCCATCACATTTAAAATAGATGAACAAGCAAACAATTGGATTCTTGAGTTGCAACATGTAAGCTTGTGGTTGACTCGTTATTCTCTAGGTGTCATGCACTATGGCTAGGACTAACAATTGTAAGCCTAGTGAAGGCACTGATGAGAGGAAGGGGTCTCGGGTTGATCGAGAACACTGATCTATGCTCTTCTCCACTGTTTGAGCTCCCAGGGAGAGGAATTGAGCTGGAGAGCTCCTGGGGTTGAGGGATCTATGGACAATAGGATGGTTGTGATCCCTTACCATTTGCAGTAATTAGTATCTCACCTATTGTCATAATAGGATGTGTGTGACCCTTTTCATTAATGGAAAGTTGGGTATCTCCCCCTATCATGTTTGGACTAAACAGAGTATGCCCTAGTATGCATCCTACCCACAAGATCGGCTTGTTGGGATTACCACCCATCTGGCCAATGGGTGAGGATATTTGAGATGGTTGTGATCCTTGCCTCTCATGGCAAGTGGTATCTCGCTGAAGTGATGGGATGTAGTTGTTCTACCACTTGATTCTTGATGATTAAGGTGGAAATACCAACGAATAATGGGATGGATGTGATCCTTACCTCTCATGGTAAGTGGTATCTCACCCATTGTCATTGGACACATAGTATTAATAATCAGAACCGGTGACCGGACTGGTCCACCTATTAAATTGGGTTTCAAACCGAGATTGGTCAAATCTCAATGAATCAGTTTTAAAAAAAATACATTAATTAAATTTTTTAATGAAAAAAAGTATTTTTAAGATTTAAAACCATGATTCCAAGCCAATAGAGGCAAAATATGCAAAGTTTTCTCATTTATATACCATGTAAAGGTGAATATATCAAAATGGCACCGAGTGAAATACATATCATCAACAAAATACATAAGAAATGAGGCTCTAAATGGCATATAAAGTCCAAAAACAATGCTACAAGCTATGAGGCCATTGGCCTACTACAAGACTACAAGTCTAGACTCTTCACATGATCAATCATCAAATTCATCGCCACTACTAGACACAAGCTCATCATTAGGAGTTGCATAGACATCATTTGGTTTGGAGTTTGAGGATGCCTCAGCTTCATCTGCAACCTCAGTAGCACTGCCACCAATAACAATAGAAGTGGACCTAATGGAAGCACGAGTTGGTTGAGTTGCACGACTAGTGCCTTCCATTCATTGTTTCTCTTTCCTTGATGCGGCTACTAATCCTGGCTCTGATGGCACCACCAAATCTGCTTCATCCCCCGCTAATGCCTTTTCAATATCAAAATCAGCCTCAAACACAGGAACTTCAGTCTCCTTCACCCATTATGATGTTGGATCAATATCGTCCAACTGTCAACACAATGGGATCTAAATCAGGTGTTTTGTTCATCATTTGGTTCCGCCTTAGTCGAAGGTTGTATTGCACGAAGACAAGATCATTTAACCATTTTGTTCCAAACGGTTTCTCTTCTTCGTGTGTATGCGTTAAAAAATAGACCAATTGCGATCACAACCTGAAGCACTATAAGTTTGGCTAAGGACTTTAATTGCAAACTTTTGCAATTGAGGACATTGGTTGCCAAATGACTCCCACCAATGTGCTGCAAAGAAAAAAGACATTAATTAGTAAATTAGTTCATTTCATTACTTATTTGCAAATTACAAGTATTTATAGATAATTTGAATTTTAAATTTGTAAACAATTTCACTTGAAAAGAAAAACAAATTAGAATTTCTTACCTGGTTGATTCACATCACTTGCTATCTTTGCCAGGTTTTTTCCAAAGGTACCAACTGCCATACTGAAAAGAGTAAGTTGTTTATGTATTTCCAACTGGTCTGCATGGATAGGGACCATGCGCTCCAAGCAATCAATCAATCCAGCTCGGACCTCCCATTCGCGCAGATCTCCTAATCGAGCTTTATAATGATACTTTGGGTTCAAAAAATACCCAGCCACATGTATAAGACAATGGAGTTGATTGTTCCATCTGTTATCAATGATCTCCCATATATGACCATATCTAGCTAACCTATCCTTGTAAGTTGCTCGTATTTGCTCCTTTGCCTGATCCATAGCCTCATAAATGTAGCCCATTGCCAATTTTTCCCCATCCACCATCCTTAGCACGTTAACAAGGGGCTTGGTAATTTTTACAAGCTCTGCAAACCTTTTCCAAAAATAATTGTCAAAAACTTTCTTTTTGGTGTCTTTTCCATCTTGTCTATGAGCCCACTGAGATTCAGTCCAATCATCAGAAGAAAACATTTTCTGCAGGTTTTTTTGTTGAGAATTGAGACATTGCAACTTGAGGAAGTGTGTTGCAAATCTCGTAATTGCAGGCCTAATAAGCTCTTTGCCCCCAATGTTTTTCTTCATTAGGCTCTACTGTCACACAAAATGTCTAGGCATCGCTACAATGACTCGGATCGGGGGCTGTCACTCTGATCCCCAATCTCTCCATTTAAGCTGTCTCCTAATAGCAGACTAAGGGGGGGTAGACCCTACAGAAATGGAATGAAGGAGAACTAGTTAGGAACCAACATGTTCGGGAGACACAGTGAAGCGACCAAGTATTTGTTTTAGATTTAGCAAGACTTGAAAGATTATATTAGATTTGGACAATTGATACTAGTGCCTTATGGAGTCAACTATCTTTCTATGAAATTTAGGACCAAGTAATTGATGAACAACTACTGCTTGGATGAATAACTATCTTATATGAAATGCAAATCTTAAAACTAACATGGGATGCGAAAATCTTGGTTAATTTTAGTTTAAATGCCTACCTAAGTTCAAACCCTTCAATCCTTTCTATATTGAGCCTGATTCCGTAGTAAGTGGCAGAGAGAAGATAAGGCAAAGCACACTAAGGTGTGATTAACGATACCTCTCCTACAAATCTAACATACCCTGTGCCTCTGGTGCTGTAGAGAGCTACGACTCTAACGATTGCAAGGTCGTCATTTTAAGTACTATTAGAACCAGGCTTGTCAAGCAAAGATGGATGGGTACCTATCTTTCTATCGACCAAGCTTATGCTTGGAAGTGAATTTTATCTATGCAAGGCTAATTTAATATGCAAATGCATGAGATGATTGAAAGATGGAGCGAGATGAAGCTAGATTCAATGATTGAAAGCGCTTATGCCACGACTATCTATGAGATATACGCCAGCCTTTAATTGCCCAAATAAATACTCACTTCGCTAGACTGAAAGATAAACTTCTCAACAATATGCTTAAAATATTACAATATAATGCCCAATTAAATCACAAGCTTATCATTCCAATGCAATTATAGCTCAAACATAACAAAAATATCTTCACAATTCTTCAATATCACCTTCAAGATAATGCCTTAAAAATACTCAATTTAGGAAACGAAAGATATGCAATTTACCACAATTCCATAACAATTACTTGAAAATTTATCAAAATTTAATATGCAAAAAAAATTAATTCAATTAATTAAAACCACGGTTATAGTTAATTAAACGATGAGCAATATTAATAGATATCAAGCACAAAAATATTCAAAACCTAGTGTTGATGATCATGCAGAAGACTTAAGCACTTCAAATTTCGAAAGCTATTACCATGAAAGAACCATGAAATTCAAATGCTAAACACTTCAAGCAATTTCAGAATTAAAATGGTTTTCTTAAGTATTCCAATCCAGAAAATTTACTTTTTCCCTATAGTCAAACTTTAGAGATATATCAAAAATTAAATTTTCCTTTGACTATAGAAAATTTTAATCTTCTTCCTCAAATAGAAATTTCCTTGAGGCTTAAAACTTTACCACTTTAAAAATGGCCCCAAAAACCTTTAGATCGAAAAATCTAACTTCAAAAAACAAACGACCTTCAAATATTTGTATATCATAAAAAAATTTAAAAAAATGACTAATGTTATAAGTTAATAAAAAAAAAAATATTTTTTAGATCTTTTAAAATTTTTAAAAGTTAACAAAATTTTTGAGTTTTTTAAAAGATTTTATATCTTTAAAAGTTAATGAAAATTTTTGTTTTTTTTTTTATAAAGGTTCAAAAGCCCAAACCAAAAGAAAGTCGGACCTTAGGAAAAATAAAATTCGAAATGTTTCTATTTGATTTAGGTTTAGAGGTGAAGGAAAAGTCGATAGGGGAGAAAGCAAAGGCAAAAGAGGGAAATATGATGGAGCTTGGCAACCGACAACAAGGCGGGACAAAGGTAAGGAGCTGGAGAGGGTTCGAGGTCTGTGGGAATGGTAGGCACACAGAGCAGCAGGGAGATCGAGCAAGGAGGATGGTCCGCGCGGAGGAGATGAGGTACGCCAACAGGAGAGGTCTAGGGCAAGGAATGAGGACGTGACAGGCAGGGAAGAGGGAAGATGCGAGGAGACGAGCAGGTTTCGAAGGGAGGCAACCAATGAAGAAACATCAAGAAGAGGATGCAAAAATGCAAAGAAGAAAAATAAAATGAAGGGGCTTCAAGAGAGAAGTTGGAGGTTCGATGCAGCAAAGAGATCGAGTTGGTAGCAGAGAAGAAAAAGAGAGCATGCCACAAAGAGGTTTTGAAAAATGAAACGCCTTAAAAAAAAGTTTCGAAAATTATTTGCCCAGAAATTAAATAATTTAAGAGAAAACCCACATCCGAAAATCAAATTTCAATAACTGAAATTCTCCCTGCAAATAAATATATCCTGAGACAAGATCTTGCACTCCAAGGCCTAGACCTGTCTCGGATCTTGAGAAATCCTTTGAAAACCTCCATATCTATACCTGCATAAACAACAAACAAACACCCAAAAATCCCATACATATGCACAAAATCTGAAATAAAACCCAGTCCCAAGTTAGAAAACCTTCAGATCTATACAAAATATCTACAAATCTATGCACAAGAGTTGTGGATCTGTCAAATCTGAGGAGTATGAGTCCAACTCCGCTCCTAGATATGAAGATCTAAGGCCCTTACTAGCCAGATCTATCAATGTTTCCACAAAATATTTAAAAGATTTTGGTTTTTTAGAAAGGTACTAGCCCAAAAACTTCATGCATAAAACTTTAATCTTTGGATAAATCTTGAATTTATTATGAATTAGGCTCTTCAAAAAATATATGTTGCGAGTCGACTGGTCCAACTGAGGACTATACCCACATTGTCAATGAAAACCTTAGAGATCTTCTGCAAGCACTAGATCAATCGTGAAAACCAAGTAAAGAAATAGAATAACAATAAAACTTTGAAGAAATAGAGATACTTGCCATTTCAAGCAAAATTAAAAATGTTACCCTAGATCCAACAAACTGAATAAGATACCTATATTCAGATTATTCTAAGAGAGCTATTGATTTGTGATTTTCAAATAATATCTGCAGAAATAAAACAATGTTACCATAGATTCATGAAGAGGAACACCACCGCAAGTTGAAACTCAAAAGACTGTTTGCATTAATTCCAAAAAATATACAAGAGAGCTTGAGAACTTAGTACATGATTCAATGATCGGATGAAAAAATAGACTAACATCGACCTCTAATTTATAGATAAATTCTCCAATGGCTAGTTCGCTTGATCTCGGTCAAAGTAATCTCGACCGTTGAAAAAGATTTGATTATCTTTTAATCTCGTCTGTCAGAATTATTTATTTTTTGAGGAATTTCGAATTTTTCATTTAATTCCTTTTTAATTAATTCAAAAATAGTATTTTTGAGTTAATTACCTCACAAAATTGACTTTGACTTAACTACAAGGTCCAAGGGTCAAAGATTTCCTAAAATTTTCAATATTCCCTTGGCCTTGGATTTTAAAAATTTATTTTTTTAAGACCCACGAATTTTGCCTTTGAAGGATTCAAATTTACCGAGGACATAAAATTAATTAAATTTTTGGCTTAGTATTTCTAATTTAATTTGGCCAGAAAATTTAATTAAGTGACTTATGAGGGGATTAATTATTTTTCCAACCCTATAATACTTAGCCATAGTGTCTAATTATGAGGGACCATGCACTAAATATTTTTTACATCAAGATTTTACATTTTAATACATGAAGGGGGAAAACCCATTCGTTATAAACCCTCAAAAAATACTCATTTCTGCAACACAAAATATAATCTGGTAGACCAAGTGATTTATAATAAAATAATCTAGTCAAATCAATTTTACATAGACTTGATCTAAAACACTAGGACTCACCTAAGATGTTAGTGACAAAATCCACTCTAGCTTTGGGGTAAGAGTGGAGGGAAAAACTCTGTCGATCATTTGTGTCTAGAGACACAGATGAATCATGAGACAAAAAACCTCCTAGAATGGAGATTACCAAAAACATAGGTTTACCTAGGTTGATACATACAAACGCAGTCATATTGAGATTATTTACATTTTACATATGCAGAATGGGCAGACATATTCATAAAACTGTTGGCTGATGATGAAGTCTAAATGGAACGAACACTCGAATATGATGGATCCCTTTTGCGAAAAAAGGGGTATACTGCTATGGAGTCGTTGACACAGAGTGGTCAACATCTGGCTCTACTTGGGGACACATTGCTTCATCAGATGAATGTGAGAATCCAGAACCTGCATCCAAGCAAAACACAAGATTATTTAAGTAGCGTCCATCCAAAATTCAAATTTACATCTTTTAAAAGTCGCAATGGGACTTTGAGTTAAAATAATATTTTTTTTGCCTCAAGCATTTATAAATATGCTTTACAATGATAAATACAACAATTACATCAAGCGACCAAATGTACATTATGAAGACTGAACATAGTTGCATATTCAACATTCCCTCTTAACTATGTGCATATTCAACACTCCCTCATAACTAGGGAGGTATTCATAATCACTATCATAGAGGTTCTCAAATTGAACAAATTTATCAAAAGAAAAGGTTATTCATTATTATCAGCATCATTATTTATCACCAACATCCGCTAGTGGCCATAATTGGGGTGGTACAAAGCCCAAGGCAATGTCATCAACATATTAGGACTCACTCCTCCAGAGTGATCGATCCTTGAATCCCTTGGCCTCTACCTAAGCCAAAATGTTGAGACCCTCAACTAGCAAGTACTCACTCTCACCTTTCTTGGTGAGCACTTTGGGCCAAGACCTCACTCAATCCCTTCCTGGTAGGTGATCGAATCTAGATGCTGAAAGGACGTCACTTGGGTGAAGGTGATTCCATTAGCCCCTTAGAAGATAACATTGGAGATTACTTCCATATTGGAAAGGAGAAATGGGAAATTGTTGGTTCTCAATTTGATTGTGCTCCCATTATGACATTGACAAGGAGGATGACGCTGAGATTGGTCCTTGCTTTCTCTCGAGCATTATTTATGATGACATATCCATTGATGCCCTTGGGAAGGAGAAATTTTATTTTCGCTTGCATAAAAAGGGGCAGTTGGAAGTGATCAATTTTCCTTTTAGGAGAGGCCCAATCTTTGATACTAAGGAAATCGGTAAGGCTGCCACCTCTCATAAGTATGATGCCATATTCAAATCCCCTGAGCCTTATGATTTTGGGGAAGAGAAACGTGTTGGATACAACAATCCACCCTCTTTGCCTCCTTATCTTGTTCATCATATTGAGAGTGATTCAACACCTGGTCTCATATGATCTCAAGTGGCCTTGATCCTTTTCCCCTTTTTGAGTATAGTGACGAGGAAGAACCCCTCATCGAGTATTCTTTATCTCCTTGGGCACCCCCCCAATATCATGATAAATCTATAATCTCCCCTTTCCAGTGTGATCATCATGGGCAGCCTACTTGTGTTTCTCCATCTCATCAGTCTCCCTTTCCTACTAATCATAACCTTGTAGAGGCAATAAAATATGACATAAATGATAATGGAAATAATATGGCCGAGGTTGCCATCCATAAAACAATTATGAGCCTAATCATTGACATCTCTATATTTTGATTAGAAGAGAGGTTCTCATGGACTAGATTACATCCTTTTCTTACCTCTTCTCATGTGATCATCCATGTGTGGGCATCATATTTTGCCACCTCCTACCGGCTTCATCCTCCATATAATTGTATCCGCCTTTTCTTTTGGGATTTGCTACACGAGTAATCATACTAGCAGGTAGATTTATATTGATACGATGATATGTTGGTTGCATTGGCATTATGATTACACTTAGTATTAGTTTCGCACCATATGCATGCTAGAGTAGGATGCATTGCATGCTGATTTTCGCATTAGAATTAATGTCATATGATATTTCTCATGATAGATTAGATGCATTTAAATAAAATTTTGCATATTTTATTTTATGTTGATTTTACGGCCTAAAATTTAGCATGGGTGATCATCAGTCACCGTACAAACATGATGCTTCATGGGTTTTGTGAAAATTCCTAAAACTGGAATCCTATTGCAGCAACTAGAAAATATTCACGTAATTCTTACTTTTAACTTAACAATTTATTTGCAGTTTTCTACAACAGACATTGAATACATCACACTACAATCTACACAAATACAAAATGCCTCGAAAACAAAATACAACACAGGAAAGAAATAACACACACATTTGACACTGTTATTTTTGGACAAATATCCCTAGAAAAACCCAATGCGGGAAAACGGGTGCAACAACTAAGGGCTTGTATTATTAAGCAGTAGTTCTGAATACAATCTTGGATGCCTTACTGGCTATCTGATACAAAGAAAATAACTGGCTGAGAGTAGTGAGAAAATAGCCTCGCACTATCACTGACGAACCGACACTAATCCTACCCCTGAATGGATAGCCCCAAGTTGCATCTGCGGAATCACTGCGCTGCTCTGCGTCACAACTGATAGGGACTGCGTCATTCCCTTGGCTGATCAATCTGCTGGCTAGATGCTCCAATTTCTGGCCTTTTTGTCTCACACCCTGGCTCTCGGCAGTAGAACTTGACTTGTCAACATAACTGCTTTGGAATTCTCCTCTCAAGATCTCTCCCTGCCTTCTCTGCGTTGTACTCACCAGATCAGGAAATCTTCCACCGGTCACTATCCCTGCCCCTCACTGCAAGAAATCCCTCGATAATTTCTCCGACAACTGCTGCGCTGCTCACTTGAGAAATCGATCTCTGATCTCTAATTCGATGTGTCTTCCAAGCGCCCATCGAGCCTCTTCTTATAATCTTCTCGTTGGACATTCAACGACCTAGATTAATTCCTAATCTAAGTCATCTAACACGGGGATACAAGATTCGATGGACACGCGGATTTGAGTGTCGGATTCGAGACATGGTGATCCCCAGAACAAGACACGTCCGGACACGTTATATATAATTTTATTAAAATATATATATATATATATATATATATATATATATAATTAAAAATTAGATTTTTTTACACAAATTCATACAAATCCATTGATTCAAACATAGATTTAAGATCTTAGATACTCATACATGATACATTGATACATTGATACATCATACAATTGTCAATCATACATATTACAAATTTACAAAGTATTAGTAATAGACATATTCATCAATGATCCAATAGGAGAAACTCAGAAAGACAAGATAGTAAGATACTGTAGTTTTCTCATTAAGTCATCAAAATCAAAATGTGTTACATAAGTACTAGCCTCTAGGCTCTAGGTAGTACACTGCCAATGGCAAATAGAAATAAATAATACAAAACAACTACAATCTACAAGTCTCAATGAGTCATCAATCCTCATCATCATAATCAGCATCACCGTCCTCATCTTGATCATCATGCTCACCACTGATCTCCTCTGTTGCATCCTCCTCCTCGATCATCTTTGCATCTGCTGGTGTGGAGGATGAAGCCTCTACTATATCGCCATCATCAAATGTGACAGGCTCTAACATTGGCGCATTGAGATCCAAGTTGGCCAATGGCAACTCAACACTGCTGTCCAGACCCATATCATCAGGAAAGACATCCCACATCTTTGTCTTTCCCTTCAACCAATCCTCCCTCTGCATGTAGATGAGACGAAGGTTGGTGTGCACATACACCATTGTCTCTGTGTAATATTCCTAATTAGCAACAGCTAATTAGAATATTCGATTTTTGTATAGTTTTGCCGACTATAGTTTATTAATAAATAAAAGTGAGAAGAGGGGTCTAACTCACTTAAGTAAAATAAAGTATCTCCCTAGTAAAATAAAGTATCTCCCTAGTAGCACAACGTTATAACTTATGGGGAGCCATAGGGGCCACACACCACGTGGAGGAGAGAGAGACTACGTGGGTTTTGGAGGGAAACCAATGCTATAAAAGGTGGAGGAGCCTCCTCATTTGGGGCATTCTTGTTGTTGATGATATTTGAGCTGGGATTTCTTGTCTTCTTGAGCACGCTCGGGCCGTTTAGCTTGTCCGCAGCGCCGTTTAGTGCTGAGTGTCTCCGGCCGGAGATCTCGCCCTTAGCCTCTGGGGAAACCTTAGCCTCGGGGGACTTCGAGTGCCTGCTCGGGCAAGGTTTTTCCTTCAGTCTTTGTGGGAGATTTGGTTGCTGGTTTGTGGAGGAGCTTGGCTTCTTTTGGTGACTGCGCAGTCCTTGGGAGAGAGGACGCAGTTCCTGGTTGGAGGTGTTCCGGTGAGGGGTTTTCTACAGGAGTTTCAGTGAGATTCGGTGTGGAGGCTTAGTCTTTACCAGTTGGAGATTTTCCGAGGAGTTTGTGGCTTCATATCAACATATTTCATTTGGCATTTGCGCTGGGCCTGGAGGGACAGCGTTTTTCCTTGAGGAGGGTTTCTGGGGTGATTTTCGGAGGTGATTCATTTTGGTCATGGTTTCTGGGTTTGTACCGGGTTGGTGAGCATGGGTGTGTTTTTGCGCATTTTCAGCCCATTATACAAGGGGATCAACCTTGTTTCTCAGCTTCTCATTCTCAGCTGTTAAATGTTTCACGCGCTCTAGCCGCCGGGACGCGCTTCTTTGCAAGCACCCATTTGCCATTTCCTATCTTTCCGAGAGAGTTCTTCACTTGCCTTGAGCATGAATAGGTGCTTATCATTTTGATTATCCATATTGTATTTCATTATATTCTCGCATTACTGAAATGGCATTATATCTCCCGCATTTTTATGAGTATTTGCTTTATATTCATTTCCAGCATTTTCTATATTGTCGGTGGGATATTGTCAGTTTATCTCTGATATTACAGTGGTATCAGAGCATAGTTCTGGCTCAGCCTGTGGTCTATGACATCGGGAAAGAGATCATACAGAGGTTTGCTGGAATTTTGGAGAGTAATAGTAGTTGCAGTACCAAAAACGAAATTGGAAAAGGGCCAAAATAAAAAGGGTCAAATTTTGAAGTTTGGAATTAGAAGAAACCCTTTTCAGGTTTTTCTGGGTTTTGGGCAAGGATCACCTTCCCAAATTCCTAGAATTTTCTGAGTAGTTTTCAGTGGGTAAATCAGAGGCCGAAGACAAGCAGCAGTATAGTCCTTGAGTAGCAGCACAGTTTCATGAGGAGCCTATAGACACATAGCAGGAGGAGCCGATGGCAGGTGATGATGGTGCAAAGAGATTTGAGGAGATACTCCTCAAATCAGTAAAGGGTCTGTCGAGGCATATGGAGACGATGGGGCAGAGGGTCGCTGCGATAGAGGTTAGGCAGCGTGAAACCCCAAAGGGTTTCCAGATTGGCAAGGGATCAAGCACATCCCACCATTTGCCGGAGCGTGAGGCTACCCCCCTTATGGCATCGCATGCACCCACGCGATCCACTATGCCTACCTTCCTAGGAGAGGACACAGGGGCAGCAGCACAACAGGAGCCCAAACCGGGCCACATGGGAGACTACCTTGCAGAGTACCGGGCATATGGGCCAGAGTTCAGAGATCTTATCTCATTCAGAGATTTTGTTCAGCTCCAGTGGGACAGTAGACCCCACAAACTTCACAGAGGGAACATGCGCTCACATGACGGAGGCTTACAGCGCACCATGGACAGACTCCATTTACCGACATTTGACAGGTCATCCAAGCATTCAGAAAAAGCTTGGGTGGAGAAGTTGGATACCTCTTTCCAGCTTGATCAAGTATCGGAGCGGGAAACCATCAAAATGGTTACCTCGCACTTGGAGGATGAGGGCACACAGGATTGCAGGGAGTCCGAGGATACACCTAATGTGACACAGGACTCACCCTCATTAGAGACCTCCTTGACCGTGTCGGTTGATATCGTAGTGGAGAAGGTAGAGCCTACCCCAGTAGAGCCATCCATTGAGGTGATGACCAGAGTCATGTCCGAGTCTTTGGGTGGTAGCAGCACACGACAGATGGGTGAGGTGTCAGGAGATGTACCCACATTCGATGAGGCACTAGGGGATACAGAGGTATTGGATGATGGTTGCAGACAGTGGTATCATCGGCTTCGGACGGACCTTCGAGTTTTGAAAGGGAAGGCCACATCAGTACGGGAGGCCATTTTGTTGCAGGACAAGGAGCTTGAGGGCATGAGAGTGGCTTGTGCTGAGTCGGCGGCCAAGTTGGTCCGCATTGGGGAACGATTGGATTCCCTGGTGGTACAACCAGAGGACACGTTGGAGCGTCAGATCATTCCCCTTCAGTCATGCATGGACGGGACTAGCAGCATTGTTGGGTCACCTCTTCCCACTGGAGAGAGAGAGACAGAGCCACCTAGTCAGATCTCATACATCGACTTGGATAGTGGTATGAGACAATCAGAGTTGCACAGGGTACAACATCCACATGTTGAGGTTGGATGGTGAGAGATTTTGAGTTGGTACTCGGTGGAGCGGGCTATGGAGATAGTGATGGATCCGAGTGTAGCTCAGCAGGAGTTTCTATGCATGGGGAATACAGGAACCCCAGATTGGCATTGGGATCCAGGTGGGATCACCTATCATTTCCCAGGCAGGTCGGCTGACTATGTCTTGGAGAGTACAGTTGGCCTAGTAGTAGAGCATGTGCAGTTTGGGTCAGCTCCAGTGGCCAACCAGTTTATGGGCAGACTCCCTAGGTTGTCTTGGCATGACATTCATACACGGGATCACGGGGTGGTCAGCACACCTTGGCAGGAGCTTGTCGGAGGAGGTGGCATTGGCAGGCCACCAGATGGCACCTTGTATGTGGCCAAGGATTCTTCACCTTTGTGTGGGGCACAGAGGACGCAACGGAGCCGAGCAGTGGTGGTAACACTACTGGCACATAGGGAGATTCACTTCTCGGACCCCTCGAGGAGGATTTGGAGTGATGATCCATTCGTCGGCGGATATAGCGATGCAACGGTGGAGATGATGATACCGGTTGTGGGTAGTCCGACATGTAGAGGCACAACTCCAGGTCATCACATCCAGGGATGTGTGGGAGCCTCTAGCATTGAGCAGTGGACTACCAGTGGACATGGAGTTGCATGGTGGTGTACCGTAGTGTGTGGGACTTCATTGTGGAGTAGGAGTGTCCTACATCACATTGAGAGCACGCGGGGAGTGACCGATGCCTGGACACAGTCAAGGCACGAGACGGTACAGGGTGGCACAACAGTAGCTTGGGGGATCCAGCAGTATACAGGGGTATGCCTCAGTGTGCAGTGGCATGTCGAGGAGTACTTGGATGATCGGTGGTATGCAAGGGCATACGGTGCTGCACAACAGAGTTTTAGAGTATTGCGTCCGAGGAGACTCACGGACAGGGACACTAGGCTTACCTTTGGGAGTAGTTCACCCAGGATCGATGGGGAGACAGATGCGCAGTACTTGGTGGTATCTGTGGGGACTCACACACCTGACTCGCTTCGACATCACTTACAGGTACAGCTGATTATGTTATTGACCTTTGGCACTTTGGGCATGAGCAGCAGGGTACGCGAGGCTCACTCAAGATATTTGGATGACACTCAGCACACTAGGGGAGAGATTTCTCAGCAGTGGCACTGGGTTGGTGCGCTAGTTGATAGCCACAGGTCGGGGGATGAGATGATCCTCTGCAGAGGTGGTACATCAGTCGTCACTGAGCCTACGCTTGGGGAGCAGGTCATTAGGGAGACATGCATCACTTTTCCCTCAGGGCATGTCGAGATCATGCATGAGAAGAGGATACTAGGTACAACAGAGGTAGCATCCCAGTATGTGTTTGGGCTCCTGACACTGTATCGACATTTTATCGAGAGGATGGGTGGCATGTTCGATGCAGGTGAGATGGCGGAGGTAGAACAGGAGGGCATTCCTTCTGTATGCGAGGGTGAGGACTCTTTCTCATATGAGTCTATAGGATCAGTTGAGGTCGCTTCTGGGGAGCGAGAGCCATCATGCATAGATGGTGACAGTAGACTAGAGCTACATTCTAGTGTCCAGGGTAAGCAGTCACGGGACTCTACGGAAGATACTCCGGGTGAAGAGTCACTTGTGATGATTGAGCTAGAGCAGCAGGTGATGGAGCATGAGTCGATAGAGGAGGACACTGTTCACATCAGGCATGATATTCCCTTGAGAGAGAGCCAGATGGGTGCCCACATTGAGTCGATGAGGGATATGCGGCTAACATTGAGGTCAACCATTGAGGTGGGACAGTCATATGCACTGACATCGAGTACGGTGACAGTAGCTGCAGATCCATATCCTCTAGAGGTGTTGGAGGCCGTTGGGATTGTTCTACAGGGGGCTAGCAGACAGCAAGAGCTGTTGGATATGTTGGAGCATCCATCTTTGGGTCGACACCGGGATGAGGAGCAGATAGATGTATTCGTAGACAACAGATCTGCAGTGTTTTTAGTGGGTAGCACTCTCCAGGAATACATCGATGGAGCTTGCAGCATACCTTGCCCACCTTTGCCCATTATAGAGAGAGGGGCTTCCTTCTATAGGCAGTTTCCATTGGCAGACAGGGCAGAGCAGTGGGAGATGATTACAGGCTGGCAGCAACATCCCAGGATGTTCCATATACTGTTGTTGTTGCTGCATCGGGTTCTTCTTCCAGGATGGACTGGCGAGAGATCATGAGTTGGTACCCTCTTGATGGTACGGTACTCTTCGTAGGGAGCATAGTGGAGCAGGGGCCCATGGACATAGTAGAGGGTATAGATTCTAGATGGTAGGGGGCCACAGGTCGTCATTTCTTCAGCACTCCATCCCAATCTCAGCAGAGCAGGGTTAGCATGGGATTGAGTTTGGACTTGGATTGGAGAGAGGTGATGGGTTGGTATGCAGTTGGTGAGGCAGCATCAGCTATAGCCCGAGACAGTGTGCAGCCTGAGCCATGGGACTTAGGTGACAGTGGACCATGGTGGCGTTGGGATTCGAGAGGACTGTTGGTTGGTGAGGGATCAGTTTGGGATCCTGGTATTGAGAGGTCCCTTCATATCAAGGTGATGCAGAGGTCAGAGAGGGTTCAGTGGCACATCTGGGACCCAGGCACATTTTGCAGTGTTAGTGGGGAGCATGAGCTAGAGAGGAGGCTTGTTCAGGCATTGCTGGCGGACAAGCAGTTTTTTTTACGGATGGGGATGCCACTTGGGAGAGTGAGAAGATTCTGCAACATCCATCACTTCAGTTGCTTGAGGGCAAGCAACATTTTGCCGGGGGAGACTGTAATATTCCTAATTAGCAACAGCTAATTGGAATATTCGATTTTTGTATAGTTTTGCCGACTATAGTTTATTAATAAATAAAAGTGAGAAGAGGGGTCTAACTCACTTAAGTAAAATAAAGTATCTCCCTAGTAGCACAACGTTATAACTTATGGGGAGCCATAGGGGCCACACACCACGTGGAGGAGAGAGAGACTACGTGGGTTTTGGAGGGAAACCAATGCTATAAAAGGTGGAGGAGCCTCCTCATTTGGGGCATTCTTGTTGTTGATGATATTTGAGCTAGACTTTTGTCTTCTTGAGCACGCTGGTTGTTTAGCTTGTCTGCAGCGCTGTTTAGTGCGTTGAGTGTCTCCGGTCGGAGATCTCGCCCTTAGCCTCGGGGGACTTCGAGTGCCTGCTCGGGCAAGGTTTTTCCTTCAGTCTTTACGGGAGATTTGGTTGTTTGTTTTGCGGAGGAGCTGGGCTTCTTTTGGTGATTGCGCAGTCCCTGGGAGAGAGGACGCAGTTCTTGTTGGAGGTATTTCGGTGCGGGGTTTTCTGCAGGAGTTTCAGTGAGAGCCAGTGTGGAGGCTCAGTCTTTACCAGTTGGAGATTTTCCGAGGAGTTCGTGGCTCTGTTTCAGCATCTATTATTTGGCATCTGCGCTGGGCCTGGAGGGACATCGTAATTCCTTGAGGAGGGTTTCCTTGGTGATTTTCGGAGGTGGTCCATTTTTGTTATGGTTTCTGGGTTTGGTCCGAGTTGGCGAGTACAGGTGATTTGCAGATTTTCAGCCCATTCCGGCAAGGGGATCAACCCTAGTTTCAGTTCATTCCCGCAGCAGCAACAGTTTACGACAGTTTCCTAGCCGCTGGGACGCAGTTTCTTGTAGCAGCCATTTCCTATCTTTCTGAGAGAGTTCTTCACTTGCCTTGAGCAAGAATAGGTGCTATCATTTTGATTATCCATTGTATTTCATTATATTCTCAGATTAATAAAATGGCTTAGCATTCCCGGCATTTTTATGAGTATTTGCTTTATATTCTATTTCTGGCATTTTCTATATTGTCGTATGCTTGTATTGCTGTCTATTTCCCTTTCGGGATATTACACTCTGCCCTCGACTGCTCAAGCTTGCTCTTCTTCACACTATACAAATTCCCATATGTGCTCCAATTCCTCTCGCAACAAGAGGATGAAGTCACCTGAGAGAGGAGCCTCAAGGCTAACTGCTGTAGAGGAGGGCTTGTTGCCCCATGAGTTTCCCACCAAGAATAGGGCTTCTTAGCCCCCCTGTCTCGAATCACATCATAACCTACAAATCGCCCAGTGCCAGTGGAAAACTTTGCAAAGGCATCCTCCACCTCATCAAGGGATGACCTCTCCTGAAAAATCCTCCTGAATGCATCTTTCCTCCCCTGTGAGATTTCGCCATCCATGTGAGGAGGGAATTTATGGGAAGGTCCACCATTTAGCCACTCATGGTTGTAGTATTTTGGGTTCAAGGAGTGAGCCAAACAATGTAAAGGTGTGCAATTCTTGTCCCATCTGCTGACAAGAATATCCTGTATGCTGGTGAAGAAGGCCTTTGGTGATGTCTCATACTCTGGGCACTGACTCTGTAAAACAATGGTCCTCACAGACTCAATCATGGAATCCCATCCCTCATAAACCTCTCCTAGGATGGGTTGGTTTGTATCTGCAAATTGAAGCAAGGAAATTATAGGCTCCATGATCTGAATAACTAGATCTACCTTCTCCCACCAAACATCATCCAACACTGTGTCCTTCACTTTCTTTGAGGCTGCTTGATCCGTCTTTCTCCAAAAATACCAAAACTCTGAAATAGCCATGGCCCCAAGAGCGGTCTTCACCTCCCTCAACCTCTTAAACATGATGAATGAGAAGGCAAACTGTGTATCCACAATCTTCAACAATGATAGATTGGTGTACTCCTTGTAGATAGTGAGGGCACTTGTATGGTTTTGTACAAAGTTGTGGATATGCCATGCATCCTCAATAATGCTTCCAATCCAAAGCACATCATAGGAAATAGATTTCAGTGCTAAGTTCAATGAATGGACAATGCAAGGTGTCCAAAATATTTGTGGATATTTTGCTTCTACAATCATGCTAGTAGCCTTGCAAACAGGTGCATTATCTGTAATGATTTGTACACAAGAATCGACACCTACATCTTCAATAATTTTAATAAATAACTCACCCATATATTGTGCATCCTTGTACTGTCCAAGTGCATCCACTGATTTCAAGAAAACTGGACCATTCAAGGATGACACCATGAAGTTGATGAGTGGGTGGCGTGCTGGATCTGTCCATCTATCAAAAACAATGCTAACCCCAGATGTTGGCCATGCTGATTTAATAGGCTCAAGCATTTTGTCCACCTCTTTCTTTGCCTTTGTCAACAATGTGGTTCTGAGCTTCTCTGATCCAGGAGGCACATACCCTGATGGAGCCCCATGACTAAGAGCTCGACACATCTTAATAAATAGAGGTGACCGTGAAACATTAAAGGATATGAAGTTCTGATAGAAAAAAAATGCAATGGTGAGATCAAGCTCTTCCCTCTTCTCTTTTTGGAAAATCTTGTCCATTGGACCAAGTGCAGTTGCCTTTCTTTTTGCTGATTGTCCCCCACTAAAATTCTCAAAAGGGAACTTGTTGCTGCTTTTCCTTAAGAATGGAAGGGGGCCATCATTCTTGTTTTGTTTTGATTTTGATGCTACAGTTGCCGCACCAACAAATGCCTCTTTCTCCAATTCCTTTCTTTGTGGCGATTCAATTACTGTACAAGCTGAAATGCCACAACTTGGCAAAACCAACAAATGAGCTTTCACACGGTAATATGTGCTAGTGAAATGGCAGTGGCAAAAATTGCATTTCCATGAAACATTGCCTCCTCCCTTGTGAAATTTTCAAGAAGGAAAATATTTCTGCAATACTTGGTTTATTTCTCCTACTTATGAGATAAGTTATTTATAGATGCTTCAGTAAATTCTGAAATAAACACATTTGCAGATCTTCACTATCATCAAAAGCATAAGAACAGAAAGATAAATTACGCAAGTAGCACTATAGAAACAACCATATGAACAAAGTTATTTTTAGACAATTGTCCCCGGAAAACCCAATGTGGGAAAACTGGTGCAGCAAATGAGGGTTTTGTATTTATTTTCAAAAATGCAAAGTACATTTACAAGAGTCTGATGAGCAGAGAAAATTAGCAAACACCTGGTTGAATTTTCTGGAACCTCTAGACAAATTTCAGACCCTCGGGGTGGCCTCCTTCACCCTCTACGTCATCCAGCGTGAGAGCTCTGCGCAGTCTCTCCCTGGACTGCGTGATTCTGCGTGGAGGGGGTATTGCTGTTGATCAACTCACCCTTCCCTTCATCCTCTTGACTTCTGCTTCTCAATAACTGACTCCTCCCTCCTCCTTATGCTTCTGCAACCCTGCCTCTATAATCTCACCCACTGAAATCGAATTCTCTTGCTTCAGAATCGATTTCCTTTGGGTACTGAGAGTGTCTTCGGCTTGATTTCCAAATGGCCCTCAAGTCTCTTCTTATAGTCTTCTCGCTGATGAATCAACGACCAATATTATATCGTTAATCAATGACTCAGATTAAAAGATGACTTGATCTTCATTTTCTAGAAAATTCACACTCTGCTCTATTAATACCCTTTAATTATTTAATTTCCCTAAGTTTAAACTTAGGGTCTACATTAAAATAATTAATTATTTTAATAAAGTCATATCTGAGTGGAATTTCCACAAACGGTTTCTAGGTTCTTTGGATAACTGTTGTCCAAGCCTCTCTACGGAAGATGAGACTTAGAACACTTCCCGATGCTATAGAAATCAACACCCTTTGCCTTGCTGCCTGGCCTTGCCTCTCTTGTCACATATTTCCACAATGGGTATTTGGGGTCATGAGTTTGTTTTCCCTGAATATTTGAAGCTACTGTTGCAGCCCCACTTCCAATAGATGGAATACTTGCAGACCCTGATGAAATAGGGACAGGAGGGGCATCTCCAATGGGGACATTCTTCCCCTTTCTTTGCCCCTGCCTTGTTGCCCTTGATTGAGCCATGAATACTGTAAAAAATAAACAAAAATGACCAAATATATAAAACATATGCACATGCGAACACTAACAACAAACTAAATGCAAAAACATAGAGAGACAGTGCACTTACCGGATGCTCGAATCTCTTTGAAAACACTCTCTTTCTCCTTGCTAACCCTTGCTCCTTGCTCACTTGACAAACAAACGGATTCAGGACACGTGGGCCCCACACTATGAATCTGGTTTCTTAGTTCTTAATCAATGGTTCAGATCATCTTAATTCGTGACTCAATCTCCGTCTTTTTCTAGAAGATTCACACCCAATTTCATTAATACCCTTTAATTATTTTAATTTCCTAAGTTTAGACTTAAGCATCCATTAAAAAGAATTAATTATTTTAATAAAACTGTCTCTGGGTGGAATTTCCCAAAACGATTTCTGGGTCTTGTAGGATGCATGTGTCCTAGCCTCCCTGCAAATTTTGAGGCTTAGAGCACATCTGATGCTACCAGAAATCAAAACTCCCTCTTAGCGAGGAATGTGCTTTAGTAATGCAACCTGCTGAAGCATCACCCTGATTTTGTATCATCTCCCTCTGCGCTACTGATGTCTGACATCTCTGCCCACCAACTACTGCGCAATATAGGTTTTTGTAGCATCGAAATCTCAAAGTTGGTGAGGAGGCTTAGACACTAGTATTCCAAAGAACCCAGAAACCGTTTGTGGAAATTTCACTCTGTTCATGTTTTATTAAAATAATTAATTATTTTAATGGAGACCCTAAGTCTAAACTTAGGGAAATTAAATAATTAATGGGAATTAATAAAACAGAGTATGAATCTTCTAGAGAACGAAGATCAAGTCAAGTTTTAATCTTAGCCATTGATTAGACTTCTAATCTGGGTTGTTGATTAATCAATGAGAAGATTATAAAAGAAGGCTTGAAGGTCATTTGGAAAGTAAGCGGGGCAAGCATTCAGTAACCTGAGGGAAGTTGATTCTGAAAGAATAGAATTCGATTTCAGAGGGAGACTTGTAGGGTGGAGGAAGCAGAGGGCATTAGCAGTGTCAGGGCTCAAGGAAAGAAAGACGTAGAAGGGCAGAGAGGCAGCACTTAGGAGCAGCGCTGAGGCCTCACGCAGTTGTGACGCATTCTCACGTTGGCTCTGCACAACGAGGTACGCAGGAGTGACGCAAGGTGGGCCAGTAAGTCCCTCAAGTGTCGGAAATTCTTTGGAGGTCCGGAGAAGATTTATCTCAGGTGTATCTCAGGAAGTTTCTCAGTTATTTCTACCAATCTTTCCTTGTAAATAATTCATTACTGAAGATTAATATATAAACCCTCATCTGCTGCATCGGTTTTCCCACATCGGGTTTTTCCAAGGACAATTGTCCAAAAATAACTGTGTCATTGTGATTGGTTCTTGTGCTTGCATTTTACTGTTCTTTTCTCTATATGTACTTGAGTGATAATTGCAGTGGTGTTTATTTCGAAATTTACTGTAAGGGTTTTGTAAATAAATTATTTTGGAAATAAGTAGGAGAAATAAATCTATAACTATAGCAGAATTTTAGAATTGAAATTTTAACATGGTATTAGAGTTGAGTAACAAGGATGGAGACTCTGCGATGGAGCAAAGTCTAGAAGTTGCTACAACAACAACTCGAATGGCTTCACGTAACTCTCCAGAGAAAAGGGAAAGCATGGAAGAATAGAGAGATCACGACATCTCTGTATTGGCCTCCAAATTGGAAGAAGAATTTGCTTGCGTATCAAGCTCTGCTTCTCTAGAAGTCTGGTATATTGATAGTGGAGCTTTTGCACATATTACAGGAGTACGAGAATGTTTCTCAAGCTACCAGGAGGAGCAGATGAATTTTCAGATCACCACATGAAATAAGGCAAAGTGTACCCTTGTTGGGAGAGGGACCATAGTGTTTCAAACTGAAGCTGTCAATTAGCTTCAAGCCACCAATGTGCTGCATGTACCTGGTTTGGGGATGAACTTACTCTCAGTATTTCAGCTACAAAACAAGGGCTATGACGTCTACTTCATCGGCAAAAGAGTATATGTCAGACACCCGAGTTGGAAGAAGAAGGCACAAATTGGAGTCAAGAGCAATAAACTGTATAAGTTGCAGCTCGAATCTCCAATGGCACTGACAGGCAACTGTGATGAGAAGGATTTGAATGAGCTATGGCACAGGAGAATGGGGCACTTACACCATGGGGCTTTGAGAATTCTCAAGAAGACTGTCACAGGAGTTCTAAATTTGAGCATCAAACGAGATGACGTTTGTAGAGGGTGCTTACTGGGAAGTATGCTAAGGCAACCTATCCTAGGAGCAGAAATAGGGCTAAGAGTGTGTTGGGATTGATACACTCAGACATTTGGGGACCAATTTCCACTAGAGCTCTTAGTGGTGCCGAATATTTCGTCACCTTCATTGATGACTATTCCAGGAAAACTTGGATCTACTTTCTGAAGACCAATGATGAAGTCTTTGATCGATTCAAGGAGTTTAAAGCTCTGGATGAGAATCTAACAGGAAAGCGGATAAAGATACTGCGATTAGATAATAGTGGAGAATACATTGATAAAGATTTCACAAAATTCTACGCAAGGGAAGGCATCAGAAGAGAGTGGACTGCTCCATATAATCCGCAGTAGAATGGAGTTGCAGAAAGGAAGAATAGAACTATTGTGGAGGCTACAAGGGCAATGTTGTATGATCAAGACATACCCAAATTTATATGCGTTGAAGCTTGTAACACAACTGTATATATTCAGAACAGGATTCCTCACAATGCATTGGGTAAGATCACTCCACAAAGTGTCTTCACTGGCAGGAAGCCAGAAGTAAGCCACTTCAAGATCTTTGGTTGTGTGGCATACTACCATGTACCCGAAGAGAAGAGGAAGAAATTGGATAGGACTACTGAAAAAGGATATCTGGTGGGATACAGTGAAAATGCTAAGGCTTATAGAATCTACCTTCGTAGCAACAGGAAGGTTGTAGTGTGGTGAGATGTAAAGTTCATGGAGGAAAGAGCTTTCAGAAAACCCCGAGAGGTGCCTTCAGCTACGCAGTCCGAAGATAACCCTCTGGTCTAGCCACTATGACCAGCAGAGGATAGCCCGAGTGCTTCTCCAAGGTAGAAGGATCCAAGGGATTCATCCCCGGAAGATTTGCAGGATAGGTAGAACCACCCACTACCGGTGGTAGAACGAGCAGGGAATTACGACAAATTCTGAAGGATGCAGAGGAGTTTGTCGGAGCCCCTAGAAATGAGAAGAGGCAGCGCAGGCAACTAGACAGATACCAAGCCTTGGTAGCCCAAGTTGGGGAACCCTCTATTTTTTAGGTGGCAGCTCAACATCAGGTGTGGGTTGATGCAATGGTGGAAGAATACAGTTCCATCATGACAAATGATGTTTGGGAAGTGGTTCCTAGGCCTCAGGACAGATCAGTTGTGGGTTCGAGATGGATCTACAAGTTCAAATATGCTATAGATGGTAGTGTAGAAAAATTTAAAGCTAGGTTTGTGGCAAAGGGGTATGCTCAGAAGGAAGGAATAGACTATGAAGAGACTTTCGCCCCAGTAGCCAGATATACTTCTATTAGATCCATGATATCCCTTGCTGCACAGATGGGATGAGAGATTCACTAAATGGACTCAAGACTGCATTCTTGAATGGGGTGATAGAAGAAGTATATATTGAACAACCAGAGGGCTTTGAGACGCCTGAGCCGAAGACTCATGTGTGTAGGCTTAAGAAAGCCTTGTATAAACTTAAGCAAGCCCTTAGAGCTTGGTATGGTGGAATTGATGGCTCCTTGCAGAAGATGGGATTTGTCAAGAGTGACGCAGATCCTATTCTCTACTATTTGAGAGTAGGGAATGAGCCTCTGATATTGGTGTTGTACGTAGATGAGTAAGGATAATTTAGCTGTAGAATTCAAAATGATGGATCTGGGGTTGATGCATTATTTTCTAGGGTTGGAAGTTTGGCAGCAGAAGGGTATGCATTATTTTCTGGGGTTGGAAGTTGGCAGCAGAAGGGTGAGAGCTTCCTTGGTCAAGGGAGATATGCTACAGAAATCTTGAAGAGGTTCAAGATGGAGGACTGTAGACCCATGGCTACACCAATGATGACCAACTGGAAGAAGATTGATACTTTCGAAGATGATGAGGCTGATCCTACCTTGTATAGGCAGCTCATAGGGTCCCTGATGTATCTGGTCAACACTAGGCCAGACATCTATTATGTTGTCAACACCCTTAGTTAGTTTATGGTAGAACCAAGGAGGGCACAATGGGCAACAACCAAGCATGTTCTTAGATATCTACAGGGAACAATCGAGCTTGGATTGAGATACACCCATGGAAATGACATCAGATTGAGTGGGTTCACTGTCACAAATTGGGTTGGATGCCTAGTAGGTCGAAAAAGTACAAGTGGGTATTGCTTCAATGTTGGATCAGGAATGACTTCCTGGTGCAGCAGGAAACATAAATCCGTGGCTCTGAGCTCATCTGAGGCGAATTATATGGCAGCAATCACTACTTTGTGTGAGGCCATATGGCTTAGGAAGCTGCTTGCGAATTTAATCAAGGAAAAGATGGAAGTGGGCATCATTCTATCTGATAATCAGAGTTGCATCAAGCTCTCTGAAAATCCTGTGTTTCATGATCGGTCGAAGCACATTGACATCAGGTATCATTTCATCAGAGACGGTGTCCAACGGGGAGCTTTACAGTTGCAGTACACTTTGACAGGAGAACAAATGGCAGACATCCTCACTAAAGCTCTGGGAAAGACAATGTTTGTCTACTTTAGAGAGGATGGGGATGATCAAGAATCCATTTCAGTAACAAAAATGGACAGATGCAGAATTGAGAGGGAGTTGTAGTACAATTGAGGCAGTGACAGTGCCAGTGTCATGGGAAACAATACAGAAGGCAGCACCGCAGCAGATGAGGGGCAGCAACAAACAAGTATCATCAGCGCAAAGGATGCTTCAGGGTTAGTGCAGTATGCAGCAGGAAAATTGCTAGAACACTTTCCTCTCTAAGAGGGAGTGTTGATTTTTGTAGCATCGGAAAGTGATCTAAGTCTCAAATTTGGTAAGGAGGCTTAGACACCAGTATTCCAAAAACCGAGAAACCGTTTTCACTCGGTTCATGTTTTATTAAAATAATTAATTATTTTAATGGAGATCCTAAGTCTAAACTTAGGGAAATTAAATAATTAATGGGTATTAATAAAACATAGTGTGAATCTTCTAGAGAACAAAAATCAAGTCAAGTTTTAATCTTAGCCATTGATTAGACTTCTAATCTGGGTTGTTGATTCATCAATGAGAAGATTATAAAAGAAGGCTTGAGGGTCATTTCGAAAGTAAGTCGGGCAAACATTCAACAACCTGAGGGAAGTCGAATATGAAGGAATAAAATTCGATTTCAGAGGGATATTTGCAGGGCAGAGGGCATCAGCAGTGTCAGGGCTCAAGGAAAGAAAGACGCAGAAGGGCAGAGAGGCAGCACTCAAGAGCAATGCAGAGGCCTCACGCAGTAGTGACGCAGTCTCACACTAGCTCTGCGCAGAGAGGTATGCAAGAGTGACGCAGGGAGGGTCACTGAGTCCCTCAAGTGTTCCAAATTCTCCGGAGGTCTGGAGAAGAATTATCTCAAGTGTATCTCAAGAAATTTCTTAGTTATTTCTGCCAGTCTTTCCTTGTAAAGAATTTACTGTTGAAGATTAATATATAAACCCTCATCTGCTGCACCAACTTTCCCACATTGGGTTTTTCCGAGGACAATTTTCCAAAAATAACTGTCATTGTTGTTGGTTCTTGTGCTTTCATTTTACTGTTCTTTTCTCTATATGTACTTGAGTGATAACTTCAGTGGTGTTTATTTCGAAATTTACTTTAAGGGTTCTGTCAATAACTTATTCTGCGAAAAAAGTAGAAGAAATAAATCTATAAATGCAGTAGAATTTCAGAATTGAAATTTTCACGGTCGATGGATTGACACCAAGCCCCAGTTTTGTATTACTGTACTAGTGGATGTATGAGGGCCATTATCCCTGGTATGCGAGCCTTAGACTATTTTATTATATCATTTTGATTAATATAGTGAAGTTGGCTTGAAAATTGTAAAAAAGTTTCTATCTTTTGTGCATGTATGATTTACTATTGTTTATATTCCGCTGTGCAAAGTAGTATCATTGTGATTCTTGGTTTTAGTGTCAGAGATTTTAAGATTCTATCTCAGACACCAGGATCGTGGAATTAGAGCATATCTGAGCTACTTTGAGGGGCAATGAAGTAGAGTGTGCACAGTGAAGCAACTCAGAGGGAGTTGTGGGTGTCTAGATCATGGAGGAGAGGGTTTCGTTGAAGACATGGAGATGTGGTCTTGAATGGCTTGACAATGAGATTGGCTAGGAGTTCTAGTGGATTGGTGGTAAGCCTGGTGAACAGTAGTTTGTTGTAGGGCAGCGTTGATTTGTCATGAATGGTTAGGACAACTCAAGGATTGCTTTAGCATGGACGAAATCAGGTTGATCGAGATGGCTTCATGTGATGGACTGCAAGTTGGCAGGCTAGAGTCTTCATCGGATCGTGATGTTTCATATCCAAGATTGGAGGGATTTTCACGAGTGGTATTTGATCCAGGAGGATGAGTGCTTGCAGGATTGAGCAAGTGGAGATCGTGTAGGCTCAGAGGGAGTCTAGCCTCAGAGGGAGCAGCCCTATGGAGATTTGGGATGTTCAGGTTTAAATATGATGAGGCAAAGGCACTACTGAGATTGTCGGGTTCATTCTATAGGGTATGCTACAGTGATGAACGCCAAATGGGCTAGTGTCGTCGGATGATGAGGGTTACTTCCTAGTCTTGGAAGTGCCTCCCTCGCTAAGAGGGAGTGTTGATTTTTGTAGATTGGGAGGTACACCAAGCCTTGAGGATCAAGGATTTGGAGGAAGGAGTTCCACAAGTGGCCTTGTGGGCTTGAAACCTAAGCTTGGGGTTTTTAATCCCTTGATGTTTGGTCCAAAACCATGACGATATTTTGACATGTGATGGATGAGGATGCTAGCACTTGTCAAGACGAATCCAACGCATCGAAAATCATCCGTTTCCGAGTTGTAGAAATGGAGTTATGAATTTTTGAAAGTTATGTGTGGGCATGGTGGCACAAGGTCAAGGCCGACTTGAAGTTAATAAGCCTTGTGACAGTTTTTCAAGCACTCAAAGGGCAGTTCGTTGAAGCCCTTAGAAAAAATATAAATAGAGCTCATGTGTGGAGGCTTAGAACACATCCAAAAGTGAAACATAAGAGTAGAAAAGGAGTCAAGAAAGAAGGTCATAGAAGAGGAAGAAAATTTATGTTTGGCCACAGATCCTATGAGTAGACCTCCGCGAAGATTGAAGGAGAATCTTCATGTTTTCTTGTGACTGTTTTAGGGCCGAGATGGATTAGATTGCAAGCCAAGTTTATTAGGTAAGGTTTTGGACTCTTTTGAGTATGTTTGGGGTGGTCTTTCTCCAGTTACAGTCTCTATCTTGTTGCAGACCTAGGCCAAGACTTGTAGCTTCCTATGGAGAGGGATGAAATGCCTATAAACAAGGGAAAATCATTTGTTTAGGGTGTCACAAACCTTCCTCAAGCTAGACGGTGAGTTGAGAGGGCTGGTGGGCCTTAGCGTGGGTGGATACTAGCCCTAACAGCCAATGAAGGAAGGACGAGCAGGGAATGAGGTGGCTGCAGCTATAGAGAGGCTTGTGAGGGTACATCGTGTCCAAGGCTACCCACATGTCATTTGTTGTAGTCTTCCCAGCAATATGAGGTATAACGTGGTCCTTGACTCTGTCTATGATCAAACGCTTCGTCTGTGCTTAATTTTCTTCATACTTCTTGAGAGGATCTACATCAGTTGGTACAACAAGGACCTTCTCTACATGCTCTTTGAGACCATACTCATCCAGAACCGAGAGGATTTTGGCCCTCCAGATAACATAGTTGGACATTCCGTCCAATCTATCTTGATCCCTCAGTCCATATTGAGCCATCTTTGCTCAGATCTGACAGAAACAATACTTCTTTCTCTAGATCTAGGTTTCTTGGTGACTAGAAACCCTCTAGTAGCTGCTTCTGTTGAACACTGATTTCCCTCCTGGAAATCTTCCACCAAAACACAAACCGACAGTACTCTCCGATCCTCCTCCTGATCGAATCTCAGATCTGTTTGGCTCAAATCTACTGAGCGACTGTCTTCCTCCCGCCTTTGTTGCCTTAGCTAGGCACAATTCTACACCTGCAGAATCTCTACCCCACCAGCGCTGTTGAAGATCTGAAGCACCGCTTCCGGATCTTGGCAAAAATTCTTCCGCAACTGGAGAAATGACTGGATTGCGTCTCACTGGCTAGCCCAGCGCTGCTCAAAAGTGGACTGCATAACCCCAGACTGGGTGACGCAGTCCTTACGCTGCCTTGGGAAGGGTCTGCGTAAGCCTGAAGGCCTTCTGCAGCTTCAGCGCTATCCTCTTCTGGATCTGCATTTTCCTGCTGTCAAGATGCCCTTTTCCGGATCTGCTGCTTCTTCTGCCACCCTGCAGAAAAATATTCTTCAGCTGATTGCTGGAGATTCAGCTTGATCTGCTATCGCTCTGATACCATGTGAAAATTCTACTGCAGTGTATTGGTTTATTTCTCCTAATTGATTTAATTAATACAAGTTCTTTTCAGAAATTAGATTCAGAAAATACCGAAATAAACACAACTACAGCCTACACATGCAGATCATTTACTGAATAATATGTACATGCAACAAAGTGTCACATGGATTTTTGGACATAATTCCTCGGAAAAACCCAAAGCGGGAAAACCGGTGCAGCAGATATGAGGGTTTATTATTAAGTAGTTCCGAGTATAGTAAATCTGGGTTCCAGATCTGGAAAACCCGACATAGAATAAAAGAAATCAAATCTGTAGCTAACCTAAAGTTCTAGTGCCAAATATCTGACTGATCCACACCCTCAAACGGGATTTAGAGAACTCAGCACAAATCTGGCCCTAGAAACCCTCAACGGTGCCCCTGAAGCCCCAACGTCAGCCCTGCTAGCCTCAGAATGCCACTGCACTGCCCAGAGAGGGACTGCGTAACCCCTGGAAGGGTGACGTGGGCCTTACGCTGGCCTAGAAGCCCTCTCACAGAATCTCCCAGTGCTCCTTGTGCTCATTCCTTCAGAGTACTGCGTAGTGGCCGCGTAGCATCCTCGCGTAGTCGTTGCCCGTCGTTGTCCTTATTGTTGCTCCTCGCCATCGACTCTGGCCCCGGAATTAGATCGTCCTCGTCAATACTAGACTTCGCTCATAGAAATTCCTCCGAAAATTTTAGTAAACCCACCCTAGAATTCCGCATCTATTCCTCATCTCTCGAACTGTAGGCCTCTCTTCCAATCGACCCTCAAGCCTTTCTCTTGTACTTTCTTGAATCCCTTCAACAAACCCGAGATTAAATCATTCATCAACTACTGGATTAAAAGATCGCTTGATCCATGTGACTTAAGACAATTTCAACACATGTTAATTAATTCACTTTAATATTTAATTTTCCTAAGTTTAGACTTAGGAAATCCATTAAAATAATTAATTATTTGAATAACTTGAACACCAACTAAAATTTCTCAAATCCCTTTCTGGGTTTTGGAGATCAAGTGTGTCCTAGCCTCTCCACAAAATTTCAGGGCTACAACACACCCAATGCTACACTAACTATACAAAATCTCAACACTCCCTCTTAGCACGGAGTGTGCTCTAGGAAAGTGTACTCTAGCAATGCATCCACACCATGCACTACAAAATCTTGAAGCTGGATTCTGTGCTGCTGATGCTTGGTCAGCTGCCCTCCATCAACTACACTACTGCTCTCTAAACTGCTGCCCATGCCGCTGCCACTGACACTGCCACATTTGTACTGCAGCTCCCTCTCAAATTGCTGCATCATGTTGCCCATAGCACTGCCACGGATAACTGCTGCACTGCAACTCAGTCGCTGAGAAGTAAGAAACTGAAAGACTCTACTCAACTGTTTGATAGATAAGTCAAGTTGCCTTCCACCACTGAAGCTCCCTGGATGCTGATTTGCGATGTCCTCTAGGAGACACTGTCATGCTGCAACTCTGCACTGCGTGAGCACAACTTCTCTGCGCTGCTGAAGTCCCATCAACCCCTTTGCGCTGCTACCTCCAAACTGCTGCTTTCTCTGCATTACGCTGCTCCCTCTTCAGCTCTTCAGCTCCCTCTTCTGCTTCAATGTGGCCTCCTGCAACCATCTTCTGACTAATCCCGCTACCGTCTTAAGGCTCCCGTAGCTCGTATGTGATCCAAGAGTAGGGCTGACTCAAGGATCCCGCCACTGTCTGTCGATGCTCTACAGATCCATGTCACCCCACCTCTTCTCTCGAGGGACATGAGCACTCATGGCTGCATCATCATCAGAGACATCATTCTTTGCTGCTGCATCCTTGGAATCAGAAGAGCCTTTGTCCTTATTCTTAGGACAACTGTTGGCGAAATGTCCAAGATCACCATAGTTAAAGCATCTGATCTTGGAAAGGTCCTTCTGCTTCCCTTGCTGTTTCTTTTCCCTTGATGTAAGGGCTGCATCCTCCTCCTCTTCCTTGACTTTGGCCTTTCCGCTTCCTCCACTAATATTCTAATGCTTGGTGACCCTCTTGATCTCCTCTTGGCAGAGGATAGCCCACATGTCAGCCCAAGATGGTAACGCTTCCCTTCCCATAATGCTCTGGATAAATGTTTCCCAATCTTCCGAGACTGCATTCAGAGGAGTCCTTACTAAGAGCCCCTCATCCGGAGTAGCACCGATGCCAACCAGCTGATCTCGGATTGCTTGAAGCCTGAAGAGGAATGAATCTATCTTTTCACCCTTCATCATTTGGAACAACTGCATCTGGTTCTCAAGAAGCATTCTTCTTTGCATGGAGCCTCCTTGGTACATCATGTCCATGGCTACCCACATGTCATTTGTTGTAGTCTTCCCAACAATATGAGGTATAACGTGGTCCTTTACTCCATCTATGACCAAACGCTTCGTCTGCGCTTGATTTTTTTCATACTTCTTGGGAGGATCTGCATCCGTTGGTACAACAAGGACCTTCTCTACATGCTCTTTGAGACCATACTCATCTAGAACTGAGAGGATTCTGGCCCTCCAGATAACATAGTTGGACATGCCGTCCAATCTATCTTGATCCCTCAGTCCATATCGAGCAATATTTGCTCAGATCTGACAGAAACAGTACTTCTCCCTCTAGATCTGGGTTTCTTGGTGACTAGAAACCCTCTAGTAGCTTCTTCTGCTGAAGACTGATTTCCCTCCTGGAAATCTTCCAACAAAACACAAACGGACAGTACTCTCTGATCCTCTTGATCGAATCTCAGATCTGTTGAGTGACTGTCTTCCTCCCTCCTTTGTTGCCTTAGCTAGGCACAATTCTGCACCTGCAGAATCTCTACCCCACCAGCGCTGCTGAAGATCTGAAGCACTGCTTCCGAATCTTGGAAAAAAATCTTCTGCAACTAGAGAAATGACTGGACTACGTCTCACTGGCTGGCCCAGCACAGTCCCAACGCTGCTCAGAAGTGTACTGTGTAACCCTAGACTGGGTGACACAGTCCTTACGCTGCCCTGGGAAGGGTCTGCGTAAGCCCAAAGGCCTTCTCCAGCTTCAACATTGTCCTCTTCTAGATCTGCGTTTTCCTGCTGTCAAGATGCCCTTTCTGGATCTGCTACTTCTTCTACCACGTTGTAGAAAATATTCTTTAGCTGATTGCTAGAGATTTAGCTTGATCTGCTATCGCTCTGATACCATGTGAAAATTCTACTGCAATGTATTGGTTTATTTCTCCTACTTGATTTAATTAATACAAGTCATTTTCAGAAATTAGATTCAGAAAATACCGAAATAAACACAACTACAGCCTACACATGCAGATCATTTATTGAATAATACGCTCATGCAACAAAGTGACACATGGATTTTTGGACAGAAGTCCCCGAAAAAACCCAAAGCAGGAAAACTGGTGCAACATATATGAGGGTTTATTATTAAGTAGTTCTGAGTACAGTAAATCTGGGTTCCAGATCTGGAAAACACGACACAGAATAAAAGAAATCAAATCTGCAGCTAACCTAAAGTTCTAGTGCCAAATATCTGATTGATCCACACCCTCAAACGGGATTTACAGAACTCAGCCCGGATATGGCCCTAGAAATCCTCAGTGCTGCCCCTGAATCCCCAGCGTCAGCCTTGCTAGCCTTAGAATGCCACTGCGTTGCCCAGAGAGGGACTGCGTAACCCCTGGAAGGGTGACACAGGCCTTACGCTGGCTTAGAAGCCCTTTGCGTAACTTTTGAAGCCCCTGTGCTGTCCTGCATAGCTGCTGCTCTGCTTCTCTGCGTTGTCCTTGTTGCTGCTCCTCTGCCTCTTAATGACTCTTGGCCCTAGAATTAGATCATTCCCTTGGCCAATACTAGCCCTCGCTACAAGAAATTCCTCCAGAAATTCTTAGCAAACCCGCCCTAATATTCCAGATCTATTCCTCAGCTTTGCAACTGTGTGTCTCCTCCAACTAACCCTCAAGCCTTTCTCTTATACTTTTCGTTGAACCTTTCAACTACCGATATTAAATCATTCATCAACGACTGGGATGAAAAGATTGCTTGATCCATGTGATTTAAGACAATTTCAGCATATGTGTTAATTAATTCACTTTAATTATTTAATTTTCCTAAGTTTAGACTTAAGAAATCCATTAAAATAATTAATTATTTGAATAACTTGAACACCAACTGAAATTTCTCAAATCCCTTTCTAGGTTTTGGAGATCAAGTGTGTCTTAGCCCCTCCACAAAATTTCAGGGCTACAACGCACTCGATGCTACACCAACTATACAAAATCTCAACAGAAACAACACTCGACACTTCACTTAGAGGATTTACGCTATTCCTTGAGGTTAGACTGTGCAGTCACTCAAAGGAAACACGCAGTTCTCAGGGACCTATGCAGAAGATCACTGGGGTCATCTACAGGTATAGTTTCAATTGGTTCGAGTTTGTAGTGGTGGACTTGGTGTAGAATGGGACTTTGTTTGACTTATGGATGAGCTCACTAGATCATATGGGGAATTCGATTTCCCTTGGTGTGCACAAAAGAAATTCGATTTTGCTTTGGGTGACTCAGTCTTCTCCACATGGAACTTGGCTTATCTTTACTTAGGATTTTCTCCAAGTTCACTTCTCACATGCATTCGTCCTTGGGATTTTCTCCCAACTTTCTATAGAATGGAGCCACGGGTTCTCATATTGTATCATGTAATACAAGCTATTGGGCTTGAGGACGCGTTGTCGGATTGTACACGCACTTGCAATATAATACAAAAGTATTTGGGGTAACTTGTGACGGTGTTCTTCTCCTTGCATATATGTTAAATTATTGACTTTTTGTTATCCTTCTATTTATTTCCTCATGCTATTGTTTCCTTCATGCTTGTTTCAAGTTATGTTAGTATGCAAAACATTCCATATTAACATAAGAGGTTTTGATCGCTTTAGGATAAGAAATCTTTCTATTTGATGTCAAATATTTCGTAGGAGTTCTATCCATTGATTTTATTTAAACCCAGGTGGATTTAATCGCAAAAGAAAACTAGGTCATCTACAAAAGGAGCCAATTGTCCCTAGGATTCAGTGGTGGACTTGGTGTAGAATGGGACTTTGTTTGACTTATGGATGAGCTCACTAGATCATATGGGGAATTCGATTTCCCTTGGTGTGCACAAAAGAAATTCGATTTTGCTTTGGGTGACTCAGTCTTCTCCACATGGAACTTGGCTTATCTTTACTTAGGATTTTCTCCAAGTTCACTTCTCACATGCATTCGTCCTTGGGATTTTCTCCCAACTTTCTATAGAATGGAGCCACGGGTTCTCATATTGTATCATGTAATACAAGCTATTGGGCTTGAGGACGCGTTGTCGGATTGTACACGCACTTGCAATATAATACAAAAGTATTTGGGGTAACTTGTGACGGTGTTCTTCTCCTTGCATATATGTTAAATTATTGACTTTTTGTTATCCTTCTATTTATTTCCTCATGCTATTGTTTCCTTCATGCTTGTTTCAAGTTATGTTAGTATGCAACTATCTCATATTAGCATAAGAGTTATTTGATCGCTTTAGGATAAGAAATCTTCTATTTGATGTCAAATATATCTATAGGAGTTCTATCCATTGATTTTATTTAATTTCATGTGGATTTAATATGTTGTGGTGAGATTGTGTAGAAGGATCCATCTTTGGTCAAGATTTTCAAGCATGAGGGGAAGTTCTTGGAGAAACCAACCCATTCTTGAAAATATTCAAGGAGAACCCGCATGTGTTGATTTCCAAAGTCTAATCTATATTTTATTTTGTCTTGCAGAGGTTCTTTTAAGTTTCTCAAAGCTCTTATTTCTTGCATAAAAAAAATCAAATTTAAAATAATTTACTTTTCAAGTATTGCTCTTCATTTCTTTATTATCTGGCTAATTTCAAAGAGCCAAGCTATGGTTAGTCAAAGAGGAGAGTTTGCTCAGACTCTTTGGCCTAGGCTCTTGTAGATTATTTTTGTAATATTACTTTGTGAATTTTTTCAACTAACATTTGTTGTTGTAGATTTTCTCAAACTTGTTTTCTTGCAGCTACTTGCAGTTTTTATTTTCAAAAAACTACTTACAAGTTTGCATGCAGGACCTTGGAGCTCCAACTTCTAGATTATTTCCTTCCCTTGGCCGTGAGCATTAGAGGACATTTATTGGATGAAGCCAAGTTCTTCTTAAGGGAGGCTGATTTCATTTGGGGTCTCTATCTCTCTCTCTTGGCCGTGTAACTCAAAGAGGCTTTGTTTTTTTTCTTCTTCTTCGAAAAATCTGCATTTTGTTGGGCTTTTGTGGGCCTCAAATTGCAGAAATTTTCAACAAGGAAAGATCTATGGCTCAAGCCAACATTGTGAAAACGTTCCTTGGATTTTAGAGAAGACGTCATAGTTTTCTTCTTCTTGTAATAACTAATTAAATTCTTGGTTTTGGGAGCGTGTGTTTTACCCATTGGTATCCCTATCTCTCCACCTTTTTGGAGAGACTTTGTGGCTTGATTTTTTTCACTTGCATGCACATCATTTAATTAGGGAATTAACAAAATCATGCATTACACTCATTTTGCATGCACCTTAATCTAATTTTCTATAGATTTTTACTTTCATAGCAGGTTCAAACTTTTGCATGCATGCACTTTTAAATTTGTCATGAATTTTGTTCCAAAACCACTTATGCTTCACCTTTAATTACATCTTACATGCAATATGTATTTGGGAAAATTTTCTCCATAAAGTAGCATTCTACTTCATGACATGCAAATACATATCAAGTTTGAAAGTTAATTTTTATTGTTGATTAATTTACTTACATGCCCCAAACAAATCACTAAAATTACCTCCAAAATAAGTTGGTTGAATAGACATTATTAGGGACCCTCTACTCCTCTATTGACTCCTCATTGTGGGATCCATATCTTTGGGTGAGGGTGAGGTCTGAGGATTAAAGAGTTGAATTATAATCTTGCTTTAGAACTAATTAATAAAATAAACCAAGAGAATTTTTCATCACATTTAACTTACTTGGAAGTTCTTGAATTTTGCTTTCTTGATGGCTCAAAGTCTCACATGAAATATCATTTCTCTTTTTCAAGAAGCATTTACTTTCATGCAAGTATTGTAATCTCTTTTGCAACAAGTTTAACGTAATTTTCTTGTACTTGGACATTATCTACTTTAGAAAGCTCTATTTCATGTTTAATGTTCATCATGTTCATGGATGGTTGATGAATCTCATTTTCTTTCAAGTACTCTTATTTCATGTTGCAAGGCTAAATGCATGTTGGTTTAACTTTCTAGTCTTTTTATCATCTGGTTTATATTTAGATCACTAACTATTTTCTTGTGAGCAAGATAGCTTCATGTGCTTTGATTTATAAATTCGTTCATCTTGAGAGCATTTCTGATATCTTATGCTAACAATCTTTTGTTTCCATTTCAGCATTACCGTGCTCTTATCTCTTTGAGCATTACTTTTACTTTTGAGCACGTTATTTGTAAAGGCATTGGTTAAATGGTTTGTCATTAGTATTTCAATGTTGCTCATAAATTCTCATGAATCTTTAAAAGTAATCCATTTTCACTCTAACATTCTCCTAGAAACTCAAATATTTAACTTAGTTTTCCATTTAGGGAGCACCCCCCTTAGCTAGCCTAGGAGATAGCTTAAAGAGAGAGAGCTGGGATTAGTTTGACAACCCCATCTCTGAGTTCCTTGCCACCAACCACACCTTGTGGGATTAAAAGCTTTTCTTGATAAATGTAGTTAGGCATAGGCGGCAAGCGATTAACATTTTTGGCGCCATTGCCAGGGACAAGCTTTCTTCTACTTGGGAAATCAACTAACTTTTGGTTTTTGCATGTTGAATTTTGGAGTTAGATTCTTGTTCAAGTGGCGACTCCACTTATTTAATTTTCTACAAGGATTTCTATTTGAAGTCTTCTTCTTGTAAAATTCTTGCTAATCTTGGACAGGATCCTCTCTCCGATATCCATTTTCTCTTTCAGGGTCAAGTGAGCATGACATCATGAATGATCTGTTCGCCCCTTGTGACTTTACTAACATTCTGTGTGCGTGTAATATCCTGCTTCGTGATTTCTAAACACAAGAAAACTCCAACCAGAGATGGACTGGGAGGGCGTTTACCAGATATTTCACCTCTATGAAGAGGGTGAGATCTGGAGGCTACCTGGCCCTTTCCAGACTCTATCTAAGAGTATGAGATAAACACACCAAGTGGTATAGAACTAGAATGCCCGAAAATACATAAAGATAATAGTAAAGCAGACATACAATAGCATAGATAGAATGTACGATAAATCATCCAGAAATATAGAGAGAGAATGCTAAGCCATTTTATTATACTGAGAAATATAATGAAGTACAATAGGTGATCAGAGTGATGGCACCTAGACTTGCTCAAGGCAAGTGAAGAAATACTCTCAGAATATCCAAGAAATGGCTGCTCTCTGAACTACGTCCCAGCTGCTGGAAAACTGTCGTGTAGCTGCTACTGCTAAAATGAAATGATGACTTGGGGCTGATCCCCTCGCCGGAATGAGCTGAAAATCTAGAATCCACCTCTACTCATCAACCACAGCAAAACCCAGAAATCATATCTGAAATGGCTGACCTCCGAAAATCACCCCCTTGGGGAATTACGCTGCCCTCCAAGGCTCTACGCAGAGGCTGAATAGGAACCACTGAAATGCAGCCTCAAACTCCACCAAAATCCTCCCAAAGGCAAAGGTTGATCCTCTGCTCAATCTCCAAGCTCAAAACCCCTGCAAGAAACTCAATCCGGAGCTCCTCTAGAATGGACTGCGTCCTCCCTCTCAAGACTGTGCAGTCTCTGAATGCCCAACTCCACAAGAAAACCCAAACATCAATCCTCCCACAAAATGCTGAAGAAACTACCTTGCCCGAGCAGGCACTCGAAGTCCCCCAGGGCTAAGGGCAAGATCTCCGATCAGAGACACTCAATGCACTAAACAGTGCTGCAGACAGGCTAAACAGCCAGTGTGCTCAAGAAGTCGAAACGACCAGCTCAATATCATCAACAACGAATGATCAAAATGAGGAGGCTCTCCCCTCTATATAGCGTTAGCCCCTCTCAACCCTGAGGCTCACCTCCTCCAATGTTGCCACGTGCTCCCTCTTGGCCTGCGCAGTCCCTCCATTTGTCTACGTGGGCTACCTCACTGCGTGGTCTCTTGGCTCCCTTGGCTCACTTAAGTTACAACGTTGTGCTACTAGGGAGTGAAATTTTATTTCTAAAGTGAGTTATGTCTTCTCTACTCACCTTTTTATTCATGAATAAACTGTAGACGACAAAATTGGGCAAAATCAAATATTCCAATTAGCCATAGCTAATTAGGAATATTACAGTCTCCCCCAGCAAAATGTTTCTTGTCTTCAAGCAACTGAAGTGATGGATGCTGCAAAATATTCTCACTCTCCCAAGTGGCATCCTCATCTGGCAAATTATTCCACCTCACCAAGAATTCCCGGACTGTGTTGCTCCGTAGCTGCCTCTCCCTGGTATCAATAATAGCCTCTGGCTGCAACACCAAATGCCCCTCATCATCCATGGGTGGTAGCTCATCTGACACTGTCACTTGCTGCCCCAGTGCATTTTTCAGGCACGATACATGAAAAACATTATGAATCTTACTGCCTTGGGGTAGCTCCAACTCATACGCAACCTGTCCAATCCTATGTATCACCCTGTATGGTCCATAAAAGCGGGGCTTGAGCTTTTCAGCTCCCTTCTGCTTCAGTGACGACTGTTGGTATGGCTGTAATCATAGGTAGACCAAGTCCCCTACCTCAGACTGTCTCTCCACCCGACCCCTATCAGCATACAGTTTCTGCTGATTTTGTGCTATATCCATATTGTCCTTGAGAGCTCAGAGAATATCCCGACTCTCTTGGATCCAAATCTTGGCTCTTGGAGCCTTGCTAGCACCAAACATCACATCTGCAAAAGATAAAGAATGATACCCATACAAAGCATAGAATGGTGACATACCAATGGACATGTGATGTGTAGTGTTGTAGCAGTACTCCCCCAGATGCAACCACTTCAACCATGCTCACTGCTGCCCACTGACATAGTTACGCAAGTAGCCCTCCAGCCACTTGTTAACTATCTCTGTCTGTCCATCCACCTATGGGTGATAACTAGTACTCGGTGTCAACTCCGTCCCCACCAATTGGAAAAGCTCCTGCCAAAATCTGCCTATGAAGCGGCTGTCCCTGTCACTGATGATGGTCTTAGGAATACCATGTAGCCTGAAAACCTCTCTGAAGAACAACTCGACCACCTGTGTTGCTGTGTAGTGCACGAATATGGCGAAAAAATGCGCATACTTTGTCATTCGATCAACGATGAAAAAGATACAATCCTTGCCCTGCACCATGGGCAAACCTGTGATGAAGTCCATCGAGATACTCTCCCATTTCCCCTCCGGAATGGGAAGAGGCTACAATAATCCTGCGCGATGGCTCATCTCCCCCTTGTTCCTCTGGCAAACATCGCACTCCCTGATGTGCTGGAGTATGTCCTCCTTGAGGCCCTTCCATGAGAACCTCTCTCTAATGGCCCTGTAGGTTTTGGTAAACCCCTGATGGCCGGCCAATGGTGAATCATGTGATGCCTGAAGTATCTTCTGCTTGAGCTGAAATCCCTCAGTCAAGAAGATCCGGTCCATGTAGTAGATGATCTCATCGACCACCATGTACCTGTCATCCGCCACCTGTCCATCCAGAACCTCACATGCAAATCTGTCCTTGGAGTACTCTACTAAAAGTCGAGCCCTCCAATCTGCATCCAAGCTCATAAGAGACAACGTGGCTGGTCTACGTGAAAGGGCATCTACTACCACGTTGTTCTTACCCTTGACATACTCAATGTCAAAGTCATATGCATGGATCTTACTGATCCACTTTTGCTGCCTCTCCTGTAGCTGCTTTTGCTCCAAAAAGAACCTAAGGCTGTTGTGATCAGTCCTCACCCTGAACCTGTTACCCACTAAATACTGCCGGAATTTGGCCAAGGCATGCATAATGGCCAACATCTCCTTGTCGTATATGGAATACAACCTCTCGTGTGGAAGGAGCTTCCGGCTCTCAAAGGCTATAGGGTGTCCTCCCTGCATCAATACTGCGCCGATCCCCTCTCCCGACGCATCACACTCCAAAACAAATGGCTGCGTAAAATCCGGCAATGCAAGCACTGGGCAGCTACTCATCACCTCCTTGAGCCTGTCAAAGGCTCGCTGCGCTGTATCCGACCAACTGAATGCCCCCTTCTTCGTCAAATCTGTAAGGGGTGCAGCAAGCTGTGAGAAACTCTTGACGAACTTCCTGTAATAAGTACAAATGCCAATGAATCCTCGAAGTTCTATCACGTTCCTCGGCTCCAGCCAATCTCTGATGGCCCTGATCTTCTCCTCGTGGACTCTCACTCCGTCCACCCCTATGATATGTCCCAAGTACAACATCTCCGACAACCCAAACTCACACTTGGAGAGCTTGGCATAGAACTGTTGCTCCTCCAAAATGTGCAACACTGCCTCAATGTGCTAGAGATGCTCCTCCCAAGTCTTGCTGTAAATGAGGATATCATCAAAGAACACCAACACAAACTTCCTCAAGTGACTGCGGAAGATGTGATTCATGCAAGACTGGAATGTCGCTGGTGCGTTGGTTAGCCCGAAGGGCATCACCAAAAACTCAAAGTGCCCATAGTGACACCTGAAGGTGGTCTTGGGAATGTCCTGTTCCCTCACGCGAATCTGATGGTACCCCGATCTCAAATCAATCTTTGAGAAGAACTGGGCTCCTCTCAACTCATCCATCAACTCATCGATCCTGGGTATAGGGTACCTGTTCTTCAGGGTCTTCTTGTTCAGGGCCCTGTAGTCAATACACATCCTCAAGGTGCCGTCCTTCTTCTTCACCAACACCACGGAAGAAGCAAAAGGACTCGTGCTCGGCCGGATGTGCCCAAGAGCCAGCAACTCCTGGATGGCCCGCTCAATCTCATCCCGATAGGCTTTGGGATGCCTATAGGGTGTGGTAATCACTGCCTAAATACCCTGCTCCAACTCAATAGTGTGCTCGAACCCGCGATCCGGTGGTCGGCCTGGTGGTATATCCCCGAACACTGTGTCATACCTATCAAGGATGGCCTGTATATCAGGATGAACGGCCTGACCGGTAGTCCCTGCCTCTGATGCTCGCAACTCAACCGCCCACTCTATGTCTCCCTTCCGGAAATCTGCCTCCATTCGGTGAGTCGAAACAGTCTGAGGTGGGTAAGTGTGCATCCCGCGGATCTTCTCATGCTTCCCGGTCTTCTTATCATCCCATTCCATCTCCAAGGCCTTCCAATCTATGGTCACCTTTCCCAGAGTAATAAGCCACCTAACACCCAATACCACATTGGTATCCGGTATGTTGACCATGAAAAAATGGTCGGTCACGGTGTAGGTACCCATCGTCACTGCCAACTCTGGAACATACCGAGCACACTAAATCGTCTGAGCTCTTGGGACTAAAACTGAAAATCCATCGAAGCTCTCAGTCGGTATCCCTCTCCGCTCAACCATGTATCACTGACCACGTACTGTCCCCCGTACGCGCAGCATCAAATACTTAGGAACTCCTCGCAATGCTGCAAGGGTCCCCCCTGTGGGTGCAAAAGCTGCACCTCCTGCTCCTGGAGATGGTGGTGGTGGTAACTGATCCTGGGCTGTCCGTAATATTCCCAATTAGCTTTGCTAATTGGAATATTTCAATTTTGTTTAATTTTGCCGCTTAGCTAGAAATAATAAATAAAGTGAGAAATAAGAGGGGTTACCTCACTTTAGTCATCTCACTTTATAAATAAAGTGTTTTTCCTAGTTGATTGACGTTATAACTTAGAGAGGGGGCCTTGGGGGTCCACATGAGTATGATGGGGAGGCATCAGGCTGACCCAAGGTTAACTGCGCAGGCCAAGGAGAGTGAAGGGCACAGTTAAGGTTTTGGAGGGAGTTTAGCACTATAAAACGTGGGGTTCTCACCTCATTTGGGCATGCATGATTTGATATTGATATTGAGAGCTAGACTTCTGTCTGCTTCAGCACGCCGGTTGTTTAGTCGGTCTGCAGCACTGCTTAGTGCAACCGAGTGTCTCCGTTCGGAGATCTCACCCTTAGCCTCGGGGGACTTCGAGTGCCTGCCCTGGTAAGGTTATTTTCTTGGTATCACCCTTAGCCTCGGGGGACTTTGAGTGCCTGCCCTGGTAAGGTTATTTTCTGAGCATCATCCTTCAGTTTCAGTGGTGAGTAGCAGCAGTTTTTCTGGTGGAGATTTGGAGAAGAGAAACCCCCTTCTTGTGACTGCGCAGATCCAGGAGGTAGGACGCTGATCCAGAGAGGGAAGGACGCAGATCCAGCAGGAGGACTCAGATCTGAATAGTGAGGACGCTGATCCAGTTGACCAAGGCAGAGAGGACGCAGATCTGAAGAGATATTGGCAGATCTAGTCTTGGAGGACGCAGATCTGGAGAACTAGCAGCAGATCCAGCCTTGGAGGACGCAGATCTGAGGAGATATTGGCAGATCTAGCCTTGGAGGGTGTAGATCTGGAGAGATAGCATCAGATCCAGCCTTGGAGGATGCAGATCTGAGGAGATATTGGCAGATCCAGCCTAGATCTGAAGAGATAGGAGCAGATCTAGCCTTGGAGGACGCAGATCTGGATAGGAGGACTCAGATCCAGCAGATCTGGGCATAGAGGACGCAGATCCAGTCAGGGAGGACGCTGATCTGATGAGAAGGGTCTTGTGTGTGGGGTTTGGCAGCGTTTTTCAGTGCTTCCAACCTTGAGGAGCTGATCATCTCATCTGGAGGATTTGTGGCCAGCGTTTCATCGGTCTTCTGCGCTGTCACTAGCAGAGACAACGTTTTCATTGGTGAGGGTTTGATTGGTGGTGGAGCTTCAGTTTCACATTCTCTGGGGGTTGTTTGGAGGATTGAGATCAGCCATCTGTCTAGTCTTCAGCTCATAGTTCCAGTGCATTCCAGCAGCAGCTCTTCATAGCAGATCTTCAGCCAGCCAGGACGCTGTCCCTATCTGCAGCCACTAGTTGTTCTGAGAGGGTCTCCACTTGCCTAGAGCAAGGATAGGTGCACTCATTCTGATTGTCTTGTACCCCTATCTATGTATTCTCAGATTAATAAAATGGCTTAGTGTTCTGGCATTCTATGTGTACTTGTTCCATTATCTGGTTCCAGCATTTTGTTTTATATATCTGTCTGGCATATTTCTGTGTATTACTGGTTATCTCCCTTTGGGGATATTACTGTCCTAATTTGCCTCCTGCCTCCACGTCATCCTCCTCATCTTCTTCCCTGCTACTCTCGGAGAAGACCTCAATGAAGTGTGCTTTGCCAGCAACACATCTATGTCTCGGTGCCCACGGCTCCTGACAAGTAAAGCACAACCGCTTCTTCTTCAGCTCCCTCCTAGCATCATCATCCGTATGTGCCCGTCCTGGATTCCCCTTTGGAGGCGGAATCCTCACATCCTTCCCCTTGGGCTGGAAGCCCTGTCTCTGGGGGTAAGGTGTCTGAGTCATGGGCAATGCATCCTGTAAATCCCGGGTCCTGCTAATAGCATCCTGGAGTGTGGCTGGTCTAGTAGATCTGACTAGACCCTGAAGTGGCTCTGCTAACCCCTCCACAAACATATAGATCATCCGTGCCGCGGATAGATTTGGTACCATCACTGAAACCCTCAAGAAATTTGCAATGTATGTCTCTGGGCTTCCAGTCTGTTTGAGCCTAGTCAGCTCAACAAAGTGCTGTTCCGGATCCCTCCGGTCAAACCTCTCTATCAACCTCCTGGTAAACTCGACATATGTCGTCACTGTAGAATGTCCGAGTGTAACCATCCCATGAAACCACCAGTCCTGGGCCTCACCATCCAAATGTAATGTCGCCACCTTGATGGCCTCCGTCTCCGACATCTAGTTAAGCTGGAAATAGATGTCCAGCTTCTCCACCCAAGACTTCGCCAAACTGTTTGATGAACCATCAAACGTAGGCAAGTGGAATCTGCTAGCTGTGCGGTGGGTATCTCCGTCATGATAATGCCGGTGCCCTCTATGATGGTCGCGGGGTCTACTGTCCCACTGAAGCTGAACAAAATCTCTGAACGAGAGAGCATCCCTGAACTCCTGCCCATAGGCCTGATACTCTGCAAAATAATCACCCATATGCCCGGGCTCTGCCTCCTGCTGGGCTCCTGCCCCTGTGTCTGCTCCCAAGAAAGTGGGCATGGTAGAGCGTGTAGGTGCATGTGAAGCCATCTGCTGAGTAGTATCACGCTGCATAGCACCATGCTCCGTCAAATGGTGAGATGTACCCGATCCCTCACCTACCTGGAAAACCCGTGGGGTCTCACGCTGTCTAGCCTCCACAGCGGTGAATCTCTGACCCATCACCTCAATCTGTCTCGCTAGATCCTGCACTGATTTGAGGAGTGCCTCCCCAAACTGTTTTGCCTCACTATCATTTGCCATCGGTTCTCTCTGCTCTGAATCTAACACAGGCTCCTCCTGCTCTGCGTCTATCACAGGCTCCTCCTGCTCTGTGTCCACCACCCGAACATAGTCTCCCTCTCCGTAGGTGTTCTCCAACCTACGCTCACGATCTCTGTACTTTCTGCCTCTGTAACAAATGTAGGGCCTCTTCCCCGGTGTCATAGACAACTAGCTCCACAGGCTGAGCCAGAACTATGCTCTGATACCACTGTAATATCCCGTTTCGGGGATATCTCTAAAACACAAGCAAACTCCAACCAGAGATGGACTGGGAGGGCGTTTACCAGATATTTCACCTCTGTGAAGAGGGTGAGATCTGGAGGCTACCTGGCCCTTTCCAGACTCTGTCTAAGAGTATGAGATAAACACACCAAGTGGTATAGAACTAGAATGCCCGAAAATACATAAAGATAACAGTAAAGCAGATATACAATAGCATAGATAGAATGTACGACAAATCATCCAGAAATATAGAGAGAGAATGCTAAGCCATTTTATTATATTGAGAAATATAATGAAGTACAATAGGTGATCAGAGTGATGGCACCTAGACTTGCTCAAGGCAAATGAAGAAATACTCTTAGAATATCCAAGAAATGGCTGCTCTCTGGACTGCGTCCCAGCTGCTGGAAAACTGCTGTGTAGCTGCTACTGTTGAAATGAACTGATTACTTGGGGCTGATCATCTCGCCGGAATGAGCTGAAAATCTGGAATCCACCTCTACTCATCAACCACAGCAAAACCCAGAAATCATATCTGAAATGGCTGACCCTCGAAAATCACCCCCTTGGGGAATTACCCTATCCTCCAAGGCTCTGCGCAGAGGCTGAATAGGAACCACTGAAATACAGCCTCAAACTCCACCAAAATCCTTCCAAAGGCTAAGGCTGATCCTTGGCTCAATCTCCAAGCTCAAAACCCTTACAAGAAAGTCAATCCAGAGCTCCCCTAGAATGGATTGCGTCCTCCCTCTCAAGACTGCGCAATCTTTGAATGCCCAGCTCCACAAGAAAACCCAAACATCAATCCTCTCACAAAATGCTAAGGAAACTACCTTGCCGGAGCAGGCACTCGAAGTCCCCCGGAGCTAAGGGTGAGATCTCCAATCGGAGACACTCAACGCACTAAACAGTGCTGCAGACAGGCTAAACAACGAGCGTGCTCAAGAAGTCGAAACGACCAGCTCAATATCATCAACAAAGAATGATCAAAATGAGGAGGTTCCCCCCTCTATATAGTGTGAGCCCCTCTCAACCCTAAGGCTCACCTCCAACGTTGCCACGTGCTCCCTCTTGGCTTGCACAGTCCCTCCATGTGTCTACGTGGGCCCCCTCTCTGCGTGGTCTCTTGCCCCCCTTGGCTCACTTAAGTTACAAGGTTGTGCTACTAGGGAGTGAACTTTTATTTCTAAAGTGACTTATGTTTTCTTTACTCACCTTTTTATTTATGAATAAACTATAGACGGAAAAATTGAGCAAAATCTAATATTCCAATTAGCCATAGCTAATTAGGAATATTACACCAGGCTATTTGAATTTTATTCCGGATGAAGCCTTTGAGGGAATAGGATGAAGCCATTGAGGTTGTTAATAAGTTGCCTAGTTTTCTAGGTAACAAAGCCATTACCACCGAAACTCACCTTAGGAATTTCCACCTTTGTGTGAGCAAATGGTGCCATGATATTAACCATGAGGACGTTAAAATGAAACTTTCCATCTTTTCATTAGATGGCGATGCTATGGATTGGTTCACAGACTTACCTGCTAACAGTTTTGATTCTCTAGAATCGATCATTGATGCCTTTGAAGAAAAATATAGAGATGAAAGAAAGATCAAAACGAAAAGTCAAGCAAATGAGAATGATAGGGATCTCCTCCCATATGCAAAACAGAAAAACATTTTCGCAATTTGTTTTTCTGTTCCATATAAATATGCCCCCTTTTTCCTTAAGAGGATAATGGTAAATCCTCCCATCTGAAATCATCTTAAATGAACCTTGGTCAATGGTGTAACTGATGAATTTATTGAGGGACTTTCACTAAGAAAATCAAGGGAACAATGATGGACACAAACCTTCTTTGCCATTTTTGCTCTTGTATCATTGGGTATGGTTAGGATATTTTTCCCATGGTGTTTCTCTTAAAGAACAGAACTTATGAATCATCCATGGGATGATATTATTTGATTATGGAATCACTTGTGCATTTTGCAATATATATAGGTATTTTTTTGTGTTATCTTAATAAACCACAATTTTTTTGTTTCTTTACAAATAAATATAAGTAACATTAACATCACCATCGAAATCAGAAACATAAGGTCAATTCATTCTACCTTGATATGCACCACAGAACCATATTCCTCTTTTTCCTTGAATGACGTCAAATTCTTTTGATGCTTGTGCTGCAGCAGGTGTTGGAACTGGATGGCTCGTAGACCAGATGGTAATGTTATTTTGAGGTGGATGTGGAGGGTTGAGAGTTACAAGAAAAGGTAGGCCCGTATTGCCTAAATTCTGGAACAACATATCCAGTTTATTAGCAATAGATTATGATCAAGCAAGTTTCAAAAATAGCTTGTTCAACAAATTCATTCAATATGTACTGTGTGTAAAGCATTCACATAATGGTTTTCTATGTACAAGAACTGCATGAATACTAATATCAGTATATGTGTGAAAAGCTAAAAGCTATAATATGAGTCCTGAATATCCTAGTCTTTTTCACATAGAAGCCATTTGGATTAGCAAGCAGTAATCACTAACTAGAGGTTAGTGCCAACGTAAATGCACATATAACATTGTATGATAATAAACTAACTGAAATTTACAAGCAAAATGCCTTCAAAATATGAGAATTAATAAGGTACATACCTGTAATGTGTTAAGCCAGTAAGTTACACACACATGGTTATCACTGCTTCCTAAAAAGTTCCAAGCGCTCCAGGCTGCTGAATTCTTGGGCATGAATTCTGGATCGCGATGAAGGTATATGTTACTGCCAAAGAATCAATTTCAGTAACCCTCCATAACTTGACGATGGAAAACATCAGCCTATATGAACGATAAAATTATCTAAAATTAACCATATCTGATCATCATAAAGGAAAGTTTAAAAATGAATATAGAGCAATTGGATTGTACTTGAAACTTATATGGGTTTGAATACAATATCTATATGGAAGATGTTTGGAAGAATTTGGCTTGGGAAAACAACTTAGAAACAAAGTATGGAATTGATGGCTTGCTTGAACTCAAGTGCCACTTCAAAACACATTATCTGAAAAAATATAATGTAATATCCCGAGCGGAATATTTCACCTATTTTCGCAGGAATTTATCTCAACCCATAATTTCACCATAAAATTACTATTTCATTAACAGAAGATTGCCATGTAAAATAGGATAAATAAAGCACATGCAATTTCAATAACACATTGAGCATAAATAATCTCAGAATTTATTATAATAAATAGCAGAAAGAGTGTACATGATGATATAGCTGAAATATCTGAGATAGACAATCTGGTCTCAAAAATTGATCTACTCTAATGCTGAAGTCGGCCCTCCAAAACTGAACTGAAATGTCACTGTTGAGCTCTCCTATGAATTCTGGATGAATTCACCAAGGGGAGATGGGTACTCACTCAATCTCTCTCAATTACCCGAGGGCTTCTGTCCTGGTGCTACCAATGGAGTAGAGAACTGGGTTCTCAATTTCACATGCAAGAAGCAATACTAAATCCGAAATAAGCTCTAATGGCCCTTCCTCTTTTTATAGATCTGATGGACTCCCCTAGAAGCTCTTATTTTATTATTATATTAATCATTGAGCACATTTCTCCTAATTAAAATCTTCTTTTTAATGTGGGAAAATGGTCAATTGGCCACCATGCTTCCTCAGGTCACTGAAAATCACTCCTAGCCATCCCATCCTGAGGTTTGTATTATCTCTGAATTAAGTATGTATAAATTGGAATATTCTATTTGTTTATTTTGCCACATATAGTTTGTAAGTAAATAAAAAGTGAGTAAAGAGGGTCTAAACTCACTTAAATGAAATAAGACATCCACCTAGTAGCACAACGTTGTGACTTAAGTGGGAGTCAAGGGGGGCGACCCAACACCACGTGGAGGAGAGAGAGAGACTACGTTGGGTTTTGGAGGGAAACCAACACTATAAAAGATGAAGGAGCCTCCTCATTTCATTCATGCTTGGATTATGGATTGTTGAGTGAGACATATTGTCTTCTTTGGCATGATGGTTGTTTAGCCCGTCTACTGCACTATTTAGTGCAACCGAGTGTCTCCGTACGGAGATCTCACCCTTAGCCCCGGGGGACTTCGAGTGCCTGCTCGGGCAAGCTTATTTTCTTAGCATCATCCTCCAGGACAACGTTATTGCTCCAGCAGCATAATGCTTTGTTGTAGGGTGTTGTCGTGGTGACTTTACGACACCACCTCCTTCTCTTGTTTTTCAGAGGGAGAGTCTCTCTTTCCTTTGGAGGATCAGATTGGGAGATATTGGAGCTTATTAACAGATCTTGGCATCAGGCCTATATGTTCTTCATGGTATACTGCGCAGTTCTTTCCCCAAATCTGCGTTATTGCTGAGGGAGCAGCATTCCAGTTTTTTGGCATCATTTGGAGTTAGATCTCTGATTGAGGGTGATCCTTGGATTGGCCAACCAATCCAAGTATATTTCTGATATGATACTGAATTTTGCTTTATAAATTCTGAATCATTCTTCAGATCTGCTGCAGTAAAACTCAGATCTGCTCTGGCATTCTCATGTATTGCTGAAATCCCTAAGGGGAAAGTAATAAAGAGCCCTTTGGGCATTTTATATCATTATAGATCTCTGCTTTCATGTATTTATCAGTTTTAGATCTGTAATATAATAAATATAAGCCTCAGCCTCTTGGAGAAATGCTGAATGGTTTCTGCATCACTCTCTTGTCTTGCGACACCTCAATCTTGAGGGGTTTTCTATAAAAATGTTGCTTAACCTTGCTCAATTCCTTTTCCATGATCCTAAACCTATTCTCTGATTTTTCACAGTATTTTAAATTTTATACCTTCAGAAAAAACGCAGCTTTTCTTCATTAGAATTCTGCATACTCAAAGTCTTGGGAAATGAGGGTTTTTCTTGACTAGTCGGGAAGGAGGAACTGTTTAATATAGCAAAACGCCTTTGTTTGAGCTGAAATTCGACATGGACGTCCCTCTTGACCTAATATAACATATCCTAGAACCTTGAACCGTAATTTTATGCATATTTTCTTATACACTCATTTTAGGGCCAAAATCCTCACTTTTCCCCACCTTTTTGCCCCTAAAAGCTGAGTAAAGGTTGCTGCAGTATTTGGAGTGGGTTTCTGAGTGTTTATAAACACTTTTTATGTTGGATGAAGCATAATTTCCTTAGGAATGCGTTTTTGAGTCAGGATCTACTGAGAATTCCATTTTTGGGATACTACAGTTTGCTGCACTATTATTGTTTGGGTGTTCTAGTTCTATACCACTTGGTGTGTTTATCTCTCACTCTTAGATAGAGTCTGGAAAGGGCCAAATAGCCTCCGGATCTCGTTCTCTTTTAGAGGCGACATATCCGGTAAATGCCCTCCCAGTCAATCTCTGGTTGGGGTTTGGTGTGTTTTTTAGATATCCTGGAAACGAGATATTACAGTGGTATCAGAGCATAGTTCTGGCTCAACCTGTGGAGCTATTTGTCTGTGGAGCTAGTTATCTATGGCACATATGAGGATCTCACATCAGCATGGTCATATACCCTTTGGAGAGTATTTCCAAGAATGGCAGTCCAAGGGGGAAGACTTCAAAGCAGCTTTGCCCTTCAAATATTACTGTCAGCTCAGATAGGATGAAGGAGGAAGGTACTATGGTAACAGAGGAGTTTCTAGCATGTAGAGTTCATATTTTCAGCGTACCACTGGGAGATCACCTCTTCCCATGCATGAGGAATCCAATAGTCCCTGTGAGTCTAAGCCCAAGAAGACCAGAATGATGAAAAAGGAGAGTTTATTCTCATCTCTTTTTAGATCCAGAAGAAATACATCCACCTTTGAGGAGGTCAAGAAGAATGAAGAAAAAGAAGAGGAAGTACCATGCGCTTCCAATTCTCATCAAGAAGAAGAGATCACATCACCTCTTGAGGAGGCTTGTGAAAACGTTGTCACACTCATGGAGGAGCAGCCACATGCATCAACAGTTGGGGCAGCTGACACTTTTGAGGATGGGACTCTTGCAGCTCTACAAGAAGTTCCAAATGCAGATCAAGAACAGCTTGGTTGCACTACGCTGTGCAACATGGATGGAGGGGAGGTCTCAAGGAGAGATCTCACTGGAGATGCACTTCGAAACACCATGGGGTGCAATGACTTTCTTCCCTTCTCACAAGAGCAGATAGAAGATGGAGGACATCTTAGGATGGATAACATCTCTCATGCTTGTGTTGGACATCCCTTGAGCCATACACATCATGATGGGAGGCTTTTGCCTACCACCTATTTGATTCTTGACAGGGTCTCATTGATCCTTGAGAAGTTTATATTTCAAAATCCCATGAAGTGCAAAATCAGTAATTTGATTTGGGAGGATGGTAGCCCTCATGGGAGGAGTACCAGGATGAGGAGAAGAAGGAGGCATCCACAAGTGATTGAGCGGATGGGGATGATGAGCAAGGAGCTAGGAGGCTACTTGCAGATCTGTGATACCAGGCAGCAGGAGGCTTGGCTGCGCTGGTTACTCTTGAGGGAGTTTGGCCATCACTTGTACTTGCAGATCTATGATACCAGGCAGCAGGAGGCTTGGCTGCGCTGGTTACTCTTGAAAGAGTTTGGCCATCACTTGGCAAACACTCTTCCTAAGAGTCTGAGGATGAAGGAAAGATGGCAGGATACTTGCATCATTGAGCAGCATAGAGTATGGATGCATGGTGTTGATATGATACTCATATCATTCATTGTGTCTTCATCACATGATTGGTATGATGGAGGTATGGGGAGGCAACACAATGTCTTGTTGCTTGGTTTGTTTCTAGGAGAGCAAGGGCAGATTTGCTCTCACACTTTGTATGATGTTGCAAGAGGAGGAGATGGCACTATCTCCTTGGTCTTTGATGATGATTGGGAAGCACTTCCATCTTGGGAGTTATTCCATATTTGTTGCAGCATTATTAGAGGAGTCTTTGACAAGGAGCATGTCAAAGAACAGAGCTTTGTATTGACAGGAGCTTACTTGCATGAGCTCACAACATTGTCACCTTGGAGCAGAGACTTATGGATGAAGTGTGCCCAGCATAAATGTGGTGGATCTATAACCCATAGGTCCCAGAATCACTTCATATTTGTTTCACTTGATGAACAAAGAGGAGGTAATGATGATAGAGACATCTATGGCATATTCTTCTTGACTTGGGTTCCCAAGCATCAGGAGGATTATCTTCTTGCAGCACATGGTTCATTCTTCTTCACAATGGGCCAAAGCACTATGGAAGACTCGTGTATGGACCCATGCACTATCTTACTTCCAAAATATGGTGAGAAGTTTGTTTATACATTCATTGATTTGCACACTCTTACCATTCTTATGCAGTGCATTGCTTCACAAGGGGGCAAGCTTGTCATATTGCTCCATGAGTTGTATTGGGCCAATCTACATGATGGAGGCAGCCATCTCTTTTGTGGCCTTGGGCAAATGTTTTATCACTACATGTATGCTCATTTGCTGCACTATAGCATGTATCATATGGAGACATGCATGATTAACTATGTAAGAAGAAATATTTTTCCTTGTACTTTCATCAAGCAGCAACTTGTAAAACTGTGTTGTACTTGTTTGGGAAGCTGTTGGTACCTTCTTGCACCACATGAAACCTTCAACATTCTCTTCATATTATTGCTGATCATGTCTCCATTTGCTGATATAGATCAGATTTGTATGGGAGGCTTGATTATGAGGGAGACACAAGAGCTGGATGTGTCTTTGAGTGGGAAGAATTCTCACAATTTCTACACTACATGTTCTAATGGGAGCATGGGAGGAGGCATGGCCACCACTACTACATATGCGTTTTCTTTTAAGGTGAGCCATGAGATTGATAGTCATCCATTGTATAGCCATGGGCAAGTGTTTGGTCTCATGTTGTTGTCATATTTAGCCATTTACTATCCGTTAGTGGATGTGATGGATCTTGTACATTGCTTGCCATGTAATTTTCTGAAGTTGCAGTGGATGAAACTGCGTTGTATCCTCGTGAGAGATTGTTTGCATCATGTATCATCATGTAAAATCTTCAACAAACATCTCATTAGGATGATCCATGATGACCATGTCCTATTCTTCATGGATGAATTGTCTTGGGCCAGCTTGTTCTTCATTGTTGGAGGGACCTTCTTTGGAGGATTGTTCTTCACTTTGCCATTGGAGGGCAATGATTTTGCAACTCAGGATCAACATGCAATCTACACTTATCATAAGTGGAGAGGAGGACAGCATGGGGTAAGCTATGATACTTGCCAAGTTCAGATTTTCAGCCCACCTTCATTACCGGAGCTTGACATGGAAGGAGATTTTCAGGAGTTGCCTTGTTGGGAGGTGGCTCATTTTGTTTGGATGATTGCTTGGGGATGGAGGATCCACATGAGGGAGATGTTCCTCATTACATTCCAAACTCCATGCCTCGAGTGGAGATTCTTCAGTTCTACCCTTGCAGTTGATTGGAGAGAGGTGATGAGTTGGTACACAGTTGATGGGCTAGCTTACACAGTCATAGATGCAGAGCAGCAGGGGTCATGGTCCTCATCAATCATAGCCAGAGGCAGTGTGCAGTCCGAGCCATGGGACTTGGGATATTATTGGCCATGGTGGAAATGGGATCCAGGGGGATTATTGGTTGGCTGGTACCATGAGAGATCGGTTGGGATCCTGGCATTGAGAGATCCCTTCATATCAGGGTGATGCAGAGGATAGAGAAGATTCAGTGGCGCATCTGGGACCCAGGCACATTTTGCAGTATCGGTGGAGAGCATCAGCTAGGAAGGAGACTTGTTCAGGCAGTTGCTTGAGGGCAAGCAACATTTTGCCGAGGGGGACTGTAATATTCCTAATTTGCGACAGCAAATTGGAATATTCTATTTTGTTTATTTTGCCACCTATAGTTTGTAAATAAATAAAAAGTGAGTAAAGAGGGTCTAAACTCACTCAAATGAAATAAGACATCCACCTAGTAGCACAATGTTGTGACTTAAGTGGGAGTCAAGGGGGGGACCGAACACCACGTGGAGGAGAGAGAGAGACTACGTTGGGTTTTGGAGGGAAACCAACACTATAAAAGATGAAGGAGCCTCCTCATTTCATTCATGCTTGGATTATGGATTGTTGAGTGAGACATATTGCCTTCTTTGGCACGCTGGCTGTTTAGCCCGTCTGCTGCACTGTTTAGTGCATCGAGTGTCTCCGTGTGGAGATCTCACCCTTAGCCTTGGGGGACTTCGAGTGCCTGCTCGGGCAAGGTTATTTCTTAGCATCATCCTCCAGGACAGCGTTATTGCTGCAGCAGCGTAATACTGTGTTGTTGGGTGTTGCCGTGGTGACTTTACGACACCACCTCCTTCTCTTGTTTTTCAGAGGGAGAGTCTCTCTTTCCTTTGGAGGATCAGATTGGGAGATATTGGAGCTTATTATCAGATCTTGGCATCAGGCCTATATGTTCTTCATGGTATACTGCGCAGTTCTTTCCCCAAGTCTGCGTTATTGCTGAGGGAGCAGCATTCCAGGGTTTTTGGCATCATTTTGGAGTTAGATCTCTGATTGAAGGTGATCCTTGGATTAGCCAACCAATCCAAGTATATTTCTGATCTGATACTGAAGTTTGTTTTAGAAACTCTGAATCATTCTTCAGATCTGCTGCAGTAAAACTCAGATCTGCTCCGGCATTCTCATGTATTGCTGAAATCCCCAAGGGGAAAGTAATAAAGAGCCCTTTGGGCATTTTGTCTCATTATAGATCTCTGCTTTCATGTATTTATCAGTTGTAGATCTGTAATATAATAAATATAAGCTTCAGCCTCCTGGAGAAACACTGAAGGGTTTCTGCATCAATCTCTTGTCTTGCGGCACCTCAATCTTGAGGGGTTTTCTATAAAAATGTTGTTTAACCTTGCTCAATGCCTTTGCCATGATCCTAAACCTATTCTCTGATTGTTCATAGTATTTTACATCTTATACCTTCAGAAAAAACGCAGCTTTGCTTCAGTAGAATTCTGCATACTCAAAGTCTTGGGAAATCAGGGTTTTTCTTCTCCGAGCAACAACTCGAAAGGGTTCACGCAGCTCTCCCGAGAAAAGGTCTCCCGAGAAAGAGGAAAGCATGATAGAAACAATGGATCATGACATCTCTGTATTGGCTTCCAGATTGGAAGAATCATTCGCTTGCTCGTCAAGCTCTGCTTCCTTAGAGGTTTGGTATATTGATAGCGGAGCTTCTGCACATATGACGAGAATACGAGAATGTTTTTCGAGCTACAAAGAAGAACAAATGAACTTCAAGATCATCATGGGAAATAAGGCGAAATGTACCCTTGCTGGAAGAGGTACCATAGTTTTTCAAACTAAAGCAGGAGATTGGCTTCGGGCCACCAATGTGCTGCATGTGCCAGGGTTAGAGATGAACTTGCACTCTGTATCTAAGCTACAAAACAAAGGCTATGACATATACTTCATTGGCAAGAAGGTATATCTCAAACACCCGAGTTGGAAGAAGAAGGCCCAAATTGGAGTCGGGAGCAACAAATTGTATAAGCTACAACTTGAATCTCCAATGGCACTAATAGGTAGCAGTGGTGAGAAGGATTTGAATGAGCTATGGCACAGAAGGATGGGGCACTTACACCATGGGGCTCTAAGAATTCTCAGAGAGACCGTCACAGGAGTTCCAGAGTTGAGCACCAAACGGGATGATGTTTGCAGAGGGTGCGTACTAGGCAAGTACGCAAAAGAAACTTACTCCAGAAGCATCAGTAGGGCTAAGAGTGTCTTAGGATTAATACACTCAAACATCTGCGAACCAATGTCCACCTTAGCTCTTAGTGGTGCTGAATACTTCGTCACCTTCATTGATGACCATTCCAAGAAAACTAGGATCTACCTTCTACAGACCAAGGATGAGAATCTAATATCCCGGATGGGATATTTTAACTAAAAATGCCGAAAAATACTGAATACCACAATTTGCCGTAAAATAAACATTTATTCAACAAAAGATTGCCATGTAAAATAAAGAGACAGGAAACACTGCAATCCAATACCATATGGAACAGAAGAAAAATCTCAGCTTTTATTATAGATAATAAAAAGGGGTTTACATATAGATCTGACCCAGAAAGAGCTGAGATAGGAAACTAGCCACCAAGATAAGCTGCTGAACGACGCTGGCCACAAACTGAACTGCTGCACTCTCCCTCCGGCAACAGCTGACACTGAACCCACTGAAAATGATGAAGCCCAAGTTGAAGATCTAAATGATCCTCACACCAAACTCTGAAGCTCTGTGAAACTCCTAAGTGAAGTCTCCTCAAGAGTATTGGGTTTCCGTCCAATACTCACAAATCACCCGAGGGTTTCCGTCCTGGGGCTACGGCATGAAGTAGAGAACCACGTCCTCAAACCTCCCATACACAAGAAAATGATCTACTCCAAAGATATCTCCCAATGGCCTCCTCCCTTTCTTTTATAGATCCCTTGGAGCCTTCTAGAGCATTATTTTATTATTATTTTATTCATGGAGCACTTTTCCCTTTTTATTAAAATATTCCTTTTTAATGCAGAAAAGGGTAAATCAGCTACCACGCCTTTCTCCTAAGCTCTAGACATTATTCCCAATTAGCTTTGCTAATTGGAATATTGCATTTTTGTGTTATTTTGCCGCTTTAGATAGGAATAATAAATAAAGTGAGAAATAAGAGGGGTCACCTCACTTTAGTCAACTCACTTTATAATAAAGTGTTCTTTTTCCTAGTAGCTTGACGTTGTAACTTAGAGAGGGGGCCTTGGGGGTCCACATGGATATGATGAAGGAGACATAAGGTTAACCCAAGGTAAACTGCGCAGATCCAGGATGAGTTGAGTTTTGGAGGGAGATTGGTGTTATAAAAGGAGAGGCTCTCACCTCATTTGATGATTCATGATTTGATATTCTTATTGATAGCTGGACTCTTGTCTGCTTCAGCACGCCGGTTGTTTAGTCGGTCTGCAGCACTGTTTAGTGCACGAGTGTCTCCGGTTGGAGATCTCACCCTTAGCCTCGGGGGACTTCGAGTGCCTGCCCTGGTAAGGTTTTTCTGGTTTCACCCTTAGCTTCGGGGGACTTCGAGTGCCCGCCCTAGTGAGGTTTGTTCCGAGTACACTTTTCAGTTCCAGCAGTGAAGCAGCAGCAATTTCTGAAGTATATCTGAGGAGGAGGAAGCCCTCTTGTGGCTGCGCAGAGGAAGAGGAGGAAGGACGCTGATTCTTGAAGGAGAAGGACGCTGTCTCATCTGGAAGGAGGACGCTGTGCCTATCAGGAGGGGAGGACGCTGTCCAAGGAGGACGCAGTTCCAGTCTGGCAAAGAAAACGCTGTTTGGGAGGCAGAAGGATGCTGTCTAGCCCTAGAGTGAGGACGCTGTCCATTTCTGGAGGTAAGGGTTGTAGATCTGAAGGTTTATTGCTAGATCCAGTTGTGGGAAGGATAGATCTTGCAGATCTAGTCTTGTATGTTGCAGATCTAGTATTGTATGTTGCAGATCTGGAGGTTTAGTACTAGATCCAGCTGGAGGAGTGACAGATCTGAGGAGATATCGATAGATCTAGCCCAGATCTGAAGGAATAACACCAGATCTAGCCCTAGAGGTTGTAGATCTGAGGAGATAGTTCCAGATCTAGTATAGATCTGAGGGTTTGGCATCAGATCTGATATTGGAGGACGCAGATCAGGAAGGGAAGGACGCAGATCTGATTGGAGGCTCCAGATCCATCAGGAGAAACGCAGTTCTGAGGAGCAGGCTATTGTGAGAGGGGCTCATCAGCGTTTCCAGCATTCTGTAGCAGGTTCATCTGTCTGGAGGATTGAGGGCCTTGTGCTTCACTTGTTTCCTGCGCTGTCACTAGCAGAGACAGCGTTTTCCAGTAGAGAGGGTTTGCAGCTAGAGATCAGCCAGTACCAGCGCAGTTCATCTCCAGAGCAGCTAGGACGCTGTCTTTATTGCAGCCATTTCCTTGTATGGGAGGGTCATCACTTGCCTAGGGCAAGGATAGGTGCACTGATTCTGATTTATTTGTACTTCTCTCTATGTACTTTCTGATTAATAAAATGGCTCAGTTTCTGGTATTACATGTGTCATGATTCAGTGATCTGGTTTAGCATTGCATTTTCTATATCCGTCTGGCATATTTCTCGTTATATTATCGGGTTATTCCCCTCTCGGGGGATATTACACTACATCGAAATCTCTGTCTAAATGTCCCATCGTGTAGGTCTCCTCGTCCCGGTTCCGATGAGCTATTACACTAAGGTGTTCCATCGTATATTCCTCCCGGAATGCCACCTTGAGCATAATCAACTGAGTTAAGCCCATAAATAACTCAAAATTCCGAAAGTTATCGGAATGCATCGGAACGAAAGCCAAACTGCTCGGATGATGGAGTATATCAAGCGAATGCCTCCGAACACCATGAAAACTCCTCAAAACTCCTCCGAAAAGCTCCTGAGCCCATTGATAGCACCAATCTGTACATGTGACCTATCTGCTCCTAACTCTGGAAGTCCCTCCTAGCCCTGTCATGGGTGATACCAAAAATGGGAATATTACAGACCTCCCGCCCCAAGATTGCTTGCCCTCAAGCAATCGAAATATGTCGGCCACTCTGTTGGCCCGCCGCATCTCAGACCCAATGCTTGGATCCCATACCAACCTCCGGGTGCTGCTATGCACCTGTGTCAAACCTCTCGGAACAGACCCTCAATGCCGGGATCCCAAACTAATCTCTCTCTGTCCCAGTCAACAAACAATCCTCCCGGATCCCAATGCCACCATGGCCAATCATCGCCCAAGTCCCACGGCTCAGGCTGCGCACTGTCTCTAGCTATAGCTGATGCTCTCAGAGGTGAAGCCCACCAGCAAGCATCAATGCTCCCGGGCTCCTGCTGTGCTGTACCTGTAACTGCATATGCTGCCCCACCAACTGCATACCAACTCATCACCTCTCTCCAATCCAACTCCTGGCTCAATCCCATGCTGATCCTACTCTCCTGAAATCGGGAAGGAGTCCTGAAGTAACGACAACCGGTGCCCTCCTGGCAACTGGAATCTGTAACATCTACTATGTCTAAGGGCCCCTGCTCTGATGTGCTCCCCACGAAAAATACCGTACCATCAAGAGGGTACCAACTCATGATCTCCCGCTAGTCCATCCTGGAAGAAGAATCCAATGTAGCAACAACTACACATGGAACATGCCCAGGGTGTTGTCGCCAACCCGTAATCAACTCCCACTGCTCTGCCCTGTCTACCAATGGAAACTGCCTGTAGAAGGAAGCCCCTCTCTCTATAGTGGGCCAAAGTGGGCAAGACATGCTGCAAGCCCCATCGATGTACTCCTGGAGAGTACTACTCATCGAAAGTGCTGCAGCCCGGCCGACTGTATGTACATCTATCTGTACCTCATCAATGTGTCGGCCCAAAGATGGATGCTCCACCATCTCCAACAACTCATCCCTCTCATCGGGAACGTAAAACTCCTGCTGTCCCCTAGCTCCCTGTAGAACTATCCCATCGACCTCCAACGTCTCTAGAGGATATGGATCTGCAACTGGTGTCTGTGCACCTGACTGCTCCTCCTCAAAGGCTGACCCCAATGTTAGCTGCATATCCATCATAGGCTCAATGTGGGTGCCACTAAGGTGTTCCATCGTATATTCCTCCCGGAATGCCACCTTGAGCATAATCAGCTGAGTTAAGCCCATAAATAACTCAAAATTCCGAAAGTTATCGGAATGCATCGGAACGAAAGCCAAACTGCTCGGATGATGGAGTATATCAAGCGAATGCCTCCAAACACCATGAAAACTCCTCAAAACTCCTCCGAAAAGCTCATGAGCCCACTGATAGCACCAATCTGTACATGTGACCTGTCTGCTCCTAACTCTGGAAGTCCCTCCTAGCCCTGTCACGGGTGATACCAAAATTGGGGACATTACAGACCTCTCGCCCCAAGATTGCTTGCCCTCAATCAATCGAAATATGTGGGCCACTCTGTTGGCCCGCTGCATCTCAGACCTAATGCCTGGATCCCATACCAACCTCGGGGTGCTGCTATGCACCTGTGTCAAACCTCTCGGAACAGATCCCTCAATGTCGGGATCCCAAACTGATCTCTCTCTGTCCCAGTCAACAAACAATCCTCCCGGATCCCAATGCCACCATGGCCAATCATCGCCCAAGTCCCACGGCTCAGGCTGCGCACTGTCTCTGGCTATAGCTGATGCTCTCAGAGGTGATGCCCACCAGCAAGAATCAATGCTCCCGGGCTCCTGTTGTGCTGTACCTGTAACTGCATATGCTGCCCCACCAACTGCATACCAACTCATCACCTCTCTCCAATCCAAGTCCTGACTCAATCCCATGCTGATCCTGTTCTCCTGGAATCGGGAAGGAGTCCTGAAGTAACGACAACCGGTGCCCTCCTGCCAACTGGAATCTGTAACATCTACTGTGTCTAAGGGCCCCTGCTCCACTGTGCTCGCCATGACAAATACCATACCATCAAGAGGGTACCAACTCGTGATCTCCCGCCAGTCCATCCTGGAAGAAGAATCCAATGTAGCAACAACCACACATGGAACACGCCCAGGGTGTTGCTGCCAGCCTGTAATCAACTCCCACTGCTCTGCCCTATCTACCAATGGAAGCTGCCTGTAGAAGGAAGCCCCTCTCTCTATAGTGGGCCAAAGTGGGCAAGACATGCTGCAAGCCCCATCGATGTACTCCTGGAGAGTACTACTCATCGAAAGTGCTGCAGCCCGGCCGACTGTATGTACATATGTCTGTACCTCATCAATGTCTCGGCTCAAAGATGGATGCTCCACCATCTCCAACAACTCATCCCTCTCATCGGGAATGTAAAACTCCTGCTGTCCCCTAGCTCCCTGCAGAACTATCCCATCGACCTCCAACGTCTCTAGAGGATATGGATCTGCAACTGGTGTCTGTGCATCTGACTGCTCCTCCTCAAAGGCTGACCCCAATGTTAGCTGCATATCCATCATAGGCTCAATGTGGGTGCCCATCCGGATCTCAC